>JAEMWC010000948.1:132500-332204 GCA_016490735.1 Pachyseris speciosa
ACGATACAAAAGCTAGGGCTAAGGTACAAAACATGAATCGAGGATACTGATGGAACATAAATCTTGAAAATATGATAATCACGACTAAAAGAAAAATAATAACAAAACTTACTTTGATCTTGCTCCTAAGAGGGTAGCGATAGAGGAAACAAACCGATAGCGATAAAAGAAAAACAAAAGTAGCGTCTTGAATAGCGAGCACGTAGATGGCGCAACTGCAAAACTGATCGAAAAACGTGTGTTTGATTACATCGATATCAAAGGTTGCATTACGAAACTTTTTTTTTTTTCAATAATTGATCTCTTTTACTGAGGACCTTCTTCGTATTTAATTTAGCTGTTGATAATTGACGAATAGCGTCATGAAATGAGAATACGGGTCTCGATGATCTTTTGTGCTGGTTTGGTTTTCTTTTGTTTTCATTGATAACGGTAAACATAACGTAAAGGTGATGTTTACTTACAAATGATCTAATATTGGTTCTCCTTTGCACGCCTTTCAGACTTGCAGGGTGTTGAAGGTCTTTCAAAAGCTAGTTATCACAAATTAATAATTATAATGATAATAATAATAATAATAATAATAATAATAATAATAATAAGCTGTGCTCTTTTTTTTTTAACTTAAGGGGGGACTAACTTAACTACAGACTTAGCGTTGTTGCCAAGGGATTTTTACGGATTGTATTTGTAAAACACGGTTTTTGGGTGTTTTTGCCACTATATTGGTGAGACGTGCGAATAGGTGAACATGTAAAATTTATAAATTGCAATTGCGCCTGCGTAACTTGCCCCAGGCCCCAACCGCGCCTTAGAGAGAAAAATCCCTAAAACTTGGAGAAAATTATGTGAAGTTCCGATTTTTTTTGCCAGTCGGAGATATTTTAGCCTTCTTTTTCGATATCCAGAAGTGTACGCCACTCGAGTTTTTGGCCTTTTTCTGTTCTGGTCATGTGACTTACCAAATATGGTTGTGACTCGAAAATCTTGTAAACCTTTTTGATTGTAAAAACATAGCCAGACAGCTTGCCTGTGCAAGTTAGGGTTTCCAAGATATGAGCGTTGGGAACTTTCCATAGCAACAATGTTAGCTCATTTTGTAGTTAAGTTAGTCCCCCCCTTAAGGTTCCATTTTGGATAGCATAGCGCTTTTCAACATTAAAACAGGTTTGGATACCCCGTGTAAAGGGTTCTCTTGAAAGAAATGAATTCATTAATTTAGACCTGTAAATATAGTGTCTAGCACTTAGAAGAATGAGGTGAAAAAGGAGATTTGAAGTATCCTCTGCTAAGCCTAAGTATAATAGAAATGAGAAGTTAACATTTGAAAAACAGGAAAAGCTATATATCCAGGTTTTGACTTCATTCCAAAAGGATTGTACGTACGGACATTCCCAAAAAAGGTGCAAGAGAGTCTCTGAAGAACCTTTGCAAAAACAGCAAAGGTCACCTCGTGAGATGCCTATTTTGAACAGATAGCTGTTGGTGGCTATTCTTCTGTGGAGAAACTTGAATTGAAAGGTTCTTAGTTTGGTTTCCCGAGTACATAAGAAGGCTAGATTGTAGGATTTACACTAATCTATCTTATCAACACCGTACGTTCTACAATCCGAGAGCCATTTGCTTTGGCTTTTATGTGGCCGAGAAGCGATTTCTTTTATAAATATCTTATAGGCTACTTTACAAAAGTGCAGTGACGTCAACAGATTGGAAGAAATGTCAGCACAATCCTGTATTGGATCTCGAACACAATCGCCTTTCATCTCAGAAATTGCACTCAAAACACTACAATAAAGGAGAAATTTGTTTTCAGAGAATACCTTCTTTTAAATTCATTAAATGAACAGAAATTCCAACCCTCCATTAGGAGGTGACTAACAGTGCAAATACCAGCCGAAGCCCAGCTTGAAAAATACAAGGGTTTATTATCAATGCGTATTAGCGAATTATACCAGATTGGTGCCTGAGAAAAATTGGGTTACTGATTTTTAAAATGAAGGCGGGACCAGCATTCAGCTACTTCTTTGAAGAAAGGATCTTTTATTTGTAAGAAAGTGATGTCATCCGGTTTATGTTTCCCAAAAAAGAAGTCTAAAAACAATTTCCATGTCCCTTTATTGTTAGGATCCATATACTTTTGAACCCATTTCGCTTTCAGAGCACAATTAAAACTATAGATATCCAATATTTCAAGTCCACCATTTGAATAATCATTAATCATATGTACTCGCTTGATTTTATCATTTTTACCATCCCACAAAAATTTAGGAGACTGTTAATTTCCTTGAGATATTCATCTGATGTGGGAAGCGGAGACATTATGTGTAGAAACTGTGAAGCAAGCAGGCTTTTAATAACGGTTATTTTCCCAGGAGTGTTAGCCTTCTAAACTGCCACTTTTCAA
This sequence comes from Pachyseris speciosa, assembly GCA_016490735.1. Classification (NCBI taxonomy): domain Eukaryota; kingdom Metazoa; phylum Cnidaria; class Anthozoa; order Scleractinia; family Pachyseridae; genus Pachyseris; species Pachyseris speciosa. Next base: position 134,905 of record JAEMWC010000948.1, read on the forward strand.
TTATGTTGGAAATTTTTTCTTTTTTGTCCTGATAATTCAAACTTTCAGATTCTTCTTTAATAGTTGAAAACCAAACTTCCGGAGCTTTAACTTTACTGAAAGACCATGTGATGTGATGGAAAGCGGCGATCACTCTGTTGCTCAGACGCATTGAGCCTATCCAAAGTGCTTCTGTTTTTTCGTAATTAACCTTTAAACCGGAAATTTGGGCAAACGAATCAAGTAGGCTAAAGGACTGCTGTATCGAGGTATCAGACCCGTCGAGAATTAAAGTTGTGTCATCTGCATATTGGCTAATTTTACATTCCGAATTAAGTATGCTTATCCCCTTGATTTGATCGTGATTTCTAATCGCATTTCCCAGCATTTCTTTGCGTGTTTTGTGTGGTTTGGTTTATCAAGCTATAACTTAATTTTCCTTGTGATTCAGTTAAACCTTTTCAATATGTTGCTGAAAACCGATCAAAAGAAACGCTTTCAATTAAATTCCTTTGCTATGAAATGTATATTGAAGTAATTCAATTCCGGCTAAACATTTCTTTTGCAAAGGCTTTAACGATTCGTGACTTTGGTGACCACTCACGTTAATTATTACAAAATTCTCAAATGAAGGTAACATATGAGCAAGTGGCGCAATCGGATAAGGTGCAGACTGTAGGCGATGAGATCTGAGGATCGCGCGTTCCAAGTCCTGTCACCGGAAAATAAACAATATATTTATTTACTTGTCATTGTTTCTCTGGCCGAGAGGGGTACGGGGCAAGTGACGGACGAAACGACGAGAAAATAAAAAAATTAAAAAACAAGAAATTCTCAAAGAATTTGTAAGCGGCCTTTTAGACCATCCGAGGCAGATCAATACAAAGGATATAGTTCCAGTCGATCGTAATTCAATGTTTGTTGAAGTTTGCATGACAGACGATTCGTGACTCCGAATGATAAAGACGTTTAAATTTCGATGTGCTATATACGAAATGTTTACTGGCTTAGTGGTTTAGTGCCGTTCTCTTCGTACTGTAGCACTGCGGCCCGTGGTTCAATTCTCCATGTAAGTTTTTTTTCTATTCCTTTTCACTTGATTTTCTTTTTCCTTTTGTCATCGCTTAAATCGAAGCTGGTTTTGCAATTTAACACGGAAAAATGGTGAACCGATGCTATCGATATTCACTACTCGAAATACCAACGCCAACTTCCGATTAAGCTTGACAAAACACTGGCACTTCGATTTAACAATTTGAAAGAAAGCGAAGAATTTGGTATAAACCGACGTCTTAGATCCGTTGACCAGTTTCTCGAAGATAACCGATATCTCCAACAGTGAAAAGAAAAGCTACGTTCAAACAACGCGTTGTTGGTTTGACTTCCGGTATTGCACCATCACTAGTACTTAGTCCACCACTCGGTCAATACTTGTTTAGCATCAAAAAGCGGGTCAAGAAACGCTCTAATAAATTCGTTTCCTATAAGAGGTACGTTGGAGGAATTCAATTCTGACTAAACATTTCTTTTAAAAAGGCTTTCGCGATTTCTTACTCTGACCCCTAAATAAATATTTTTGTGTAAGAGCCTTTCAATTTGCGTGAATGAGGCCCGTTTCAAACGTCGAACTTCTCATGTGCCGAATCTAATGCAAATGAGAAAAATCTATTGTTTTCGCTTATTTGCATTAGATTCGGTACATGAGAAGTTCGACGTTTGAAACGGGCCTTAGTCGACCGTGAACTAACACGAAACATCGCTTCGTATGCTATGGCCCCTTTTTTTTCTTAACAATAACGAACAGTTCAATCTTGAAATACACAATAGTTTGCTCTCTCTTGTGGTGTAAAAGTTAATCCTTAACAAGAAAATACAACGTGAGTACGATACTTTTCAAGTTCGGGTAAAGTAGTATTACCAACCTGTATACCGGAAACGCATTTAAAGCCGTGGTCGTATGCTAAAATTGCTACTCACTCGTAGAGAAATGGCAGTTTTATTTTACGGTCAACGCAAAAATGGTTTCGGAATTCGAATAGCACAAAGATATAAAAATTATTGTAAAGCGATAAGTATAAAGCGAGATACAAATTTTTATGCACCCAACAAATTTCACTGAAAAATTTAATGAGATGTTTGAGGTTACGCTAATTTTAACACGTCCAAAAATAACTCATTTTGAATATTTAATAAGCTGTTTGCGGTTTAGCTACGCATGAAAGTATAAAAGTTAGCTAATTCGTAACGAATTGTTACACCTGAAGAATATAACAGGTAAAAAAATGTTATCTATCTGTCTAACGTGTATTCGGCGTTAAACAAATTATTTTTGAAGATCTTTAATATTCTTTGCGTGTTTTGTGCGGTTTGGTTTAACAAGCTATAACTTAATTTTTCTTGCGATTCAGTCAAACCTTTTCAATATGTTGCTGAAAACCGATCAAAAGAAACGCTCTCAATTAAATTCCTTTGCTATGAAATGTATATTGAAGTAATTCAATTCCGGCTAAACATTTCTTTTGCAAAGGCTTTAACGATTCGTGACTTTGGTGACCACTCACGTTCATTATTACAAAATTCCCTAGCGAAGGTAACTGATGAGCAAGTGGCGCAATCGGATAAGGTGCAGACTATGGGCGATGAGATCTGAGGGTCGCGCGTTTCAAGTCCTGTCACCGGAGAGTAATCAGTTTATTTATTTACTTGTCATTGTTTCTTCCTCTGGCCGAGAGGGGTACGGGGCAAGTGACGGACGAAACGACGAGAAAAAAAAAAACGGGTAATGCAAGAAGCATCTCGTCGCTAAGCGACGGCCGCTTAATTATAAAGTGCTTGCTGATTGGCCAGGATAAGGAATATCCATGCACATTCCCCGAGAAATTCAGTTTTATTTTATTTTTATTGTTTGCACTCTTCCTCTGAAATAATTTATGGCCAGTCCCCACAGCATACTGAGATGAAGATATACGCTGTAGGATTGAAGAAAAATCTTTTACCCGACCCGGTTTTACGCTTTCTTCAGTTCCATACCCAAGTTCTACACAACATACAACCGGAACTTAGTTCTGAAAAAAGTCAATTTTTAGGCTCAAGGGGCTGATATTCTGTATTCTGAGAGCTGCTCATGAAGATTATTTTGCTGTTTAAAAATAAGGGACTTCGTACTTCTACGGTAGACTCCGGTAAGACAAGGTAGCCTGCGAATAAAACTAGATTTGATAACATGCTGAGGGAACCAGCACACTTTGCACTCATTCGCAATGGAGCTGGAAATAAAACAAGGCTGGATCCTTGAGCATGTCTTGAGGATTGTGACTAAACTTAGGACTGAAAATATATCGTGTGATATAACATTTTGCCCATAAATTTTATCTTTACTTCCTTTGCTGGCAAAATTCGTGCTATGAACGATCACCTATCAAAGCAATAAGGATCTGCTTCCCTCTATGATAAAAAAAAAAAAAAAAAAACTCTCCCTTTGGAATGTATTTTGCTATCGTCTCTCGCGTCTTGGAATGCGATCGCGGACATCGACTGCACCGGAAAGAAGATAAGTGTTACCCTTGTCCCTAAGCGATTCTTGCAATATTTCCTCAGTAGGGCAATGAATATACCCATGCGCTCCCGATATACCTAAATTGCAGTTCCCATTATGTTTATTTTCATTTTTATTCCAGGCATATTATAACTTCATGACTCGAGCTTTGAAATGTCGATTTGCCCGAAGCACCGCCAGGATTCTGGTATCGGATGGCGCTGTCGGCAAAAGTTACAGTTCGAATTAGTGCTACGAGTCAGGGCGTGGTTTACTTTCCTACCGTGACGTCATCAAATAGCAAGGTTTTCTGAGTTTTTATTTACACCAGGTTGAAGATAACTTACAAATAATTATTTCTCGAGTTTCCAGTTCCTTAGCGTCTTTAGTTTTTAAAGAACGGAAATTTTCATAGTGCGTGACCAAGATAGGTGAGCTGTATGGCTGAACAATAGTTTTCCCTTATGATTTTCAGCAGTTAAAACATTTCAAGAATTCGAATATCTATATGTATAGTAGCTCAGAAACAAAAAGAAAACCCCTTTATCGCATAAGTTAATGCACATCGTATTGGTTGATTTGGGGAACCATACTAGTACATGTACTTACTTCAGTGTATATGGCGTCTGCATACAATTACAAAGCTCTTTAAAGTTGCGTGAAAATTAAAAGTTTAGGCAGATAACTCAGAAACGGTGTGCCACACAGATCTGAGTCTTGTGAAATTGCTCATTTGCCAGTCTTTTGTCGCATCTCATTTTCTTGGCTTCTTTCATGGAACGGTTTCGGAATTTATTCTTGTACGACGGGTTTTTTGCGTGACGGTGAAAACGATCTATAAAGACTACTGTACTGCAAGAAAAAAGGCACCAGACAAGTGAGCAGGGGAAGTCTGCCTAGGTCAGGTTATCAGTGTTCTATTGTGATTTACCTTTTTTTTTTTATTCAATCTAGAATTTATTTTTTCCTAACAAGCTCACGTACACGAAGTGCCTGTGTCCCGGCTCCGTTTGTTATGTTATGCAACACAATCTCGAATCACGCAACAGCACCTCCACAAGACTCGTGACACGTCGATTTTCGCTGGTAGTATTTGCGGAAATGAGGACGAACAAGGACAAAAGGTACAAACAAACATATCGTGCACCAGATTATATACTACACAGGATAGATATTTGGTGTAGATTTTGAACTATTGGCTTTGAGTGTAATGAACTTGGCCCGGTGCATGTTCACATTTATTTGGCGAGGCAAGTTTAGCACCTAAAAGCTGGGATATGAGTTCTTTTCGGCTGGAAATTGTTGTAAATTTTGTATTCAATGTCTATGAAGCATATATGTATAACTGTAAGACTTGAGATTGCCTAAATTACACTCATTTTGGCTGAAATATTTGTTTGAGTATTGATTTGTGTCGCGCCGAACCTCAAAACTGTCAAGTCAGAAGGGTCAAATTTCACTGAAGTACTCCGTGAAAAATTCATTTCATATGTTGCCCAAAGTTTCAAAAACATATTTTGAAAGCTCCGAGATTGCTTTTTAATGTAGAATGGCTTTTTTGTTTGAAATTAGGTACCGGGTGTGATTTTTGGCCCTCGAATTTCGACAAAATTTTCCTCCCGCGAAATCCTCAAAATTTTGTAAATATTAAAAAATCTGTAAAATATTCTAGTCGCAATCAATTCAAGGTCACGACCACTCAAAATGCGTGTTCAAATTTTTTTTTACGCTTTCAACAATGTTGGACGACCTGTTCAAACGCACTCGATTTCGTTCAACAATGTGTGGAATACATGTTGAAGTAAATGTTGAATCCGTTTGAAAGGGCCTTAAGATTTTAACGGAATTTTGCGAAAATGTTCCTCACACGTTACCGCACCAAATTGTACGAGGCTTCTACAAATTCGAAATATTTTTCCCGTCGCTTCCAAGGGCGTGACACACATAGAAAAAAACTACATTGGCCAACTTTACAATGGATTTTCTCAGGAACCAATCGGAATACCGTAAACGCCTCACACAGTTCGTTAGCCTATTTTCTGCTGAGTGATATAGTCTAGTTTGTTTGGATGTCCGTAGTAACGCAAGGGCTAGTAGGGAGCTTTAGATTTGACAACGAGTACGAGATTTAGGACGAGTACGACTTTTTACATCTAGTTAGCGCGCCTTACATAATCACTCCGTACATAAATCCTGTTTCTAAAATCTCCTTTTCTGTTATTAAGCAATAGGGCAGAATGAGGGTTCTGTGGAGGCGACCGGTTTGAAATTTGAAAGTCGTACTCGTTCTCGATCTCGTACTCAAATCTAAAGTCCCCTAGTAATTCGGTTGAGCAAACATTGTCAGTTTTTCGTTTGAACGCTTGCACATAGTTGCGATTTTCCAAAGGCACAGCACACCTGACGGTTTACAGTAACTTCAATGAGCTTGTCGTATTCTGCGAAACTATTTTATACCGGATGATAACGTTTTTTTTTTACACAAAATTAACTGACGTCTAAGACTGATCCTGAACAAATAAATCTTCTACACACACAGACTTACCCGCGACAATTCATCCGCGACCCGCGACAATTTACCCGCGACCCGCACAAACACTGTCCCTTAAACACATAAAAGACAACTGAAAAAAAAAAAAAACAGATAACAAATTAATGCGAATTTCGATAATTATTTGTCCAAATATTACAGTAAATTGTGTTTTTAATAATTGTGAAAACTTGTGAATAACTTGTGGAAACTTAACTTGTGAAAGCTGTAATCGCTAGTCTGACAACTGTTGTTTCGTCGCTGCGAAGCGACTCTTCAGACACCTTCCTGATATTTGGCAACCTCGTTGAGCATCTCACTCGCTTGGCAGCGACGAAACAACAGTTGTCAGACTAGCGATTACAGCTTTCACAAGTTAAGTTTTCACAAATTGTGTTTGTTTTGGTTTTTCATTGCTTAGCTCTGTGATTGGCCAGCAAAACTCGCGCCACTCTTTCAACCAATAGGAAGCAAAACCAAAACCAATCATGACTTGCACGCGCGCATTTTCCCGCGCTTTGCGCCGACTACATGTCATTTCTTCATATTCTGATTGGCTCATTGCCCGATTTCATACGGGAGGGACTGGGTCCGAGTCCGTATATTATGGGATTATTCAACACAAGACCCACATACATAGTTTGGTGTTTATCGGTCTAACATTGAACGAGATACAGTCAACCAAAAACTCCAAAATTTACTAAGAAATATATAGACGTCCGGACAAAGTGTCCGGCAATCCATACATTTCTTAGTAAATCTTCATGTCTTTGAATAGCTGTATCTCGTTCAATATTGGCCCGATTAACACCCAACTTGGGTATTTTGTAAAGCTCGATGTGCATTTTCTGACTATGTGGGTCTTGTGTTGAATAATCCCATAATATACGGATTCGTACCCAGTCCCCCGTATGAAATCGGGCAATTGCGCAGTTTGCGTCTGCTGTGGTTGGCTGGGGGAATAGAATGAAGCGGTTTTGGCTTAAGACACTCAATTGCAGACAATGCTTGCAGAAAATAGAAAAGTGTTTATCAGTTCTTAATCTTAAATAATATTGATAAAATCAATAATTTCATTTCTCTAATGCTTCTACGTACAGCCGAGTTTTCTACGGAGAATATCGGCATACTCAGAAGAGAAATCTTTTTATTTAAATTTTCTATACAAAATTCTCTATTTTGTGATTGAATACATATGTACAAAGGCATCAAACGAGTTCTTTTAAAATAATTAATAGCTCATTTTGAAAAAAGACTTGGATCGAGGGTGCCGCGTGATGGATTGTGGGATTGTTTGGATCTTCGCAATACGCGTCTCATCAAACAATCCCACAATCGCCTGCGCGGCCACTCGGTCCCAGTCTTCTCCAAAGCGAGCGATCTGATTTCTAGATCATCAGTATTCTCCTGCAATTTCATTATCTCTGAAGAATTGGTGAAATTCACGAGTTTAATTTCCAGCTGAATTAAGTCAATACATTACCTTATATTTGAAACGCGTCCCTAGGGAATCCTTTGCCATAAGATCGATGAGATATGCAGAAAGCCCTGAGTCAGTTCGTTTCCTATGCCCTACAGCCGGGAAACGAGCATCTTTGGAAAGTTCTAATTGGAAGTTACCGTAAAAGAACTATTAAGCCCCCCGTCTCTATTAACCCACCCCCCTCCCTCTCTAATAAGCCCCCCGTTTGGAAGTCGTTTTTTGTAATAAGCCCCCCCCCCCCTCTCTAATAAGGCCCCCGTTTGGAAGTCGTTTTTTGTAATAAGCCCCCCCCCCCCCCCTCTCTAATAAGGCCCCCTCCCCCTTTTGGGACATGAGATGTTGTAATTAGTCACTCCTATTCCCTCTTGCGAAATCAACTTCATGTGCCCAAATTGGTTTGTTTTTAAACAAATATACACTAAAACACGTAATACTGTTTGCTGCTCTGTTTGAGTTTTGTACAAAAACGAAAACAGGGTGTTTAAGATTTGAAATAAGCTCCCCCTTTCTATTAAAGGTGATTTCCAGTCCGTACTGCGCAGTCTCAAGAGATTGTTTACGTTTTTTGTTTTGATTCATGTAAGGCGTCACAAAATGTAATGTTTCGCAATCACTTACATGAAGTAAATTCAAAGTTCATGTCAACCGCCATTGTTGATGCAAAGCTTTTATGCTTCGTTCTTTCCGATATCACCAGAGAAAACAACTTCGTAGCTGTAAAAATCAAAGAAACAGTTGGGAAAAGAATTTAAAATGCCTCAACTATAAGGTAAGTGGTTGCTAACGAATAACATCGATTCGAATTCCAACGTGTGAGCCTCACAAACATTGGGATGCTGAGACTGCGCAGTACGGACTGGAAATCACCTTTAAGCCCCCCTCTCTAATAAGCCCCCAGTTAATGAGACCTGAAATTAAATAAGCCACCCGGGGGCTTAATAGAGCTTTTACGGTAATTAGACAGGCGGTAGGCGCCCTTTTCGCCATGTTCGAAGATATTTTTTGCTTCCCGTCATCATATTGTGTTTAAAACTGATCAATCACGGCCATGTTCTAAGAAGCACTTTTTAAGGCTTTACCTTGGTGTTAAAACTATACTATTGTTAAAACTGTTTTCCTTTTTTTGGTTTTACATATTAGTTTTACAGATAGACTGCAAAACAGCCGTATTTTTGCGTTGGTCGAATGCGACGTCTTGTCAAACGAAAGGTCTAGAGCGAGGGTGAAAACGAAGAGTGAGACACGGCTCGCGCGCGAGAATTCACGCATTCGCAAAACGAAAATAAAAACCGACTGTTTTGCAGTCTAACCGCACTAATAAACTTTCTTCAAGATAAATCGTGATAGATTGCAAGATAACGTCCCTTGTAAGCGTTAGTCTAAACAAAGTACAAACGAATCTAAAATAGAACGAAAAGTGAAAAAATAAACAGCAAGTATTAGTAGCTAATCTTATCACGGGTAATTTTCTCCTTTAAACCGCAACGAGTTTTAAAAACTGAGGCTCTTAAGTAATGGAACCGTTATACAGGGTCTTCAAACGGACAGAACTACGATGCTGTAGGCTATCATTTCTAAACAGCGTCAACGAGTCAAAACTTTCCATTAAAAGGTACCGTAGTGTCTTTCATCGCCTGCAAAGGGAGTTTGACTCTCAAGAAAATTTCGATAAAAGGAGAAAGGAAGTAAAATTTGCTCAGGGATGTCACGCCACGAATACCCTCCTCTTCTCCTGTGTTGCGTGACGCGGCAGATAAACCATTACAATAACAAAGGAGAGTACATCTCAGGGAACTACTTTATGGTGAAGTATCCGGGCCCTCGAGGACTGCATAAATATGGCGCTCATAGCCCTGATTGGCACAACCAGTGGAGTCTGAATCATGTCCCTCCAGGGCATCAAATACGACACCAACTGGAAGAGCATAGTCATTTCTTGGTTCCCGAGGCACATTATCCACTGGTACCTCATAACATGAGTCCTCATTCGAACACTTCTCAGAGACCTCTTTTAATGCGATTTCTTCAAGTTCGTCTAAATCTGCATAATCAGCGTACTCTGGGTTTTCATCAAGGTTCTCAGGGGGTGGGCCTGTGGAGTACGGTGGTTGATACTCTGGGGGGTTGGGAGAGTTGTTGCTCGATGTTTCGTTAGGGTTGAGAACAGCCAGGTATTCAGGAATCTGATGCTCACCCTGAAAGCAAAATGTGACTAATTTAGGAGGTTTGAGCAAATTATCGCGTAACTTCAACAAGTCTTTTTTTCTATTCTGCTTCCTTTTTAAAAGAAAAAATCTAATTGTAACATTATTATTAACTAATAATATTGACATGTAAATAGGTATTATTTTTGTTATCAATGCTATAATAATAATAATAACATTAATAACGACATTTCTTGAGCGCACTCTCTATATAAATATTCGAATGCGCTTTACAAGATGGTGTAAGTATGAACGTATAGATGATTGAACAAAGGAAATAGACTAACTGTTGACTGACTGACTGACTAACTGTTGACTGACTGACTGACTGACTGACTGTTGACTGACTGACTGACTGACTAACTGTTGACTGACGGACTGACTGACTGTTAACTGACGGACTGACTGACTGACGGACTGACTGTTGATTGACTGACTCTTGACTGACTGACTGTTGACTGACTGACTGACTGACGGACTGTTGACTGACTGACTGGCTGACTGACTGACAGACTGACTGACTGGCTGACTGACGGGCTGACTGACTGTTGACTGACTGACTGACTGACTGACTGACTGGCTGACTGACGGACTGACTGACTGACTGCCTGTTGACTGACTGACTGACTGACAGACTGACTGACTGGCTGACTGACGGGATGACTGACTTACTGGCTGACTGACTGACTGACTGTTGACGGACTGACTGACTGTTGACTGACTGACTGCCTGACTGACTGGCTGACTGACTGACTGACTGACTGTTGACTGACTGAGTGACTGACTGTTGACTGACTGACTGACAAACTGACTGACTGGCTGACTGACGGGCTGACTGACTGTTGACTGATTGACTGACTGACTGGCTGACTGACTGACGGAGTGACTGACTGACTGTTGACTGACAGACTGACTGACTGGCTGACTGACGGGCTGACTGACTGTTGACTGACTGACTGACTGACTGACTGTTGACTGACTGACTGACTGTTGACTGACTGACTGACTGACTGACTGGCTGACTGACTGACGGACTGACTGACTGTTGACTGACTGACTGACAGACTGACTGACTGGCTGACTGACTGACTGTTGACTGACTGACTGACTGACTGACTGTTGACTGACTGACTGACAGACTGACTGACTAACTGACTGACTGACTGACTGACTGACTGTTGACTGACTGACTGACTGACTGTTGACTGACTGTCTGACTGACTGACTGACTGTTGACTGACTGACTGACTGTTGACTGACTGACTGACAGACTGACTGACTGACTGACTGACTGACTGACTGACTGTTGACTGACTGACTGACTGTTGACTGACTGTCTGACTGACTGACTGACTGTTGACTGACTGAGTGACTGTTGACTGACTGCCGCCTGTCCAACAGACTGACGCAAAATGTAGACGGATTGGGTAAAAAAGGATGGAGGGAAGGAAGGAAGGAAGAAAGGAAGGAAGGGAAGAAGTGCAAGGGCTCGTCATCACGTAACAATGAATAACCACAAGCACCTTAGGAGCCACGCTCTTCTTCAGAGGCTGGTACATCAACCTGTCGGGGTCCAGACTTTGATACGTGTCTACATTCGACTGGCAATTAAAACGTGCGCGCGCATCCTCCTTTATTAAGCCCTGACAAGCAGGGTTCTCGCCATTCAGCAGGTATTCGGGGTTATGATAAACAGGTTTCTCTTTATCCTGCAGCTTGCCTCTTGACAATTGCTCCGTGCTATCGTGAGGGTGTTCTCTGAGGATTTTTCTACTTCTCGTGTTCATTGGCTTCATCCGTATGTTGTTCGGTGGAGGTGTACTATGACTGTCGTCCGCTCCAGGGTTCTTCACCAGTATATCTTGGGGAATTTCATTCGAAGCTTGACCTGAAAATTTACCGGAAAAATATGACAAAGCTCCAAACGTATTATCTCCTGAATGCGACAGTCCAGTTTGTTTGGATGTCGGTAGTAACGCAAGGGCTATTAATTTGGTTGAGCAAACATTGAGGCGGGCGACGCGATTCGCATCGCGCAGGAAACGCGACGCGACTGGCAACTTACTTTTGAGCGGAACTCAGCAGTATTACCGCAGATATATTAGCGTTTGGTAATCACTCTCTATGGCAACTCTCAAAGCAGTTTTACGCGCTTTGCTCGTACGTAAACAAAAAGGCCTTCTGCGAACCCCAAAACAGCATACAAGTACAAGCAGAAGCAAACAATCTTCTACCCAAACAATAGTTATTCCTACACGATACCACTTAGAAACTATCGTTTTAAAATAGCGCTATTCCCAACGTCCCTGATATTCTCTATGTCCTTCATCCGTTAGCTTATACTGCCTCAATAACGCCATGGCCAATTATCTTGCAAACAAGTTTTTCCTGATGCAAATATGTACTCAAAGCATAAGAAACTTAAGAATGTTTGTAACCAAGTTAATAGTAGTCGGGGTGACTCATCCCTAACTAATAAGACCTAATAATACAATGGAAAGTCAAAAAGCTCTTCTACTGATGATTTGGTTGCTTCAGCTCTTTGGCTCATTTAAGTTACAAAATATCAATGCATACCTCCTTCTTTTTCTTTTTATGATATACTAAATTAATAAAAATTCAATTTATTATTTATCTGTGATATAACAAAACAGTTTATGGAGAGCCTTTTGTACTAATTACTGTTTCTTTTATTTATTTAGTGTTCAATGTTTTTATTCATTTATTTACTCAGTTATTTAATAGGTATGGCCAGTAAGTGTATCTTAACATGTCTTGTACTGAAGTTTAACATTAAAAAAAAAAGAACATTTTCAATTTTACTAGAATCAGAAAGCGTGCGCGAGAGTCCATTGTGAAATGTTTTGTCTTCTGTGGCGTGAGGCACTGAAAAATATTTTTAAAACGCATTTTTGTTTTGTGAAAGTACAATGCGCCGAACGATATTTCGTTATTTCTCAGCAGGCGAACGTGTATAAAAAAAGTACCGGCGAGCGTAAACTTAGTTGGGAAAAGGTTACTCAGGCAAATGGTCGCGATAAGAGCAGCTCAAGAAATCGAGTGTTGTTTAGAAATGAAAATAGAAATATCAAGTGGTTCCCTCCAGACATGAGGCTTATCATATTGAAGGATTTGGGCGATATGTTATACACTTGAAACAGCGTCCGATATTGGTGAACAAACAGCCGGACGAAACACAAGACAATCGTCGGGCATTCGGCGCAGCAGATGCCATAGTAAAAATGAAATATGAAAAGGGATTCAGATCTCGTTATGCTAACTTAATCACAATATTGCAACCGTGTAGGTGAAACAGTGAAGTAGCAACGTGCAATTTCCGATTGCCTCTTGGAGGGCCGAGTGAAGGCCAATATGGCCTCTTGTTAAAGCTAAGATGTATTCCAATGAAAATAATACATTACTCCAGAAACATTTGAATACGCAACTTATTCCTTCCGTACTTAAGCGTACGCACGCTTCAGTACCTTGTACTTAGCCGTGCGCACGCTCTACCAACAACCCATGCACCGTAAGCATGCGCACACTTTACCGTGTACTGAAGCGCCCGCACGCTTTTACTTGTACTTAAGTGTGCACACGCTTTACCATGCACTTAACCGTGCGCACGCTTTACCATGTACTTAAGCACGCGCACGCCTTACCATGTACTTTTCTTTCCATGCATTTAAGCGTGCGCTTGCTTTACCATGTACTTACGCGTGTGCTCGCTTTACCGTTTACTGAAGCGCCCGCACGCTTTACCCTGTACTTAAGTGTGCACACGCTTTACCATGTACCTAAGCACGCGCACGCTTACCATGTATTTAGCGTGCACACGTTTTACTATGCATTTAAGCGTGCGCATGCTATTCCATGTACTAACGCGTGTGCACGCTTTACCATGCATTTAGGGTGCGCACGCTTACCCATATACTTAAACGTGCGAACGCTTTTTATGCACTTAAGCGTGCGAACGGTTTATATGCACTTAAGCGTGCGCACGCTTTACCATGCACTTAAGCGTGCGCCGCTTTACATGCATTTAAGCGTGCGCACGCTTTACCACGCACTTAAGGTTGCGCACGCCTTACCATGCACTTAAGCGTGTGCACGCTTTACCACGCACATAAATGCACGCGGGATTTACCATGTACTTAAGCTTGCACACGTTTTACCATGCAAGCGTACGCGTCTTTACCATGTATTTTAAGCGTGTGCGGACGTTTTACCAGCGTCTGCACGCTTTATTATTCATTTAAGCGTTCGCACGCTTTTCTATGTATTTAAGCGTGCGCATGCTTTTCTATGTATTTAAGCAGTGCGCATGCTTTACCACGCACTTAAGCGTAGCGCGCTTTACCATGCACTTGAGCGATTCAGGGCGGAAAGCAGTGTGAATGGTGAGAGCGACATAAAATCAATATTGTGAACCAAAGCGTTTTGTTGTTTTCAAGGCTTCTTTAGATACGAGAGAAGCAATAAGCGACTCACCAAGCAGACCAACAGTAGACTTTTTTAGTGTTATCTTCTGGTTCAGCATACACTGAATCATCAAAGACGGGATTTCTCAGCAACCCAGGCATTGGAAAGTGATTCTGGCAAAAGAAAAAACTGTGCTATCAGGAGCCCATCATACGAGCGCACAACTTCCATACTAACCCTATGTCACAACAATTTTATAGACCGATTTATTTTAGACTATTTTTTCCGCGCCAAAAAGCAGCCAGAACGGAAACGAGAGCGCCATATCGCATTCGCGCGCGCGCAATATACCATACACTTTCTCTCATTGCGACCCCATTCAGTTCATAACCGTAACTAAAATTGGTACCCAAAGGGTACACGTGTGTGATACACTGTCCACAATGCATTGCAAACATTTCAACTCATTAGCGTTAACGACTTGCAACCGATGTGTGGGATAGGTATCCCACATAAAAATATTGAGTTATTCAATGCCGGAAACGCAGCAGCATCATTTGAGCCACTCACTTGTGATCCTGTTGTCGGGTTTGCATAACTAGACAAGAAGGGAAATGTTAGCTGGCGAAAAACAAAGAGGTATGGTCAAGAAAAGTTGATCAGTGGAAGGGGATGTATGTTTAAACTTGGAGAAGCCTCACTTAATTTGCCGTTTTTTCAGGTTTCAATCCCTTTTTCTACTTGCTGTCCACAACGGCAAATGGCAGAAAATTATCTCAATGATGGAGTACATTCTTTGGTAAATAAACTAGGTTTCCATTGATGTAGGCTACAAGTAGTTTCTATTTTTCTTAGTGGTATAAAGCGGAAACCACGCGCGCGTGAAACGGAGGACATTCATCTCATCGCGGGAGGCTGATAACTTTATAAAGACACATTCCCTCGACTAATGATTTTAAATATTTCTTTAGGCGCAAATTAACATGTGATATATTATCAAAAATAGCAGTGTGAGTGGTGGAATACTGTCGTTCCAGCAACATAACTAGCAGGACATCTGCAAAATAATAAACAAATAACAGAAGCTTCTTAACCAAATAGCTTACATGAACTGGCCCTGTGAAAAGCAACCTGTAAGTTTGCCACTGTGTTCTGTCAGATCGTGAAAGCTATCCCACCGTAACGCGCGTAGCTCACACTTAAATCTAAAAACATGATTGCCTTGGAGGATCAACTACTAGAGTTGTGGTATTGTATTATTCTGAACACGGGACGTGTCCTGCAAAAATTAGGATGATAGAACTGTGTTGCAAACTAGTCAGTAAACATAATATTGTTACTCGATGGATTTTTGCAATTTGGAAATTATTCTGAAGTGCACAATCCTCGTAGTAAAAGCTGCAACCCACCCACCCACCCCCAGCAACAACATGAGATGCAAGCACCTTTTGGTACCCTCATCACTTCCGCAGAAGGTTCTTCTTGCAAGAATCACCTGCCGAAAAAGTCAACTGCAACTTTGATTTACTGACGCTGTCAAGGCGAGGTACAATCATCTACAGGTCCCCATTTACACCCTTGCACTTTGCTAAGAATAGTCAAACCTCCACTTGTGGACACCTCCAATAAATGGGCACTTCCATAAGTAGGTACCTACCAGAAGTGTGCACCTCCCATAAGTGGGAACTTCCCACAAGTGCGCACCTCCCATAAGGGGCACATCTAAGCCGACACTACCCATAAGTAGGCACTTACCATAAGTGGACACCTCCCAAAAGTGGGCACCTTACAGAAATGCGCATCTGCCATAAGTGGGCACCTCCCATAACTGGACACCTACCATAAGTAGGCACCTTCCCATAAGTGAGACCTCCAGAGTGTGACCTCCCTAAGGGGGACTCCATAAGTGGACACCTACCCATAAGTAGGCATCTCCATAAGTGCCACTTTCTAAGTGGACGCCTCCCATTAGTGGACACCTCCATAACTGGGCAACTCCCGTAAGTGGACACGCCACATAAGTGGGCACCTTCCATAAGTAGGCACCTTACAGAAATGCGCATCTCTCATAAGTGGACACCTCTCATAACTGGACATCTACCCATAAGTAGGCACCTTCCTATAGGTGGGCACCTCCCATAAGTTGAATCTCCAATCAGTGGGCACCTGCCATAAGTGGACCTCCCATAAGTGGACACCACCCACAAATGGACACCTCCTATCAGTGGGCCTTCCCATAAGTGGACACCCTCCAGAAGTGCTCACCTCCCATAGGTGGGCACCTTCCCAAAAGTGGATACCTCCCATAACTGAAAAGCAACCCATAAGTAGGCACTCGCCATAAGTGGGCACCTCCCATAAATGGACACCTCCCATAAGTAGCCACTTCCCATAAGTGGACACCTCCCATAAGTAGACACCTCCCATAAGTAGGCATTTCCCATAAATAGCCACTTCCCATAAGTGGACACCCCCCATAAGTGGACACCTCCCATAAGTGGGCACCTCCCATCAGTGGGCACCTTCCCATAAGTGGACACCTTCCAGAAGTGCTCACCTCCCATAGGTGGGCATCTCCCCATAAGTGGACAATTCCCATAACTGGACAGCAACCCATAAGTAGGCACTTCCCATAAGTAGGCATCTCCCATAAATGGACACCTCCCATAAGTAGGCACTTTCCATAAGTAGGCACTTCACGTAAGTGGACACCTCCGATAAGTACACACCTCCCATAAGTAGGCACTTCCCATAAGTAAGCACTTCCATAAGTGGACACCTCCCATAAGAAGACACCTCCCCATAAGTAGGTACTTCCCATAAGTAGGCACTTCCTATAAGTGGCACCTCCCATAAATGGACACCTCCCATAAGTAGGCACTTTCCATAAGTAGGCACTTCACGTAAGTGGACACCTCCGATAAGTACACACCTCCCCATAAGTAGGCACTTCCATAAGTAAGCACTTCCATAAGTGGACACCTCCCATAAGAAGACACCTCCCCATAAGTAGGTACTTCCCATAAGTAGGCACTTCCTATAAGTGGCACCTCCCATAAATGGACAACTCCCATAAGTAGGCACTTCCCATAATTGGAAACGTCCCATAAGTAGACACCTCCCCATATGTAGGTACTTCCATAAGTAGGCACTTCCCATAAGTAGACACTTCCCATAAGTGGACACCTCCCATAAGTGCGCACCTCCCATAAGTGGGCACTTCCCATAAGTGGACACTTTCTCATAGGTAGGCACCTTCCAGAAGTGCACACCTCCCATAAGTGGGCACCTCCTAGAACTCGACACCGACCCATAAGTAGACACTTTCCATAAGTGGAGACCTCCCATAAATGGACATCTCCAATCAGGGGCACCTTCCAATTAAAGGGACACCTTCCAGAAGTGCGCACCTTTCCTAAGTGAACACCTCCCATAACTGACCAGACCCATAAGTAGGCACTTCCCATACATGGACATCTCCCCATAAGTAGGCACTTCCCATAAGTGGCCACCTCCCATAAGTGGACACCTCATAAATGGACACCTCCCCATAAGTAGGCACTTCTCATAACTAGACCCTCTCCTATAAGTGGACATCTCCCATAACTGGAGACCTCCTCATATGTGGACACCTCCCATAACTGGACAGGAACCCATAAGTAGGCACTTCCCACAAGTGGACACCTCTCATAAGTGGCACCTCCCATAGGTAGGCACCTTTCAGAAGTGCACACCTCCCATAAGTGGACTTCTCCTATAAGTGGACACCTCCCATAAGTGGGCACCTCCCATAAGTAGGCACCTTCCAAAAGTGCACACCTCCCATAAGTGGACACCTCCCATAACTTGACACCTACGCATAAGTAGGCACTTCCCATAAGCGGACACCTACCCAGGAGAAGACGCCTCCCAAAAGCGGGCACCTCTCATAACTTGACACCTACCCATAGGTGGACACCTCCCGTAGGAGGACACTTACCCATAGGAAGACACCTCCCATAAGTGGACACCTTCCAATATGTGGACACCTCCTATAAGTGGGCAACTCCATAAATGGGCACCTTCCCATAAGTAGGCACCTTCCAGAAGTGTGCACCTCCCATAATAAGTGGACCCCTCTCATAACTGGACACCTACCCATAAGTAGGCATCTCCCATAAGTTTGCACCTCCCATAAGTGGACACTTCCCAGAAGTGGACACCTCCCATAAGTGGACCCCTTTCATAAGTGTACACCTTCCGTTAATGGGCACCTCCCCATAAGTGAACACCATCCCAAAAGTGGACACATCCATAAGTGGACACCTCTCATAAATGGGCACCTTCCCATAAGTGAAGTGTACACCTTCCATAAGTTGGCAGCTCCAAGAAGTGGATCCCTTCCATACGTGGACACCTTCCATAAGTGGAAACCTCCCATAAGTGAGCACCTCCAATCAGTGGACAACTCCCATAATTATTAATAATAATAATAATAATACGTGAAATCCCATAAATGGACATCTCCCATCAGAGGGCACCTTCCTATAAGTGGACACCTTCCACAAGTGCGCACCTCCCATAAGTAAACACCTCCCCATAAGTGGACACCTCCCATAACTGAACTGCTACCCATAAGTAGGCACTTCCCATAAGTGGGCATCTCCCATAAATAGACACCTCCCCATAAGTAGGCACTTCCCATGAGTAGGCACTTCCCATAAGTGGCCGCCTCCCATAAGTAGACACCTCATAAGTCGGCACTTCCCATAAGTGGACACCTCCCCATAAGTAGGCACATCCCATAATTGGACCCTTTCCATCAATGGACACTTCCTATAAGTGGACATCTCCCATAAGTGGAGACCTCCTCATACGTGGACACCTCCCATAACTGGACAGCTACCATAAGTAGGCACTTCCGAAGAGTGGACACCTCTCATAAGTGGGCACCTCCCATAAGTAGGCACCTTCCAAAAGTGCACACCTCCCATAAGTGGACACCTTCCATAAGTGGGCACCTCCCATAACTGGACACCTACCCATAAGTAGGCACTTCCCATAAGTTGACACCTACTCAAAAGAAGACGCCTCCCAAAAGCGGGCACCTCCCATAACTCGGCACCTACCCATTGGTGGACACCTCCCATAGGTGGACACCTACCCATAAGAAGACACCTCCCATAAGTGGGCACCTTCCCATAAGTGGGCACCTTCCATAAGTGGACTCCTTCCATAAGTGGACACATCTTCATTATACGTGGACACCTTCCCATATGTGGACACCTCCATAAGTGGGCAACTCCAATAAGTTGGCACCTTACCATAAGTAGGCACCTTCCAGAAGTGTGCACCTCCCATAATAAGTAGACACCTCCCATAACTGGACACCTACCCATAAGTAGGCATCTCCCATAAGTTGGCATCTCCCATAAGTGGACACCTCCCAGAAGTGGACCCTTTCCATAAATGGACACTTTCTATAAGTGGATATCTCCCATAAGTGGAGACCTCCTCATACGTGGACACCTCCCATAACTGGACAGGTACCCATAAGTAGGCACTTCCGACAAGTGGACCCCTCTCATAAGTGGGCACCTGCCATAAGTAGGCACCTTCTAAAACTGCACACCTCCCAAAAGTGGACTTTCCCATAAATGGGCACCTCCCATAAGTGGACACTGCCCATAAGTGGGCACCTCCCATAAGTAGGCATCTTCCAAAAGTGCACACCTCCTTTAAGTGGACACCTCCCATAAGTGGGCACCTCCCATAACTGGACACCTACCCATAAGTAGGCACTTCCCATAAGTTGACACCTACTCATAAGAAGACGCCTCCCAAAAGTGGACACATCTTCATTATACGTGGACACCTTCCCATATGTGGACACCTCCCATAAGTGGGCAACTCCAATAAGTGGGCACCTTACCATAAGTAGGCACCTTCCAGAAGTGTGCACCTCCCATAATAATTAGGCACCTCTCATAACTGGACACCTACCAATAAGTAGGCATCTCCCATAAGTTGGCATCTCCCATAAGTGGACACTTCCCAGAAGTGGACATTTCCCATAAGTGGACCCCTTCCATAAGTGTACACCTTCCATTAGTGGGCACCTCCCCATAAGTGAACACCTTCCCAAAAGTGGTCACCTCCCATAAGTGGACATCTCTCATAAGTGGGCACCATCCCAGAAATGAAGTGCACACCTTCCATAAGTGGACACCTCCCATCAGTGGACAACTCCCATAATAATAATATTAATAATAATAATAATAATAATAATACGTGGAATCCCATAAGTGGACACCTCCCACAAGTGGGCACCTCCCCATAAGTGGACACCTTCCCATAGGTGGACACCTCGCATAAGTGGGTGCCTCCCATAAGTGGACATCTATTATTAGTGGACACCTCCCATAAGTGGGCACCAATAAACCATGGTCCCGGTGATTTCTCACTGAAACCCTATATTTTGTCGCATCCTGTAAACGGACACTTCCTGCACGCAGACACCTATGCTGGTTCCACGGTGTCCACTAAAAGAATGCTGACTAATCCGTTATAACACCAGCTAGAGGGAGGAAAACTAGAGCAACATTTCTTGTTTTCTAGAGCTTACCTGTTCTTTCTTCTTTGACTGACGATGAGCCAAATACACAGCGAAATAACAGCCACGCATATCACGGCCGCACCACCGGTGATGAAGGCAATCATCATAGTGTCATGTTCTCTTTCCTCGTTGCCACTTAATTTGAGGCTAGGTTCTGCCGTTGTAACTTCTTGTGAAACAGGCTCAGTCTGCGATGAAGTTGTTGCTGTTGACTCTGTAGAAATGTTTGTCATTCTGGTAGTAGTGGGTGAAGTCTTTGCTGCTACTTCTTTAGTTCGGGTTTGTTTTGTTGTTTGTTGTTTTAAAGGAGCCTACAGATGTCACCAACACATACACAAAATAGTTTTATCATTCCTCACCTTAACCACAGCTCCCCCCCCCCCCCCCAACCCCACCAACCCTCTTCCCTCCGAGAGGGAAAAGGGCACACACAAAAGGGCTTTGCTCGTAGCAGTTGTTTTCGTATTTGTAACAAAACAGTGTGAATAGGGCAAATGGTAGCCTACCCCATGCCCAACACCAACCTAGGGCCTGTTTCTTGAAGCTCCCAGTAATTACCGGGCCCATTCAATTGTTTTGTTTTCCATTCCAGATGGGAGTTTCAAAAGTTTTGAAAATTATACAGTAGACTTATCAGCTAAAGAAACAAAATGGCCTTCATTAGAGGTCAGAACACACCCTACTTGTCTTGAGATTTTGATTTTGGGCCCATTAAGTTACCAGGACTTTCTCAAGACCTACGTCTGACTTGCATTGGTTGAACCTGCCAGAGCCTTAACTCTGCTGGCATAGCTCATAGGTCCTCAGAGATACTCAAGCTCCTATACCACAGCAAGATAACTCCCCCATATAAACTATATAGGTATGTGCCAGCCTTAAACTGGGTATACAAATTTCTGGCTCTACCTCGGTGTAAGAACCTGTGAAACTCACGAATGACGTAAAACAAAGAAAACAAAACATTCTAAACAAGAGCGTACAGCACAACAATACCTCATAAAACAAAGAAAACCTTGTCAGGTTCTTACACCAAAGTAAAGCCAAATTTTTAGGATTATGATCTGAATCCCGAATTTTATGCAGGTCCAAACTTGCATAAAGGTTTTAGAGGCAGGTCTGAAAATGAGTATGGAAGGTGGCATGTTTTGGTCTGAAATAGGGCAAGGAAGTGGGGAATTGCATAGCACAGTCAGACCATACCAAAAACTCCTAGGGTTAATCCCTCCCCACCTCCCACCCTCCAATTGGCATACTAGTGAAGGTGGCCTATGAGGGAACTTATTCCAGTTCATTTTATAACATACAGAATGTAGGTTGTTACCCCAGTTGATGTTGTTTTCATCGCCATTGCTGTTGTTAACACAACTCACAGGTATATTACGAACCAACAAAACAACCAGCTCCCAGATGGCTTGTTAGCTCAGTCGGTAGAGCGCTGCACTGGTATGGCAGAGGTCGTGGGTTCGAATCCCGTACAAGTCTGGGAGTGAATTGTTTTGACAGCTAGGCTTTATTTTCTCTACTGTTTGAGTAGTGTTCATAATTTCGATGATCAGTTACATATTTAACAACTTTTGTTGTTGACTTTACCTGCACTGCGGTAGCAGAAGCCTTTGTAGTGGTTGGTCTTGTAGAAATAACTAGACGGGTTTTTGTTGTTGGGTCTGGCACATTCCCTATAACATGAACAACAAGGCCATGTAAAAAATGCCATTCAAGACAGCATTTGACAGATTCATTGGAAAAACAGGGTAAGAGATCCTTTGGCCAGATGTCTCCAAATTTCACTCTTCTTTGGTGCACAGTGTCAATTGTAAAACAACGAGAATCACTTCGTGAATTTTACCGGGGCCACTTTTGCCTTGGCAACCCACGTTTAGACTAGCATGCATAAGGGTCGTTTACATCAACAAGTTTGTCGCGGGACATGAAAATCTATTTTATCGCAAATATTCTTTAGAGAAAAAAACGTCTAATTACTAATGTGAAAAGAGAAAATGATATCTGCCTGAGTACTCATTTCGATAATAGAATTACGCCTCGGCTTTCATAGAAATCTTCCCTGCTAGCAGAGGTCTCTTCTGCCAGCGGGGCCGGAAATAAAAATCACGCCAGCCAAGGGCGCCTATGCTTTGTCGCATAAAAATTGGCATAAAATCTACATTAAATCAAAAGGCTGATTCTTAACGATATCCAAAAAAGTAAATTTAATTTTGTCATAGTTTACAATTTTTAAAAACGCGGTCACCCTGTGCTATTGAAGACGGTTTTTTGTCTTCAAATCACGCGCTCGAAAAGTGCAGGTAATCATGGCGCGTTGCGGGCCAAATCTACAAACTTCCAGAATCTTGTTTTTATTCCTAAACAAATTACTTCTTTGGCACTTAAAATGGAAACGAAGAACATTAATCGATGTTTAGGTGGCCTCAGAATGGAAGATCAAGGCGAACGGAGCCCTCTGAAACTTTTCTTGTGAATAATTTTTCCTTCCCTCAACCGCAACGAAAACGCTTTCAAGAGAGTTTTGAATACAGATAGCGGATTTAAAGCAGCTGCCTGGACTTTAGAAAACAAAAATGGTAATGTACATATTAGTTCGAAGTTGAATTCAGCTTTTAGCACGATAAGCAAAGCCACAGCCGATAAAATCACTGCAAAACTTGCGGGAAAACTCATGCTTTCGCTTTTGCGTGAATAATTAATTCGAACACGTGTTCCTGCAGCGAATCACGTCTGAAATTTCGAACATTTTTTTGCTTTTAGATAAGTTTTTTTGCCTCATCTTGAATGAAAATCTATTGTTATTGAACTTCCTGTCACTTTTCTTTCATTGGTTGCCTTCATTTGAGAGTTTTAGTGCAATCTGGATTTGGATTTCTGTACATTGAAGACCTTAATTTACGGCAACCTCCGTGATTTGTTTGTTTAGTATATTCGCTTCCCTCAAATATACTTTTCTTGAGTCTTGTTCACCTTCTACGGAACTCCTGGGGATAGAGCTAAGTTGGTACTAAATTCACACAGTTGAAAAACGATTTATCTCAAAATAATTGCCTTGTTTTTGTCGTCTTTTTGATGTACAACTTTCCTCTTTCTCTCGCTGCGCTGTAATATTTCGTCGGGCGGCGAAAAAATTATCCGATTTCTTCTTTTTGAATTCGTTTTACGTGTGTTTTTCGCCGAGGACTTCGGTATAAGAATCGACGAAATGCTATTGAAGAGAAACGTTTTTAACATGCTACTCTTGTTCTTACGTTTTACAAGAAATTGATGTAAAGATAGTTTTGAAATATGTTCGCTTCGATACTCGATAAAAGGTTCACTCTCAAGTGCAGTGGTCGCTCCTAAATACGTCTTTCTAAATACCCCCTCTTAAGTTTTCGCTCATGAAGTAGTCTCTCGTAAAGATTGGGGAAGTTTTCGTTCCCTCCAAAAGTTATAATCTTTGTCTGGAATGCCTTCGATTGCCTCAAGTAAAGTTACTATGACAACGATTTTGTCACAGCGGAAAGCGGGGCCCTGGAAACGAGACTTTGAAAAAACGAAAGGAACAAACAGCATTTTATGACCGGTTCCAGCCTTCGGCTGGCCCCGGTAATTACCATTATACAGGGTCATATTGTAAAGTAAAGACTGATTATCATGCCACAACTGTAATCGTCAGTTTTGCAAATATTTTTCACTTAATGTAGCCTTCACTTTTTTAAGAACTGAAAAGTGAGAGAAGAAAATGCACACCCATTTACAGTATGATTATTAGGGATGGGAGCATTTAGGACGAGAGTAGGAACATAAGGGCAAATGGTACTGGCAGTAATAAAGGGGATTAGCTTCTAAAGAAACTGTGGTGCTGCGTCGGTGGTGGAGTGAAACACGAAAATTTGGTTTATCAACGGAGTTGATAATGTAAATTGACCACCGTACAGGGATTCGATTAGCTGACGTTTCGAGCGTTAGCCCTTCGTCGGAGCGAATCGAGGAATTGTGGGTTGTGTATGGTTTATATACAGAAAATGGAGCTACGCTATTGGTGGTAACATGGTAACGTGAAAAACAGGAATAAATTAATTGAATCAAAAGTGCTCGTTGATACTGTGGGGATTTAGAGTGCCAATTTGAAAGATCAGTTTTTGCTCGAGATTTTTACGGCTTTCCGTGGTACCTTGATGTAGGGAAAGGCCGGAGATCGACATGTGTTGTTTGGAATGGTTAGGGAGATTAAAATGCCGAGCGACAGGTTTGGATGCGTCTTTGTCATCTTTCTCGACATCACGAAGATGTTCTCGGAATCGGTCACCTAGTCGTCTTCCTGTTTCGCCAATGTATAACTTTTTGCATAATGTGCAGGTTATGCAATAGATAACATTTGTGGAGGTACACGTGAAACGATCAGTGATCTTAACAGATCGCTTAGGGCCCGATATTTTGTCAGTGTTGTGAATGAAAGGACAAGTTTTGCATTGCGAGCGCGCGCATTTAGAAGTGCCAGGTTGTTCAGTCGTTTTGAATGCGCTTTTAACTAGAAAGTTACCTACATTTTTGTCGCGTTTGAATGAAATCAGCGGTGGTTCCGAAAAGATTCTAGCAGTTTCTGGATCATTTTGCAGTATCTTAAAGTTATTAAGAATGATGGCTTTAACTGGGTTATTATGCGGGTGAAATGTGAGGGTGAATGGAATTCTGTCATTCTTTTCCTTTTGTGACGTCTGTAGTGCTGACTGTTGACCCATCTGCTGAGCGCGGTGATGGCCCGACACTTCGACGCTCCGACGAAGGGCTAACGCTCGAAACGTCAGCTAATCGAATCCCTGTACGGTGGTCAATTTACATTATCAACTCCGTTGATAAACCAAATGTTGGTACTGGAAGTAGATCCCTTTATCTACCCCCAAGTCCTCCTTCAAGACCAGCTGATTGTGACTTTCCAGTGATCGGATCGGATTTCGTCCCAGTCAAGAGTAATATTTTCTAGCCTGACTCTAGAAAGAGTCGGAGGTGATTCATGTTCACTGTCTGTGTTTTCTCCGCTTCCTTTGTCGGCCATAACCAGTGTACGATTACCGGGTGTGTACGTGATAGCTTATTGCATAACTTGAAGTGGACAACACGTGTTTCAACTGTCACTAACCTGTTACATTAGCCAGCGCAGCCAAATTCTTCGGAAAGGTAGAAAATCCAACGATAAATGATCAATAACGCGGTAGAAAATCCAACGATAAATGATCAATAACGCGAGACTTTGCATCAAATTCGAACTGATGTGACTTTCCAGTGAAGCCAAGTGCAGACTAACGGAGCTCGAAACAATCGAACGCACATTGAGACCAAGTTCCAGTAAATCAATCGATGGCGTTTAATAATTTGAAAGAAGCGAGAATCAACAATGGGAATCAGGACGATAGAAAAGATGAACTTGAGAAGTTACAATTGAGCTTGTGATTGTATAGTTGCGTGGTTATGTGATTCGAACTGAAAGCAAATGATACAAAAGGCTTATGTAAACTAATACTAGCTAAGGTACAAAACATGAATCGAGGATACTGATGGAACATAAATCTTGAAAATATGATAATCACGACTAAAAGAAAAATAATAACAAAACTTACTTTGATCTTGCTCCTAAGAGGGTAGCGATAGAAGAAACAAACCGATAGCGATAAAAGAAAAACAAAAGTAGCGTCTTGAATAGCGAGCACGAAGATGGCGCAACTGCAAAACTGATCGAAAAACGTGTGTTTGATTACATCGATATCAAAGGTTGCATTACGAAACTTTTTTTTTTTTTTTCAATAATCGATCTCTTTTATTGAGGACCTTCTTCGTATTTAATTTAGCTGTTGATAATTGACGAATAGCGTCATGAAATGAGAATACGGGTCTCGATGATCTTTTGTGCTGGTTTGGTTTTCTTTTGTTTTCATTGATAACGGTAAACATAACATAAAGCTGATGTTTACTTACAAATGATCTAATATTGGTTCTCCTTTGCACGCCTTACAGACTTGCAAGGTGTTGAAGGTCTTTCAAAAGCTAGTTATCACAAATTAATAATTATAATGATAATAATAATGATAATAATAATAATAATAATAATAAGCTGTGCTCTTTTCTTTTTAACTTAAGGGGGGACTAACTTAACTACAGACTTAGCGTTGTTGCCAAGGGATTTTTACGGATTGTATTTGTAAAACACGGTTTTTCGGTGTTTTTGCCACTATATTGGTGAGACGTGCGAATAGGTGAACATGTAAAATTTATAAATTGCAATTGCGCCTGCGTAACTTGCCCCAGGCCCCAACCGCGCCTTAGAGAGAAAAATCCCTAAAACTTGGAGAA
Source organism: Pachyseris speciosa (assembly GCA_016490735.1). Classification (NCBI taxonomy): domain Eukaryota; kingdom Metazoa; phylum Cnidaria; class Anthozoa; order Scleractinia; family Pachyseridae; genus Pachyseris; species Pachyseris speciosa. The sequence goes on from JAEMWC010000948.1 coordinate 161,989, forward strand.
AATTATGTGAAGTTCCGATTTTTTTTGCCAGTCGGAGATATTTTAGCCTTCTTTACAAGCCTACGTAAGCAATTGTTGTTGACGTACATAACTGCAATGATAATGACGAAATGGTATGAATTTGCGTGCTTATGACGTCATAAATCTCACAAAAACGCGAATTTCCAAAAATCGATACATAGCACCATTTTCGATATCCAGAAGTGTACGCCACTCGAGTTTTTGGCCTTTTTCTGTTCTGGTCATGTGACTTACCAAATATGGTTGTGACTCGAAAATCTTGTAAACCTTTTTGATTGTAAAAACATAGCCAGACAGCTTGCCTGTGCAAGTTAGGGTTTCCAAGATATGAGCGTTGGGAACTTTCCATAGCAACAGTGTTAGCTCATTTTGTAGTTAAGTTAGTTCCCCCGTAAGGTTCCATTTTGGATAGCATAGCGCTTTTCAACATTAAAACAGGTTTGGATACCCCGTGTAAAGGGTTCTCTTGAAAGAAATGAATTCATTAATTTAGACCTGTAAATATAGTGTCTAGCACTTAGAAGAATGTGGTGAAAAAGGAGATTTGAAGTATCCTCTGCTAAGCCTAAGTATAATAGAAATGAGAAGTTAACATTTGAAAAACAGGAAAAGCTATATATCCAGGTTTTGACTTCATTCCAAAAGGATTGTACGTACGGACATTCCCAAAAAAGGTGCAAGAGAGTCTCTGAAGAACCTTTGCAAAAACAGCAAAGGTCACCTCGTGGGATGCCTATTTTGAACAGATAGCTGTTGGTGGCTATTCTTCTGTGGAGAAACTTGAATTGAAAGGTTCTTAGTTTGGTTTCCCGAGTACATAAGAAGGCTAGATTGTAGGATTTACACTAATCTATCTTATCAACACCGTACGTTCTACAATCCGAGAGCCATTTGCTTTGGCTTTTATGTGGCCGAGAAGCGATTTCTTTTATAAATATCTTATAGGCTACTTCACAAAAGTGCAGTGACGTCAACAGATTGGAAGAAATGTCAGCACAATCCTGTATTGGATCTCGAACACAATCGCCTTTCATCTCAGAAATTGCACTCAAAACACTACAATAAAGGAGAAATTTCTTTTCAGAGAATACCTTCTCTTAAATTCATTAAATGAACAGAAATTCCAACCCTCCATTAGGAGGTGACTAACAGTGCAAATACCAGCCGAAGCCCAGCTTGAAAAATACAAGGGTTTATTATCAATGCGTATTAGTGAATTATACCAGATTGGTGCCTGAGAAAAATTGGGTTACTGATTTTTAAAATTAAGGCGGGACCAGCATTCAGCTACTTCTTTGAAGAAAGGATCTTTTATTTGTAAGAAAGTGATGTCATCCGGCTTATGTTTCCCAAAAAAGAAGTCTAAAAACAATTTCCATGTCCCTTTATTGTAATGATCCATATACTTTTGAACCCATTTCGCTTTCAGAGCACAATTAAAACTATAGATATCCAACATTTCAAGTCCACTATTTGAATAATCATTAATCATATGTACTCGCTTGATTTTATCATTTTTACCATCCCACAAAAATTTAGGAGACTGTTAATTTCCTTGAGATATTCATCTGATGTGGGAAGCGGAGACATTATGTGTAGAAACTGTGAAGCAAGCAGGCTTTTAATAACGGTTATTTTCCCAGGAGTGTTAGCCTTCTAAACTGCCACTTTTCAATTATGTTGGAAATTTTTTCTTTTTTGTCCTGATAATTCAAACTTTCAGATTCTTCTTTAATAGTTGAAAACCAAACTTCCGGAGCTTTAACTTTACTGAAAGACCATGTGATGTGATGGAAAGCGGCGATCACTCTGTTGCTCAGACGCATTGAGCCTATCCAAAGTGCTTCTGTTTTTTCGTAATTAACCTTTAAACCGGAAATTTCGGCAAACGAATCAAGTAGGCTAAAGGACTGCTGTATCGAGGTATCAGACCCGTCGAGAATTAAAGTTGTGTCATCTGCATATTGGCTAATTTTACATTCCGAATTAAGTATGCTTATCCCCTTGATTTGATCGTGATTTCTAATCGCATTTCCCAGCATTTCTTTGCGTGTTTTGTGTGGTTTGGTTTATCAAGCTATAACTTAATTTTCCTTGTGATTCAGTTAAACCTTTTCAATATGTTGCTGAAAACCGATCAAAAGAAACGCTTTCAATTAAATTCCTTTGCTATGAAATGTATATTGAAGTAATTCAATTCCGCCTAAACATTTCTTTTGCAAAGGCTTTAACGATTCGTGACTTTGGTGACCACTCACGTTAATTATTACAAAATTCTCAAATAAAGGTAACTGATGAGCAAGTGGCGCAATCGGATAAGGTGCAGACTATAGGCGATGAGATCTGAGGGTCGCGCGTTCCAAGTCCTGTCACCGGAAAATAAACAATTTATTTATTTACTTGTCATTGTTTCTTCCTCTGGCCGAGAGGGGTATGGGGCAAGTGACGGACGAAACGACGAGAAAATAAAAAAAAACAAGAAATTCTGCGAGAATTTAAAGCGGCCTTTTTGACCATCCGAACCGGATTAATACACAGGATAAGTTCAAGTTGATCGTAATGCAATTTTTGTCACCTTTCAGTTGGCATGACAGACAATTCGTGACTCCGAATGATAATGTGTAATAGTGAAATTAACGACGGTCTTGGTAGCCGAGTGGGTTAAAACGCTCCTTTCGCTTCTGCGATGGTGGCGAAAGGTCGGTGGTTCGAGCCCTAACGGCAATCGTTTTTACTTTGATTTTTTTTTCTATTCCTTTTCACTTGTTTTTCTTTTTCTTTTGTCAACGCTTAAGCTGCAAACCTATTTTGCAATTTAACACGGAAAAGTAGTGAACCGATTCTATGGATATTCGCTACGCGAGAAACCAAGGCCAGCTAAAGCTTGACAAAACACTGGCACTTCGATTTGTTTAACAATTTCAAAGAAAGCGAACAATTTGGTATAAATCTTCGTCCGTTGACCAGTTTCTCGACGATAACCGATATCTCCAATACTAAGCTATGTTCAAACAACGCCACGCAAAAGAGCTGTGTTGGTTAATTTCACTTCCGGTATTGCACCATCTCTAACTCGGTCAATTATTTGTTTATCTTCAAAACCGGGTCAAAAGGAGCGCTCAAATAAATTCATTTCCTATAATTCTGACTAAACATTTCTTTTTGAAAGGATTTCGCCATTTCCGACTCTGACCCCTGTATTTTATGGCCACCAAAATCTACAAGTTCAGTTTAAAAACATTTACGGTCTTCCGAATAGCTTTAGTTAAGTCATCGGTGTTGTGAAATACTGCTCAAAATAAACGCTTTCAAATAAATTCCTTTCCTACTGGATGTACATTGGAGTCATTCAATTCTGACAAAACATTTCTTTCCTCTGTAACCCTTGAGCATTGAAAGGCTTTTAAAGAGACGATGTGTGACCAACCTAATGACTTTATTTACTACAAAATTGTCTAGTAACCGCAAGAGATGTCTCATTAGCGCAATCGGATAAGGGACCGAGACTGGGATCTGATAGTCGCGAGTTCAAGTCCGGGCACCGTTAGTAGAAACTTGTTTCTTTACTTATGTCATTGTTTCTTCCTCTGGCCGAGAGGGGCACGGGCCTCTCGACGGACACCACGACGAAAAATAACACAAAAAAAACAAGAAATTCTGCGAGAATTAGAAGCGGCCTTTTTGACCATCGAGTCGGATTAATGCATAGGATGAGTTCAAGTTGATCGTAATTAAATTTTTGTCACCTTTCAGTTGGCATGACAGTCAATTCGTCACTGCGAATGATAAAGAATTTAAAATTCAACCACGCTTTCAGAGGAGGTTTTGGTGGCCTAGGGGGTTGGTGCGCTCTTTTCGCATTGTAATGACAGTATAGGGTCGGTGGTTCAAGCCTCAACAAAGTGAAGTTTATTTTTCTTGATCTCTCTTTTTTTTCTATTCCTTTTCACTTTTTTTTTCTTTTTTCTTTTGTCAACGCTTAAGCTGTAAACCTTTTTTGCAATTTAACACGGAAAAGTACTCAACCGATTCTATCGATATTCGCTACCCGAGAAACCAAGGCCAGCTGAAGCTTCACAAAACACTGGCACTTCGACTTGTTTGACAATTTCAAAGAAAGCGAACAATTTGGTATAAATCTGCGTCTTCGATCCGTTGACCAGTTTCTCGACGATAACCGATATCTCAATACTGCTAAGGTATGTTCAAACAACGCCACGCAAAAGAGCTGTGTTGGTTGATTTCACTTCCGGTAGTACTTCCGGTATTGCACCATCACTAACTCGGTCAATATTTGTTTATCTTCAAAACCGGGTCAAAAGGAACGCTCAAATAAATTCATTTCCTATAATTCTGACTAAACATTTCTTTTTGAAAGGATTTCGCCATTTCCGACTCTGACACCTGTATTTTATAGCCACCAAAATCTACAAGTTCAGTTCAAAAACATTTACGGTCTTCCGAATAGCTTTAGTTAAGATCGGACTCGTTGTGAAATACAAATAAATTTCTTTGCTATTGGATGTACATTGGAGTAATTCAATTCTGACAAAACATTTATTTTCTCTGTAACCCTTGAGTATTGAAAGGCTTTTAAAGAGACGATGCGTGACCGACCGAATGACTTTATTTACTACAAAATTCACTAAGTATCGCAAGAGATGGTTCATTAGCGCAATCGGATAAGGGGCCGCAGTTGGGATCTGGAGGTCGCGAGTTCAAGTCCGGGCGCCGCTATTAGACAATTTATTTCTTCACTTTATGTAAATGTTTCTTCCTCTGGCCGGGCACGGGCCTCTCGGCGGACACCACGACGAAAAATAACCACATAAAAAAACCGTGAAATTCTGAACGAATTCATAACCGGCCTTTTTCACCATCCGAGGCGGATTAACGCACAGGATTCGGTTGAAGTCGATAGTACATTAGTTCATTTTTTGTTGAAGGCGTCTTTCAGTTAGCGTGACAGACGATTCAGACAGACTCCAACACTTGTCACAGCTTGTCAAACTGTGTCAAAACACCAAATGACTAATCCTCGGATTTGTTTCACACAAAGTGAAGAATTTGGTATAAAGCGGCTTCTTGGATCCGTCGACCACTTTTTCGACGATAACCGATATCTCCACCACTGCAAAGCTAAGCTAGTTTTAACTACAAACAACGTCACGCAATCAAAACAGCTGCGTTGTTGATTTCATTCAGTATTGCACCATCTCGCAGTAACTCGTGGCTAGGCTACTACTCGGTCAACAGGATTCAAAGGCTTTTGCGATTCGTGACTCCTACCCCTAAATAAAATTTTTTGTTCAAGAATACGGAATTCGAATACTGCATGGTTTGAACTTTCCATAGGTAGGAAAATTATTATCAAGCGATAAATACAAGGCGACTTACAATTTTTCACGCATTCCACAAAATTTAATGTGTTTACTTGCATAAACTTAACTCCGCATGAGCAATTTTTAGTTTTCCATTTTGTTAGACTAAAAAACGTTCTAATATTTGTAAACTACATTGTTTCTTGTTTCTTTTGGTGTAAAACTAGACTCATAAGGTGATATTATACAGGAGGAAAGTTTTTCAAAAGATTGCATACTTTTCTACCGGAAGCGACTTTAGGCAGTTTCCTGTTTCTCAAACTTAGCAGTAACCGTTTGCAAATGGTGGTTTTGTTTTCCTTTTAAAAGAATAATAGTTTCGGAATTTGAATAGGATATGTTTCTAGCTTCCCGGAGAGACAAAAATTATTACACAACGCCGGGTAAAAGGCTAGTTACAAACGACTTACTTTTACAAAGGCGAGAAATTGTACCAGTCCAAGTCGCTGTGAATATTTTTAAATGAGTTATTTGTGGTTTACCGCAAACAAAAATATTTCAAGTTTTTCTTCTTAGTTACTGCAAACTGCTTTCCAAATTCAAATAGCCCGTATTTTTGGCTCTCTAATGAGATAAAAATCATTGTGAACTATTGAACTGATAACGAGAGATACGCGTTTTTACGCAACTGACAAATTTGACAAAATTAATTTATGCTCAAGTAAACACAAACAGCTCAAAGCGTACAGCTGTGTGTGGAATCGGGTTCAGTAAAAATCAGTCTACGTACGCGTATTTCAGAGAAATAAAAGCAAATCTTTCTTCAATATGAAATCTTTTCGTTTGCCTACCTCAGTGTAATAAATTGCCTTTTAGCCAATTAAAGTATATATTCTCTGCATTATTACGCACAGTTTAGATACAAAGACGCGAACATCGAGAAAATAATCATAATCCCGCAAAATATAACCTGTAAAGCCTTTTTACCTTTATTCCATACCCGCCTTGTGCCTTCCAGCCCTTTTTAACGCCATTTTGTCGAATTTTTTTCCTATGAGTACTGCACATTATAAAGTAACTGAAGGCAGAGGAGCTCTGAACGAACCCTCACCACGCGAAGGCCAATAAATTCCAAACAAATCGACCTATCTCCTCTAATTGTCACCAGAGATACGGAAGATTATATGCCAACCCGTCCGATGTTCTTACTTACTCAGAAGGAAAGTTTTTCAAGAGATTACATACTTTTCTAACGGAAGCGAAGTAACGCAGTTTCGGGTTTCTTAAACTTAGCAGTAACCGTACGTAAATGGCAGTTTTCTTTTCTTTTTAAAAGAATAACAGGGAAACGGTATGCAATGAACACAAAAGGGAAGCACATGTATTACAAATATGAAGTTTCGACCACTTGAGTTGTCGAAGCCGATTAAATTATGTTTATATCTCGAACAATCTCGCTACCTGTAAAGTAAATTCACTGATAGTTATGGACTTTCTTCAAAGTTTCATAGGCCTTATGAATTATTTTAAACGTTGTTACAATTTATCATTCTGGAAAAGAAACACAAATATCAAAAGATTTTGTTTCAAACAACGGCATCGTGTTTCGAAACTATAAATATCTGTCCTATCAGAAGTGCCCGTTCCCACGAGTGAAACAGGCAAAACATAACTTGCACGCAATATCGGGAAAGCAAGCGTAATGCTCCTTTCGGTGAATTTTAGTCAATTAAAGTTTATACTCTTTGCATTATTACGCGAAGTTTAGATTCAACGACGCGAGCATCGAGAAATTAATTATAATCACTCAAAATATAACCTGTACAGCCTTGTTACCCTTATTCCATAGCCTCCTTGCTGTAGTTTAGCCGTCATTTTTAACTCCATTTCGTTGAATTTTTTCCTACGAGTACTTTACATTATAAAATAACTGAAGGCAGTGAAGCTCTGAACGAAACCTCACCACGTGAAGGCCAGAAATCTTTTTGTTTGTCTACCTGTAATAAATTGCCTTTTAGTCAATTAAAGTTTACACTCTATATTATTACGCGAAGTTTAGATACAACGATGCGAGCATCGAGAAAATAATCATGATCACTCAAAATATAACCTGTAAAGCCTTCTTACCTTCATTCAATAGCCGCCTTGTGCCTTCTAGCCGTTTTGAACGCCATTTCGTCGATTTTGTTTCCTACGAGTACTGTACATTACAAAATAACTGAAGGCAGGTGGGCTCCGAACCAACCCTCACCACGCGAAGGCCAATAAATTCCAAACAAATCGACCTATCTCCCTCAAATTGCCACCAGAGAGACCGAAGATTATATGCCTATCCGTCCGATGCGCGCCAGTTTCCAAATTCGGTTGCTTGCGCTGTAGAAGAGTTCCGTTGATTGCCCGGTAACCCAACGGGCATACTACGCGTTCAAAAACTGAGAGATCAATCAGACTGCCGAAACTTTAGCCTACGAGGCAAAGCCACAAAATTTTTGAAGTGTCGAGAATATGGCATTTCATACTATGCCCAAGCTGGCAAAAATGGTCAGCCACGAAGCTACCTTTCTTTTCATAATCGCGTGACAATTCTCAACGAAAATCCTCTGGCCGAGAGGGGCACGGGCCTCTCGACGGACACCACGACAAAAAAAACTACAAAAAAAAAAAAAAAAAAAAAAAAAAAAAGGGTATTACTAGAAGCGGCTCGTCGCTAAGCGACGGCCGCTTAAAAATGGGTATTACTAGAAGCGGCTCGTCGCTAAGCGACGGCCGCTTAATAAAAAAACAAGAAATTCTCAAAGAATTTGTAAGCGGCCTTTTAGACCATCCGAGGCAGATCAATACAAAGGATATAGTTCCAGTCGATCGTAATTCAATGTTTGTTGAAGTTTGCATGACAGACGATTCGTGACTCCGAATGATAAAGACGTTTAAATTTCGATGTGCTATATACGAAATGTTTACTGGCTTAGTGGTTTAGTGCCGTTCTCTTCGTACTGTAGCGGTGCGGCCCGTGATTCAATTCTCCATGTAAGTTTTTTTTCTTTGATCTGTTTTTTTTTCTATTCCTTTTCACTTGATTTTCTTTTTCCTTTTGTCATCGCTTAAATTGTAAGCTGGTTTTGCAATTTAACACGGAAAAATGGTGAACCGATGCTATCGATATTCACTACTCGAAATACCAACGCCAACTTCCGATTAAGCTTGACAAAACACTGGCACTTCGATTTGACAATTTGAAAGAAAGCGAAGAATTTGGTATAAACCGACGTCTTAGATCCGTTGACCAGTTTCTCGAAGATAACCGATATCTCCAACAGTGAAAAGAAAAGCTACGTTCAAACAACGCGTTGTTGGTTTGACTTCCGGTATTGCACCATCACTAGTACTTAGTCCACCACTCGGTCAATACTTGTTTAGCATCAAAAACCGGGTCAAGAAACGCTCTAATAAATTCGTTTCCTACAAGAGGTACGTTGGAGGAATTCAATTCTGACTAAACATTTCTTTTAAAAAGGCTTTCGCGATTTCTTACTCTGACCCCTAAATAAATATTTTTGTGTAAGAGCCTTTCAATTTGCGTGAATTAGTCGACCGTGAACTAACACGAAACATCGCTTCGTATGCTATGGCCCCTTCTTCTTCTTAACAATAACGAACAGTTCAATCTTGAAATACACAATAGTTTGCTCTCTCTTGTGGTGTAAAAGTTAATCCTTAACAAGAAAATACAACGTGAGTACTATACTTTTCAAGTTCGGGTAAAGTAGTATTACCAACCTGTATACCGGAAACGCATTTAAAGCCGTGGTCGTATGCTAAAAATACTACTCACTCGTAGAGAAATGGCAGTTTTATTTTACGGTCAACGCAAAAATGGTTTCGGAATTCGAATAGCTTAAAGACATAAAAATTATTGTAAAGCGATAAGTATAAAGCGAGATACAAATTTTTATACACCCAACAAATTTCACTGAAAAATTTAATGAGATGTTTGAGGTTACGCTAATTTTAACACGTCCAAAAATAACTCATTTTGAATATTTAATAAGCTGTTTGCGGTTTAGCTACGCATGAAAGTATAAAAGTTAGCTAATTCGTAACGAATTGTTACACCTGAAGAATATAACAGGTAAAAAAATGTTATCTATCTGTCTAACGTGTATTCGGCGTTAAACAAATTATTTTTGAAGATCTTTAATATTCTTTGCGTGTTTTGTGCAGTTTGGTTTAACAAGCTATAACTTAATTTTTCTTGCGATTCAGTCAAACCTTTTCAATATGTTGCTGAAAACCGATCAAAAGAAACGCTCTCAATTAAATTCCTCTGCTATGAAATGTATATTGAAGTAATTCAATTCCGGCTAAACATTTCTTTTGTAAAGGCTTTAACGATTCGTGACTTTGGTGACCACTCAGGTTAATTATTACAAAATTCCCTAGCGAAGGTAACTGATGAGCAAGTGGCAAAATCGGATAAGGTGCAGACTATGGGCGATGAGATCTGAGGGTCGCGCGTTCAAAGTCCTGTCATCGGAGAGTAATCAGTTTATTCATTTACTTGTCCTCTGGCCGAGAGGGGGTACGGGGCAAGTGACGGACGAAACGACGAGAAGAAAAAAAAAACGGATAATGCAAGAAGCGGCTCGTCGCTAAGCGATGGCCGCTTAAAAAAAAAAAAACGGGTAATGCAAGAAGCGTCTCGTCGCTAAGCGACGGCCGCTTAATTATAAAGTGCTTGCTGATTGGCCAGGATAAGGAATATCCATGCACATTCCCCGAGAAATTCAGTTTTATTTTATTTTTATTGTTTGCACTCTTCCTCTGAAATAATTTATGGCCAGTCCCCACAGCATACTGAGATGAAGATATACGCTGTAGGATTGAAGAAAAATCTTTTACCCGACCCGGTTTTATGCTTTCTTCAGTTCCATACCCAAGTTCTACACAACATACAACCGGAACTTAGTTCTGAAAAAAGTCAATTTTTAGGCTCAAGGGGCTGATATTCTGTATTCTGAGAGCTGCTCATGAAGATTATTTTGCTGTTTAAAAATAAGGGACTTCGTACTTCTACGGTAGACTCCGTTAAGACAAGGTAGCCTGCGAATAAAACTAGATTTGATAACATGCTGAGGGAACCAGCACACTTTGCACTCATTCCCAAAGGAGCTGGAAATAAAACAAGGCTGGATCCTTGAGCATGTCTTGAGGATTGTGACTAAACTTGGGACTGAAAATATATCGTGTGATATAACATTTTGCCCATAAATTTTATCTTTACTTCCTTTGCTGGCAAAATTCGTGCTATGAACGATCACCTATCAAAGCAATAAGGATCTGCTTCCCTCTATGATGAAAAAACAAACCTCTCCCTTTGGAATGTATTTTGCTATCGTCTCTCGCGTCTTGGAATGCGATCGCGGACATCGACTGCACCGGAAAGAAGGTAAGTGTTACCCTTGGCCCTAAGCGATTCTTGCAATATTTCCTCAGTCGGGCAATGAATATACCCATGCGCTCCCGATATACCTAAATTGCAGTTCCCATTATGTTTATTTTCATTTTTATTCCAGGTATATTATAACTTCATGACTCGAGCTTTGAAATGTCGATTTGCCCGAAGCACCGCCAGGATTCTGGTATCGGATGGCGCTGTCGGCAAAAGTTACAGTTCGAATTAGTGCTACGAGTCAGGGCGTGGTTTACTTTCCTACCGTGACGTCATCAAATAGCAAGGTTTTCTGAGTTTTTATTTACACCAGGTTGAAGATAACTTACAAATAATTATTTTCTCGAGTTTCCAGTTCCTTAGCGTCTTTAGTTTTTAAAGAACGGAAATTTTCATAGTGCGTGACCAAGATAGGTGAGCTGTATGGCTGAACAATAGTTTTCCCTTATAATTTTCAGCAGTTAAAACATTTCAAGAATTCGAATATCTATATGTATAGTAGCTCAGAAACAAAAAGAAAACCCCTTTATCGCATAAGTTAATGCACATCGTATTGGTTGATTTGGGGAACCTTACTTGTACATGTACTTACTTCAGTGTATATGGCGTCTGCATACAATTACAAAGCTCTTTAAAGTTGCGTGAAAATTAAAAGTTTAGGCAGATAACTCAGAAACGGTGTGCCACACAGATCTGAGTCTTGTGAAATTGCTCATTTGCCAGTCTTTTGTCGCATCTCATTTTCTTGGCTTCTTTCATGGAACGGTTTCGGAATTTATTCTTGTACGACGGGTTTTTTGCGTGACGGTGAAAACGATCTATAAAGACTACTGTACTGCAAGAAAAAAGGCACCAGACAGGTGAGCAGGGGAAGTCTGCCGAGGTCAGGTTATCAGTGTTCTATTGTGATTTACCTTTTTTTTTTTTTATTCAATCTAGAATTTATTTTTTCCTAACAAGCTCACGTACACGAAGTGCCTGTGTCCCGGCTCCGTTTGTTATGTTATGCAACACAATCTCGAATCACGCAACAGCACCTCCACAAGACTCGTGACACGTCGATTTTCGCTGGTACGATATTTGCGGAAATGAGGACGAACAAGGACAAAAGGTACAAACAAACATATCGTGCACCTGATTATATACTACACAGGATAGATATTTGGTGTAGATTTTGAACTATTGGCTTTGAGTGTAAAGAACTTGGCCCGGTGCATGTTCACATTTATTTGGCGAGGCAAGTTTAGCACCTAAAAGCTGGGATATGAGTTCTTTTCGGCTGGAAATTGTTGTAAATTTTGTATTCAATGTCTATGAAGCATATATGTATAACTGTAAGACTTGAGATTGCCTAAATTACACTCATTTTGGCTGAAATATTTGTTTGAGTATTGATTTGTGTCGCGCCGAACCTCAAAACTGTCAAGTCAGAAGGGTCAAATTTCACTGAAGTACTCCGTGAAAAATTCATTTCATATGTTGCCCAAAGTTTCAAAAACATATTTTGAAAGCTCCGAGATTGCTTTTTAATGTAGAATGGTTTTTGTTGTTTGAAATTAGGTACCGGGTGTGATTTTTGGCCCTCGAATTTCGACAAAATTTTCCTCCCGCGAAATCCTCAAAATTTTGTAAATATTAAAAAATCTGTAAAATATTCTAGTCGCAATCAATTCAAGGTCACGACTACTCAAAATGCGTGTTCAAACTTCTTGAATGTGATAAGAAGCTTTGTGGTTTGAATGATATTTCAATTAGATTCAAATCGAGCTCTTTCCGTAGCCCGGTCTAGGGCCTCGAAAAAGCGAACTCGCAGAGGTTATAAAGCGCCCAAACTTGACACCATCCATATGACCAAAATATTCATCCGATGAAAGTAAAATTTATAATTTCATTAATAGAATACCCAGGGTAGTCCACAGAATTTTTTACCGATTTTCCGAAAATTTTATAATTCCTACCTCTGGTCGATATTTACAGACATCCGCTCTTAAGGACTTTGAAGAAGGGATGGAAATGGGGTAAAAATGTTAAGTAAGTTATAAGGTCACTGTAATCCTTCGGGGACAAACTTTTCAAACTTTGAGTTTTGCGCTGTTTGGTAAGAGGAATAATTAATTAATGTTGCAACTGGCTAAAAAAAATTTACAAAATGGGTAAACGAAGGCGAGAAAAGCTAAAAATATTGGCTTTTTGGAGCAGTTAATAAAGGGGCGAAACTTCACTCGGTGATTTCACATTGCATATTTTGTTTGCATCAACATTCGAACCGATTTCCAGACGTTATCCTTCCGATAATAGGGAGCTTACGAATCGACGACTTTTGCACGACGACGCCGTTAGATTGCGTGACATGCCTACTGCGCATGCCTTTCTGAGCACTTGCCAGTTTCGCGCCAAAGTCGACGACGTTGGTGAGAGCGATTTGCCGGCGTCTTGGAAACAGGAGGACGTGAGGTTAGTTTTCAAAGTTTTCTCTCGATACTTCGGGTATTTTTGCCAGATAATTTAAGTATCACATTAGGGACATGTTCGTGACGTTTGATTTTCATTTGTTTGCCTGTTTTCGTTCAAGAAACGACCTTCTACAGTGCTATGGCGAACGCTATGAGTTCAACCAACACTGAAAGCGGTCAAAGCACGACACGGTATGAATGAAAAGTAAATTACTGTATGAAAAATCTTTCATTTTAATCACGCTTCACTGAAATATAAGACATTTTCTAGTGTACAATGAATTTGAAAGGACTAAAAAGTTGCCTTTTAACATTCATGTCGACAGTTAGAAACAAGGACGAGATAGCTCAACTACAGAGCTCAGCGATTTTTCCTCTGTTGTTTTGAGTGGTCTTTATTTAGCCAGCCTGATATTTTAGAACACACATTTTTCTCGACTTACAGCTGCGCTTCCTTTTCTGCCATGCGAGCACATTTTGTTAGTCTGTCTTGTGAATTTTTTTCTCGAGCTCCTGAGACAAACTAATGTAAATGTAAACTAAAAAATGCAAGGCTGCGCATTATATCCTCATTATGTACTTTATCAAGCAAGATTTTTGAAACGGTAACAGTTACGTTTATAGAAATTAAGCATAACTGATGCATCTACTTTCCTGCTGGTATTAAATTGAACAATTGATCTCTGCACAGAGCTCTCTAATTAAGTTTCATTTTAATATTTATTTATTTGGTGCCTTAGTTAGTTAGTTGGTGGTATATTTAAACATTTATTAAGTAACAGTTATATTTTTTATCATTTTTTCACAGAATGTCTAAAATGAAATGGTCACTGAAACATGACACCATATTTGGTCGCGAACTCCTTAGTTGGGAGCTGTGGAAGTATCGTTCAGGTACCAGAGAGCGGGGGAACTGCTTGGAGGAAATATGCAAAATTCTGAATAACATCAAAGATACCCAATTTTGCGTTTCGCCAAAGGGTTTGAGAGACCGCTTGAAAATCCTAGAAAGGGATTGCAAGGCCAGGAAGAGAGAGGCCGAGAGGGGCTCGGGAATTTCTCAGGAATATCGAGAAATAGATCAGATCATGGAAGACTATCTAGAGAGAAGAGATGAGGAAGAGGCTAAACAGACAAAAGCATCAGCTGAGGATCGAAACAAGGAGGATCAAGATAAAGCGACAGGGGAGGAGATGAGGGAGAGGGCTATGGAGCGGCTAGCTCAGACTAAGAAGCGAAATGGGAAAGACGAACCGCGAAAAAAACGCCAAAAAAGCAATGACACAATCAACTATCTCAGGGAGGCAGCAGAGAGGGAATCTCAGTTAAGACAAGATGAGCTAGAGATAAAGAGAAAGCAAGAAGAAGCTACCATGGCTACTCAGCACGCACTGCTTTCTCAGCTGCGAGATCAACAACAGTTACAGATACAGCAACAGCAACAGCAACAACAACAGTTTATGCAGATGATGCAGATGATGCTTAACAGCCAGCAAGCACAATCTCAGGCAATTATTGAACTTTTAAGAAAGGGACAGTAGTTTTGGAGCAGCTAGTATTGCTGTAGTAAAAGACATATTTTTTTTGGGCATCTTAGCATTTGAACAGAGCTTTTGATTTCTTTCCATCACTTTGTTGTACTCTGATGATAACGCGTTTTACACTACTGATAGGTTGTGTCTTATTTTGACCATGAATTCTTGTAAGAGGCCAAATTGTTTATGTCGTATAACAAGAGTATTGCAAGTGTATCTTAAGGACAATACATCAAATAAAGTATTCCTCTAGTGTTGGCGGATTAAGACCAAAATACTCTGAGGTAACAGAACCATATAAAATGCTATGCGCATTCTGCATTAACGCACATGTTACATACATTTTTCCTACAGCACTCAATCCGATTTTAAGGTTCTTTTTAAAATCTAAGAATTTAAAATAATTAACAATGTCCCCGAATATCCACTCCACAGAAGAGCGGACTGTGCTCATTGAGGTGTTAAAATCTTGTTGAGCTGGGGTCAGGACACCACCCTTATAGGGCCTTTGTAGGTGTGCTCGTATCGGATAGGCGGGGTCACCGTACACACAAAGGGGAGGCCAGTTACTGGACAGTTGGAAAACCTCTGCAGTTCTCGCAAGAATCCTGAGGTAGCCAGCATGAAACTGTCATGGCGTCTTCCCTCAACTGGGCCAAATAGATTCCCCACTAATCCATTAGGCAAAGCGACAGCCTGAAACTTGATGGAGTGGACACGCTTATGGCCGTTGTAGATGGCTCGCTGGTTTTCGTTAGGCCTACAAACTGGACGCACAGTCCCATCTACGAATCCCCAACAGTTATTTAAGGCAGCTCCTGCCTGTTCGATCGCCTCAGCATATTGGAGAAGCTTGGGAGGAGAGAGCAAATCGTGATTGTATCTTGTAAGCAGATGATGCCACCGACCGTAAATGAAGTCCATTATGTGGTTTGTTATGATGGAAATCTCAGGAACCGGTCTGGCGAAATGATAAACTAAATCTCCATATCGACAAGGATAGGCATAGCGCTTGAGATACATGCATAATGCAGGTACCGAAGCAACAACTAAACCATTGTAAGTAGTTATCTCGTCAGGTAGCTGTAGTTGTTCAGCAAGTTTATATATGTCCTCCCTGTAGAAACGAAACTCGGCCTTGCACTCGTCGTTTGATTTCTCGTCTAAATCGAACCTGTCGTAGTTCCAGTACGGAAACTCTGGATTTGTTGACTTGTGACAGTCGTACAAAAGTACAAATTCTTGTTCGTTTATAAAGTTGTTTCGATAAGCGTATGCGATACAAGCTCTCGTTTCTCTGAAGTTAGGCATTTTGGTTTAAAGAACTCGCCTTGTTAAAACATAAAAACAAACTTCAGAAACGGCGGGAAAATTTGCCGGTCGCGCACAAACGTCGTCGTCTTCACTGCGAATCGTAAATTCAAATTTGTACAGGACGACGACGCGGGACTATGAGGTGACCCAACGGCGCCGTCGTACGAAAGTCGTCGATTCGTAAGCTCCCTAATAGAGAGCTTAAGCAACGACGACGGCGACGGCAACGAGAACAATAGGCTTAACGAGCAAAAACAATAGCTCTGCACGTGCGTTTTACATTTTGGTACATTTCTTTGCTGTCATCTGCAAAACGACGACGTGGAATGACTAAATTTTCGGTTTTCACTAGAATGTGACCGCATGACAGGAAATTTTTTTCTTTCTTTTTCTTTACCTTAACACCATTCACAGTAATTCAGACCCTGGACAGTTCGCCAGCATTTATTAAGTTAAACAAGTTGGAATAATCACGAAAGAGTTACAAAAACGGGAAATTTCATTTTCAAATGACGTTTTCGTTGCCGCCGTCGTCGTCGTCGTCGTTGCATAAGCTCCCTAATAACCAAACGAACACTCCGTCTGAGCGTGGAATTAACTTTCCCGCGATTGAATGAGGCTAGTTTGTCACGTATCGTCTTCCGAGAGTTCCTCAGTTGTCCTCTATTGGTCGGCGGTGACCGCTTTGGCACTACGCACCTCCAATGAGTTGGGAAAACTGTGCAAATCTTTGGAGGCCAAAAACTCGGGATTTATTTTTGCGTGTATTTCCTCCAGTCGAACAATTGAAGGCCCGTTTAAACGGTTTCAACATTTGACCAACATTCGCTCAACAAAATTTGAAGGAATGTTGGGCAAATGTTGGAAACAAAAAGAAAATTGTCGGGAGGCCATTCAAACGGTTCCAACATTGCGCCATCAAAGGAACTAACACCTTGAGAAATTCGATTGGGAAGAACTAAGAACTAGAAATCAGACTCTCCCGTCCAGATTTTGCGGCCTGGAGAGCATAAGGTGAGCATGCGTGTGTGCATCAACCCAGTGTTGAACGGAGTGTTAAAATGGCTTCAACACCATTCAACATTTTCAAGAACAAAGGACAAGTTTAATCGATGTTGAATGAAAGTTTAAACCGATTTAAATTTGATTCAACACGCTTTCAACAACCTTTCAACATTTTTTACGCTTTCAACAATGTTGGACGACCTGTTCAAACGCACTCGATTTCGTTCAACAATGTGTGGAATGCATGTTGAAGTAAATGTTGAATCCGTTTGAAAGGGCCTTAAGATTTTAACGGAATTTTGCGAAAATGTTCCTCACACGTTACCGCACCAAATTGTACGAGGCTTCTACAAATTCGAAATATTTTTCCCGTCGCTTCCAAGGGCGTGCCACACATAGAAAAACCTACATTGGCCAACTTTACAATGGATTTTCTCAGGAAGCAATCGGAATACCGTAAACGCCTCACACAGTTTGTTAGCCTATTTTCTGCTGAGTGATATAGTCCAGTTTGTTTGGATGTCCGTAGTAACGCAAGGGCTAGTAGGGAGCTTTAGATTTGACAACGAGTACGAGATTTAGGACGAGTACGACTTTTTACATCTAGTTAGCGCGCCTTACATAATCACTCCGTACATAAATCCTGTTTCTAAAATCTCCTTTTCTGTTATTAAGCAATAGGGCAGAATGAGGGTTCTGTGGAGGCGACGGGTTTGAAATTTGAAAGTCGTACTCGTTCTCGATCTCGTACTCAAATCTAACGTCCCCTAGTAATTCGGTTGAGCAAACATTGTCAGTTTTTCGTTTGAACGCTTGCACACAGTTGCGATTTTCCAAAGGCACAGCACACCTGACGGTTTACAGTAACTTCAATGAGCTTGTCGTATTCTGCGAAACTATTTTATACCGGATGATATCCTTTTTTTTTTTTTTTACACAAAATTAACTGACGTCTAAGACTGATCCTGAACAAATAAATCTTCTACACACAGAGACTTACCCGCGACAATTCATCCGCGACCCGCGACAATTTACCCGCGACCCGCAAAAATTAGACACTCCCCAATGCTTCACTGTCCCTACGAAAAAGAACAGTAAAGGGCCACTTGCAATCTACAGTGGTTTAGATCCACAAACACAAAAAAGACAACTGAAAAAAAAAAAAAAAAACAGATAACAAATTAATGCGAATTTCGATAATTATTTTTCCAAATATTAAAGTAAATTGTGTTTTTAATAATTGTGAAAACTTGTGAATAACTTGTGGAAACTTAACTTGTGAAAGCTGTAATCGCTAGTCTGACAACTGTTGTTTCGTCGCTGCGAAGCGACTTTTCAGACACCTTCCTGATATTTGGCAACCTCGTTAAGCATCTCGCTCGCTTGGCAGCGACGAAACAACAGTTGTCAGACTAGAGATTACAGCTTTCACAAGTTAAGTTTTCACAAATTGTGTTTGTTTTGGTTTTTCATTGCTTAGCTCTGTGATTGGCCAGCAAAACTCGTGCCCCTCTTTCAACCAATAGGAAGCAAAAACCAAAACCAATCATGACTTGCACGCGCGCATTTTCCCGCGCTTTGCGCCGGCTACATGTCATTTCTTCATATTCTGATTGGCTCATTGCCCGATTTCATACGGGAGGGACTGGGTCCGAGTCCGTATATTATGGGATTATTCAACACAAGACCCACATACATAGTTTCGATCTAACATTGAACGAGATACAGCCAACCAAAAACTCCAAAATTTACTAAGAAATATATAGACGTCCGGACAAAGTGTCCGGCAATCCATATATTTCTTAGTAAATCTTCATGTCTTTGAATGGCTGTATCTCGTTCAATATTGGCCCGATTAGCACCCAACTTGGGGATTTTGTAAAGCTCGATGTGCATTTTCTGACTATGTGGGTTTTGTGTTGAATAATCCCATAATATACGGATTCGTACCCAGTCCCCTGTATGAAATCGGGCAATTGCGCAGTTTGTGTCTGCTGTGGTTGGCTGGCGGAATAGTATGAAGCGGTTTAGACACTCAACTGCTGACAATGCTTGCAGAAAATAGAAAAGTGTTTATTAGTTCTTAATCTTAAATAATATTGATAAAATCAATAATTTCATTTCTCTAATGCTTCTACGTACAGCCGAGTTTTCTACGGAGAATATCGGCATACTCAGAAGAGAAATCTTTTTGTTTAAATTTTCTATACAAAATTCTCTATTTTGCGATTGAATACATGTGTACAAGGGCATGAAACGAGTTCTTTTAAAATAATTAATAGCTCAATTTGAAAAAAGACTGGGATCGAGGCTGCCGCGTAATGGATTGTGGGATTGTTTGGATCTTCGCAATACGCGTCCCATCAATCCCACAATCGCCTGCGCGGCCACTTGGTCCCAGTCTTCTCCAAAGCGAGCGATCTGATTTCTACATCATAAGCATTCTCCTACAATTTCATGATCTCTGATGGATTGGTGAAATTCACGAGTTTAATTTCCAGCTGAATTAAGTCAATACATTACCTTATATTTGAAACGCGTCCCTAGGGAATCCTTTGCCATAAGATCGATGAGATATGCAGAAAGCCCTGAGTCAGTTCGTTTCCTATGCCCAACGGCCGGGAAACGAGCATCTTTGGAAAGTTTTAATTGGAAGTTAACGTAAAAGAACTATTAAGCCCCCCTTCTCTATTAACCCCCCGTTTGGAAGTCGTTTTTTGTAGTAAGCCCCCCACCCCCCAAATAAGCCCCCCTCCCCCTTTTGGGACATGAGATGTTGTAATTAGTCACTCCTATTCTCTCTTGCGAAATCAACTTCATGTGGCCAAATCGGTTTGTTTTTAAACAAATATACACTAAAACACGTTATACTTTTTGAGTTTTGTATAAAAACGAAAACAGGGTGTTTAAGATTTGAAATAAGCTCCCTCTCTCTATTAAGCCCCCCTCTCTAATAAGCTCCCCGTTAATGAACCTGAAATTAAATAAGCCACCCGGGGGCTTAATAGAGCTTTTACGGTAATTAGACAGGTGGTAGGCGCCCTTTTCGCCATGTCGAAGATCTGTTTTGCTTCCCGTCATTACATTGTGTTTAAAACTTATCAACCAAGGCCATGTTCTACGAAGCACTTTTTAAGGCTTTACCTTGGTATAAGAACTATACTATTGTTAAAATTGTTTCCTTTTTGTTTTACGTCATATGAGTTTTACAGATTCTTACTCTGAAATAAACCCAGATTTGACCGCACTAATAAATTTTCTTCAAGATAAACCGTGACAGATTTACACATGTAAGCAATATACCACAAGTTTCTATGGTTTATAGGCTGATAAACCACGCGGGATGTTGGAAGAAGACCTCGATGAATTCGTAAATCACGAGCCGCAGACGCGCAGACGCGCGAAATTTCCATGAGTTTACTGGAATAATAAGCCATAGTTGATTGACCAATCAGAGCGCGCGCATTGATTTTGTTATTATATAATTCAAGATAACGTCCCTTGTAAGCGGTAGGCTAAACAAAGTACAAACGAATCTAAAATAGAACGAAAAGCAAAAAAATAAACAGCAAGTATTAGTAGCTAATCTTACCACGGGTAATTTTCTCCTTTAAACCGCAACGAGTTTTAAAAACTGGGGCTCTTAAGTAAGGGAACCGTTATACAAGATCTTCAAACGGACAGAACTACGATGCTGTAGGCTATCATTTCTAAACAGCGTCAACGAGTCAAAACTTTCCATCAAAAGGTACCGTAGTGTCTTTTATCGCCTGCAAAGGGAGTTTGACTCAAGAAAATTTCGATAAAAGGAGAAAGGAAGAAAAATTTGCTCAGGGATGTCACGCCACGAATACCCTCCTCTTCTCCAAAAAACCATTACAATAACAAAGGAGAGTACATCTCAGGGAACTTCTTTATGGTGAAGTATCCGGGCCCACGAGGACCGCATAAATATGGCGCTCATAGCCCTGATTGGCACAACCAGTGGAGTCTGAATCATGTCCCTCCAGGGCATCAAATACGACACCAACTGGAAGAGCATAGTCATTACTTGGTTCCCGAGGCACATTATCCACTGGTACCTCATAACATGAGTCCTCATTCGAACACTTCTCAGAGACCTCTTTTAATGCGATTTCTTCAAGTTCGTCTAAATCTGCATAATCAGCGTACTCTGGCTGTTCATCAAGGTTCTCAGGGGGTGGGCCTGTGGAGTACGGTGGTTGATACTCTGGGGGGTTGGGAGAGTTGTTGCTCGATGTTTCGTTAGGGTTGAGAAGAGCCAGGTATTCAGGAATCTGATGCTCGCCCTGAAAGCAAAATGTGACTAATTTAGGAGGTTTGAGCAAATTATCGCGTAACTTCAACTGGATGAAAAAAGCAAGTGCATGGGAAGAGCTGCAAACGAACGAACGCACAGATAGAGGACTGAAATAAAGAACAAAAGAAGGAAAGTAATAATAATAATAATAATAATAATAATAATAATAATAATAATACCTCCTCTACTTCCTTTAGAGACACTTAAATATGGAACTAGATATATAAGAAATGTTTATAGGATAATTTGTTAAATAGAACGATTTTATCAAGTTTTTTTTCCTTTTCTGCTTCCTTTTTAAAAGAAAAAATCTAATTGTAATATTATTATTAACTAATAATATTGACATGTAAATAGGTATTATTTTTGTTACCAATGCTATAATAATAATAATAACTAAGTGAAGCACGATCGTCCGGGTTAGTGTAGTCCTGAGAAGGACTGTTTGTGGTGACATTGACTGACGTTTCGACAACCTGAGCGGAAGTCATCATCAGAGTCAAGTGATTGGGGTAACGTCAGGAAATGGTATAAGTACTCTGGTCGTTGATGTGATTGGTCAACGAAGTCGTGATGTTATTGGTTGTCTGTCAGTTAAGCCGTGATGTTATTGGCTGTGAAGACTGTAAACCGTGGTTGGTGCGTTTCGATCCGTCTTTTGTTAGTCAAATGTTCGTAGGTGTATTGTTAGTCAAATTAGTCGGTGTGTCTATTGTTTGTCTGTTGTTGATATCGTCAATAAGTCGTTTGTAAGGTGCGGGAAGCTGTTGACAACGGTTCAGTGGTGCCTGTTTGACTAACAATACACCTACGAACATTTGACTAACAAAAGACGGATCGAAACGCACCAACCACGGTTTACAGTCTTCACAGCCAATAACATCACGGCTTAACTGACAGACAACCAATAACATCACGACTTCGTTGACCAATCACATCAACGACCAGAGTACTTATACCATTTCCTGACGTTACCCCAATCACTTGACTCTGATGATGACTTCCGCTCAGGTTGTCGAAACGTCAGTCAATGTCACCACAAACAGTCCTTCTCAGGACTACACTAACCCGGACGATCGTGCTTCACTTAGTTATGATATGACTCCTGGGTTCAAACCATTTACAATAATAATAATAATAATAATAATAATAATAATAATAATAATAATAATAATATAGTAATATTAAAAACGACATTTCTTGAGCGCACTCTCTCTATAAATATTCGAATGCGCTTTACAAGATGGTGTAACTATGAACGTATAGATGATTGAACAAAGGAAATACATGACCTAAGGAACTAGACAGACAGAGCACCTGACTGACTAACTGACTGGCTGACTGACTGAGTGGCTGACTGACAGACTGACTGACTGACAGACTGACTGACTGTTGACTGACTGTTGACTGACGGACTGACTGACTGTTGACTGACTCACTGACTGACCGACGGACGAACTGACTGTTGATTGACTGACTGACGGACGGACTGACTGACTGACTGACTGACTGTTGACTGACTGACTGACTGGCTGACTGACGGACTGACTGACTGTTGACTAACTGATTGTTGACTGACTGACTGACTGTTGACTGACTGAATAACTGATTGACTGATTGCTGACTGACTGACTGTTGACTGACTGACTGAGTGACTGTTGACTGACTGACTGACTGATTGACTGACTGCCGCCTGACCAACAGACTGACGCAAGATGTAGACGGATTGGGTAAAAAAGGATGGATGGAAGGAAGGAAGGAAGGGAAGAAGAGCACGAACGAAAGAACGAATGGGAAGGGCTCGTCATCACGTAACAATGAATAACCACAAGCACCTTAGGAGCCACGCTCTTCTTCAGAGGCTGGTACATCAACCTGTCGGGGTCCAGACTTTGATACGTGTCTACATTCGACTGACAATTACAACGTGCGCGCGCACCCTCCTTTATTAAGCCCTGACAAGCAGGGTTCTCGCCATTCAGCAGGTATTCGGGGTTATGATAAACAGGTTTCTCTTTATCCTGCAGCTTGCCTCTTGACAATTGCTCCGTGCTATCGTGAGGGTGTTCTCTGAGGATTTTTCTACTTCTCGTGTTCATTGGCTTCATCCGTATGTCGTCCGCTCCAGGGTTCTTCACCAGTATATCTTGGGGAATTTCATACGAAGCTTGACCTGAAAATTTACCGGAAAAATATGACAAAGCTCAAAACGTATTATCTCCTGAATGAGACAGTCCAGTTTGTTTGGATGTCGGTAGTAACGCAAGGGCTATTAATTCGGTTGAGCAAACATTGAGGCGGGCGACACGATTCGCATCGCGCAGGAAACGCGACGCGACTGGCAACTTACTTTTGAGCGGAACTGAGCAGTATTCCGCAGATATACTAGCGTTTGGTAATCACTCTCTATGGCAACTCTCAAAACAGTTTTACGCGCTTTGCTCGTACGTAAACAAAAAGGCCTTCTGCGAACCCAAAAACCATTTTCACAGCATACAAGTACAAGCAGAAGCAAACAATCTTCTACCCAAACAATGGTTATTCCTACACAATACCACTTAGAAACTATCGTTTTAAAATAGCGCTATTTCCAACGCCCCTGATATTCTCTATGTCCTTCATCCGTTAGCTTATACTGCCTCAATAACACCATGGCCAATTATCTTGCAAACAAGTTTTTTCTGATGCAAATTTGCACTCAAAGCATAAGAAACTTAAGAATGTTTGTAACCAAGTTAATAGTAGTCGGGGTGACTCTTCCCTAACTAATAAATAGAGGATATTACATGCCCGCGCGTGGATATGAATTTTATCTTCGAGTGGTCAACTCGATATCTCACGAGTGAGCGCAGCGAACGAGTGAGATATCGAGTTGACCACGAGAAGATAAAATTCATATCCATAAGCGGACATGTAATATTCTGTTTATTATATAAACACCAGTGAAATACCAAACCATTTTACTTTCTCTTCGTATTTTCGTTCTCCTTTTCAGCAATAAGCTTGTCAACGTCATCTTTGGACACATCAATAAATCTGCTCTTAGAATTGTCGTCAAAATCGACAAAATTTAGATTCCAGTTGGGTTCGTCAGCCATTCTGAAGAAATTTTGTCGAGGCAAAGGCGCCGCTTTCAAAGGCGCGATTTATTATGTAACCATAACGACGGTGATCTCTTCACATGTGAAGATAACATGTTATCTTCACATGTGAAGATATGAAGTTTTCGCGGGAAAGCTCACTTGGTATTTCACTGGTGTTTATGTAATAAGACCTAATAATACAATGGAAAGTCAAAAAGCTCTTCTACTGGGGATTTGGTTGCTTCAGCTCTTTGGCTCATTTAAGTTACAAAATATCAATGCATACCTCCTTCTCTTTATGATATACTAAATTAATAAAAATTCAATTTATTATTTATCTGTGATATAACAAAACAGTTTATGGAGAGCCTTTTGTACTAATTACTCTTTCTTTTATTTATTTAGTGTTCAATGTTTTTTTTTTATATTATGTAAGTATTCATTTATCTACTCAGTTATTTAATAGGCATTGCCAGTAAGTGTATCTTAACATGTCTTGTACTGAAGTTTAACATTAAAAAAAAAACCGTTTTCAATTTTTCTAGAATCAGAAAGCGTGCTCTCGCGCCGGCGAGAGTCCATTGTGAAATGCTTTGCCTTCTGTGGCGTGAGGCACTGAAAAATATTTTTAAAACGCATTTTTGTTTTGTGAAAGTACAATGCGCCGAACGATATTTCATTATTTCTCAGCAGGCGAACGTGTATAAAAAAGTACCGGCGAGCGTAAACTTAGTTGGGAAAAGGTTACTCAGGGAAATGGTCGCGATAAGAGCAGCTCAAGAAATCGAGTGCTGTTTAGAAATGAAAATAGAAATATCAAGTGGTTCCCTCCAAACATGAGGCTTATCATATTGAAGGATTTGGGCGATATGTTATACACTTGAAATAGCGTCCGATATTGGTGAACAAAACAGCCGGACGAAACACGAGACAATCGTCGGACATTCGGCGCAACAGATGCCATAGTAAAAATGAAATATGAAAAGGGATTCAGATCTCGTTATGCTAACTTTATCACAATATTGCAACCGTGTAGGTGAAACGGTGAAGTAGCAAAGTGCAATTTCAGATTGCCTCTTGGAGGGCCGAGTGAAGGCCAATATGGCCTCTTGTTAAAGCTAAGATGTATTCCAATGAAAATAATACATTATTCCGGAAACATTTGAAAACGCAACTTATTCCTTCCGTACTTAAGCGTGCGCACGCTTCAGTACCATGTACTAGCCGTGCGCACGCTTTACCAATAACCATGTACGTAAGCGTGCGCACACTTTACCGTGTACTGAAGCGCCCGCACGCTTTACCGTGTACTTAAGTGTGCACACGGTTTACCATGCAGTTAACCGTGTGCACGCTTTACCATGTACTTAAGCACGCGCACGCCTTACCATGTACTACGCTTTCCCATGCATTTAAGCGTGCGCATGCTTTACCATGTACTTACGCGTGTGCTCGCTTTACCGTGTACTGAAGCGCCCGCACGCTTTACCCTGTACTTAAGTGTGCACACGCTTTACCATGTACTTAAGCACGCGCACGCTTTACCATGTACTTAGCGTGCACACGCTTTACCATGCGTTTAAGCGTGCGCATGCTTTTCCATGTGCTTACGCGTGTGCACGCTTTACCATGCATTTAAGGGTGCCCACGCTTCGCCATATACTTAAACGTGCAAACGCTTTATTATGCACTTAAGCGTGCGAACGCTTTATTATGCACTTAAGCGTGCGCACGCTTTACCATGCACTTAAGGGTACGCACGCCTTACCATGCATTTAAGCGTGCGCACGCTTTACCACGCACTTAAAGTTGCGCACGCTTTACCATGCACTTAAGCGTGTGCACGCCTTACCATGCACTTAAGCGTGTGCACGCTTTACCACGCACATAAATGCATGCGGGATTTACCATGTACTGAAGCGTGCGCACGTTTTACCATGCAATTAAGCGTGTGCACGCTTTATTATTCATTTAAGCGTTCGCACGCTTTTCTATACATTTAAGCGTGCGCACGCACGTAAGCAATACGCGCGCTTCACCATGCATTTAAGCTCATGCACGCTTTACCATGCATTTTACGCGTGTGCACGCTTTATCATGCACTTAAGGTTGTGCACGCTTTACCACGTACTTAAGCGTGCGCACGCTTTACCATGCACTTAAGCGTACGCGCTCTTTACCATGTATTTAAGCGTGCGGACGTTTTACCAGCGTGCGGACGTTTTACCAGCGTGTGCACGCTTTATTATTCATTTAAGCGTTCGCACGCTTTTCTATGTATTTAAGCGTGCGCACGCTTTACCACGCACTTAAGCGTACGCGCGCTTTACCATGCACTTGAGCGATTCAGGGCGCAAAAGCAGTGTGAATGGTGAGAGCGACATAAAATCAATATTGTGGACCAAAAGCATTTTGTATGTTTTCAAGGCTTCTTTAAGATACGAGAGAAGCAAATAAGCGACTCACCAAGCAGACCGACAGTAGACTTCTTAGTGTTATCTTCTAGTTCAGCATACACTGAATCATCAAAGACGGGATTTTTCAGCAATCCAGGCATTGGAAAGTGATTCTGGCAAAAGAAAAACTGTGCTACTCAGGAGTCCTCACTACGAGCGCACAACTTCCATACTAACCCTATGTCACAACAATTTTATAGACCGATTTATTTTTAGACTATCTTTTTCCGCGCAAAAGAAGCAGCCAGAACGGCAACGAGAGCGCCATATCGCATCGCGCGCGCAATATACCATACCACTTTCTCTCATTGCGACCCCATTCAGTTCATAACCATAACTAAAAATTGGTACCCAAAGGGTACATGTGTGTGATACACTGTCCACAATGCATTGCAAACATTGCAACTCATTAGCATTAACGGACTTGCAACCCGATGTGTGGGATAGGTATCCCACATAAAAATATTGACTTATTCAATGCCTGAAACGCAGCAGCAATCATTTGAGCCACTCACTTGTGATCCCGTTGTTGGGTTTGCAACAACTACCGGAGAAGAACATAAAACAAAGAAGGGAAACGTTAGCTGGCGAAAAACAAAGATGTATGGTCAAGAAAATTTGCAATCAGTGGAAGGGGGATGTATACAGCCTCTAAGTTTAACCACTTGGAGAAGCCTCACTTAAATTTGCCGTTTTTTCAGGTTTCAATCCATTTTTCTACTTGCTGTCCACAACGTCAAATGGCAGAAAATTATCTCAGTGATGGAGTACATTCTTTGGTAACTAAACTAGGTTTCCATTGATGTAGGCTACAAGTAGTTCCTTATTTTTCTTAGTGGTATAAAGCGCGCAAACCACGTGCGCGTGAAACGAGGACATTCATCTCATCGCGGGAGGCTAGATAACTTTATAAAGAACAAATTCCCCTCGATTAATGATTTTAAATATTTCTTAGGCGCAAATTAACATGTGAATATGATCAACATAGCAGTGTGAGTGGTAGAATACCTGTCGTTCCAGCAACATAACTAGCAGGACATCTGCAAAAAATAATAAACAAATAACAGAAAGCTTCTTAACCAAATAAGCTTACATGAACTGGCCTTGTGAAAAGCAACCTGTAAGATTGCCACTGTGTTCTGTCAGATCGTGAAAACTATCCCACCGTACGCGCGTAGCTCACACTTAAATCTAAAACATGATTGCCTTGGAGGAATCAACTACAGAGTTGTGGTATTGTATTATTCTGAACACAGGACGTGTCCCGCAAAAATTAGGATGATAGAACTGTGTTGCAAACTAGTCAGTAAACATAATATTGTTACTCGATGGAATTTTGCAATTGGTAATTATTCTGAAGTGCACAATCCACGTAGTAAAAACTGCACCACCCACCCACCCCACCCCCAGCAACAACACGAGATGCAAGCATCTTTTGGTACCCTCATCACTTCCGCAGAAGGTTCTTCTTGCAAGAAATCACCTGCCGAAAAAGTCAACTGCAACTTTGATTTACTGACGCTGTCAAGGTGAGGTACAAATCAATCATGTACAGGACCCCCATCTTACACCCCTTGCACTTTGCTAAGAATAGTCAAACCTCCATTGTGGACACCTCCAATAAGTGGGCACCTTCCCATAAGTAGGCACTTCCCATAAGTAGGCACTCCCCATAAGTGGACACCTCCCATAAGTGCACACCTCCCATAAGTGGGCACCTCCCATAAGGTGACACCTCCCATAAGTGGACACCTCCCATAAGTGGACAACTCCCATAAGTGGGCACCTTCCCATAAGTAGGCACCTTCCAGAAGTGCGCACCTCCCATAAGTGGAAACCTCCAATCAGTGGGCACCTCCCATAAGTGGACACCTCCCATAAATGGACAACACCCATAAATGGACACCTCCCATCAGTGGGCACCTTCCCATAAGTGGACACCTCCCATAAGTGGACACCTCCCATAAGTGGACAACTCCCATAAGTAGGCACATTCCCATAAGTAGGCACCTTCCAGAAGTGCACACCTCCAATAAGTGGACACCTCCCATAATTGGGCACCTCCCATAACTGGACACCTTCCCATAACTAGGCACTTCATATAAGTGGACACCTCCTATAAATGGACACCTCCCATCAGTGGGCACCTTCCCATAAGTGGACACCTTCCAGAAGTGGACACCTTCCCATAACTGGACACCTACTTATAAGTAGGCACCTTCCTATAAGTGGGCACCTCCCATAAGTGGACAACTCCCATAAGTGGGCACCTTCCAGAAGTGCGCACCTCCAATAAGTTGACACCTCCCATAATTGGGCACCTCCCATAACTGGACACCTACCCATAATTAGGCACTTCATATAAGTGAACACCTCCCATAAATGGACACCTCCCATCAGTGGGCACCTTCCCATAAGTAGACACCTTCCAGAAGTGTGCACCTCCCATAAGTGGACACCTCCCAATAAGTGGACATCTCCCATAACTGGACAGCTACCCATAAGTAGGCACTTCCCATAAGTGGCACCTCCTACAAATGGACACCTCCCATAAGTAGGGCACTTCCCATAAGTAGGCACTTCCCATAAGTGGACACCTCCCATAAGTAGACACCTCCCCATAAGTAGGCACTTAATAATAATAATAATAATAATAATAATAATAATAACGATTTATTAGTAGTACTTCCACAAGGTGGCTCTTCGCCTACTAATTACAAATCTCAAATCAAATCAAATTAAATCAAATGTTGGTGTTTGGGGAGAGGGGAAAACCGGAGTACCAGGAGAAAAACCTCTTGGAGCAGAGTAGAGAACCAACAAACTCAGCCCACATATGACACCACGTGCGGGAATCGAACCCAGGACACATTGGTGGAAGGCGAGCGCTCTCACCACTGCGCCAACCCTGCTCCCCCAAAATAAGTAGACACTTCCCATAAGTGGACACCTCCCATAAGTGCGCACCTCCCATAAGTGGGCACCTCCCATAAGTGGACACTTTCTCATAACTAGGCATCTTCCATAAGTGGGCACCTCCCATAACTGGACACCTACCCATGAGTAGACACTTCCCATAAGTGGAGACCTCCCATAAATGGACATCTCCCATCAGGGGGCACCTTCCCATAAGTGGACACCTTCCAGAAGTGCGCACCTCCCATAAGTGGACACCTCCCCATAAGTGGACACCTCCCATAACTGAACAGCTACCCATAAGTAGGCACTTCCCATAAGTGGACACCTACCCATAAGAAGACGCCTCCCAAAAGCAGGCACCTCCCATAACTCGACATCTACCCATAGGTGGACACTTCCCATAGGTGGACACCTACCCATAAGAAGACATCTCCCATAAGTGGGCACCTTCCCATAAGTGGACTCCTTCCATAAATGGACACATCTTTATTATAAGTGGACACCTTCCCATATGTGGACACCTCCCATAAGTGGGCAACTCCAATAAGTGGGCACCTTCCCATAAGTAGGCACCTTCCAGAAGTGTGCACCTCCCATAATAAGTGGACACCTCCGATAACTGGACACCTACCCATAAGTAGGCGTCTCCCATAAGTTGGCACCTCCCATAAGTGGACACTTCCCAGAAGTGGACACCTCCCATAAGTGGACCCCATCCATAAGTGTACACCTTCCATTAGTGGGCAGTCCTCCCCATAAGTGAACACCTTCCCAAAAGTGGACACCTCCCATAAGTGGACACCTCTCATAAGTGGGCACCTTCCCATAAATGAAGTGCACACCTTCCATAAGTGGACACCTCCCATAAGTGGGCACCTCCCATCAGTGGACAACTCCCATCATAATAATAATAATAATAATAATAATAATAATAATAATAATAATACGTGGAATCCCATAAGTGGACACCTCCCACAAGTGAGCACCTCCCCATAAGTGGACACCTTCCCATAGGTGGACACCTCTCATAAGTGGGTGCCTCCCATAAGTGGACATCTATCATTAGTGGACACCTCCCATAAGGGGGCACCAATAAACCATGGTCCCGGTGATTTCTCACTGAAACCCTATATTTTGTCGCATCCTGTAAACGGACACTTCCTACACGTAGACACCTATGCTGGTTCCACGGTGTCCACTAAAAGAACGCTGACTAATCTGTTATAACACCAGCTAGAAAGAGGAAAATTAGAGCAACATTTCTTGTTTTCTAGAGCTTACCTGTTCTTTCTTCTTTGACTGATGATGAGCCAAATACACAGCAAAATAACAGCCACACAGATCACAGCCACACTACCGGTGATGAAGGCAATCATCATAGTGTGATGTTCTCTTTCCTCGTTGCCATTTAATTTGTGGTTATTTCCTGGCTTAAAATGTGTACTAGGTTCTGCCGTTGTAACCTCTGCTGAAACAGGCTCAGTCTGCGATGAAGTTGTTGCTGTTGACTCTGTAGAAATGTTTGTCACTCTGGTAGTAGTGGGTGAAGTCTTTGCTGCTACTTCTTTAGTTCGGATTTGTTGTGATGTTCGTTGTTTTGAAGGAGCCTACAGATACCAACACATAAACAAAATAGTTTTATCATTCCTCACCTTACCCCCCCCCCCCCCCCCCAACACACACACACACACACACACCACCAACCCTCTTCCCTCCGAGAGGGAAAAGGGCACACACAAAAGGGCTTTGCTCGTAGCAGCTGTTTTTCGTATTTGTAACAAAACAGTGTGAATAGGGCACATGGTAGCCTACCCCATGCCCAACACCAACCTGGGGCCTGTTTCTTGAAGCTCCGAGTAATTACCGGGCCCATTCAATTGTTTTGTTTTCCATTCCAGATGGGAGTTTCAAAAGTTTTGAAATTTATACAGTAAATTTATCAGCTAAAGAAACAAAATGGCCTTCATTAGAGGTCAGAACACACCCTACTTGTCTTGAGATTTTGATTTCAAAATATGATTTTGGGCCCATTAAGTTACCAGGACTTTCAAGTAATAGGCCCCAGATCTCTCAAGACCTACGTCTGACTTGCATTGGTTGAACCTGCCAGAACCTTAACTCTACTGGCATAGCTCATAGGTCCTCAGAGGTACTCAAGCTCCTATACCACAGCAAGATAACTCCCCCATATAAGCTATATAGGTATGTGCCAGCCTTAAACTGGGTATACAAATTTTTGGCTCTACCTCGGTGTAAGAACCTGTGAAACTCACGAATGACGTAAAACAAAGAAAACAAAACATTCTAAACAATAGCGTACAGCACAACAATACCTCATAAAACAAAGAAAACCTAATTGTCAGGTTCTTACACCAAGGTAACCCAAATTTTTAGGATTATGATCTGAATCCCGAATTTTATGCAGGTCCAAAATTGCATAAAGGTTTTAGAGGCAGGTCTGAAAATGAGTATGAAAGGTGGCATGTTTTGGTCTGAAATAGGGCAAGGAAGTGGGGAATTGCATGGCACAGTCAACCATACCAAAAACTCCTAGGGTTAATCCCTCCCCACCTCCCACCCTCCAGTTGGCATACAAGTGAAGGTAACCTATGAGGGAACTTATTCCAGTTCATTTTATAACATACAGAATGTAGGTTGTTACCTCAGTTGATGTTGTTTTCATCGCCATTGCTGTTGTTAACACAACTCACAGGTATATTACGAACCAACAAAACAACCAGCTCCCAGATGGCTTGTTAGCTCAATCGGTAGAGCGCTGCACTGGTATCGCAGATGTCATGGGTTCGACTCCCGTACAAGCCTGAACTTTTTTGACAGCTAGGCTTTATTTTCTCTACTGTTTAAGTAGTGTTCATAATTGCAATGATCAGTTACATATTTAACAACTTTTGTTGTTGACTTTACCTGCACTGCTGTAGCAGAAGCCTTTGTAGTGGTTGGTCTTGTAGAAATAACTAGACGGGTTTTTGTTGTTGGGTCTGGCACATTCCCTATAACATGAACAACAAGGCCATGTAAAAAATGCCATTCAAGACAGCATTTGACAGATTCATTGGAAAAACAGGGTAAGAGATCCTTTGGCCAGATGTCTCCAGATTTCATTCTTCTTTGGCACAGTGTCAATTGTAAAACAATTACCATTATACAGGGTCATATTGTAAAGTAAAGACTGATTATCATGCCACAACTGTAATCGTCAGTTTTACAAATACTTTTTACTTAATGTAGCCTTCACCTTTTTAAGAACTGAAAAATGAGAGAAGAAAATGCACACCCATTTACAGTATGATTATTAGGGATGGGAGCATTTAGGGCGAGAGTGGGAACATAAGGGCAAATGGTACTGGCAGTAGATCCCTTTATCTACCCCCAAGTCCTCCTTCAAGACCAGCTGATATATGTGGGAATTTAAGCTAAGGAGGAAGTATTTTTAATAATAATAATAATTATTATTATTATTTACACTTACATGATCTGGTGCCATTTGTTTTGAAAACAACACAGAAGCGTTTTTTGGGTCCGGAGCCTGTTTGATTGCATTCAGCATTTACTTTCATGACGTAGCCAAAGAAAGAAGATGGTACATTTCCATCCCACTGAAGGTAGAAAACAAGTTATGTGATATTAGGACTACACAAAAATCAAATCACATTTCCTTATCAAGACTAAAAGTTAGAATAAATAAAGCCCATTGTTTTATTTGCCCATATATGATCAGTATAAAAGTCAAAGTCATTATGCATGACCTGTTGTACATCACCATGTACAACAAGATATTAATTTTCAACAAATGATGATGTATGTATGAATGGCACATGATCTCCTGTTGGGCCTTGAGGACATCCAACATTCTTTATACCAGCCTGAAAAACTGCTAGACAATAAAGAATACAACAGTGTATCGAGGTAAGTTGATTTTATTAAGAAAGTGTGATATTTCCTGTGTGTTTCCCGTACAAAACTTTTTATTACAGTCAGTAACACAACATGTTTACGCGTCACCTTTGTTGAACTTGAGAAGCCTGTGGAAGAACTGGACATACTGATTGCTGAGATCAAGATAATTGGGCTGCCTTCGCAGCTTAGTCGTGCTTCTAGAGATTATACTTGTTTTGATAAAACATGTTTTAAGTTTTTAAAACATAAAAAAATATAAAACATTTTCCTGTACTCAGAGCACAATTAAAAGACTTAAAAAAGTGGAATATTTCGTTCAGATCAACCGAACTTCGTCAGCCACAATGTAAATTTGAAAGTTAAGAAGGGTTATATAATGGACCCGAGGGAGCTAAGATGGTGTCATAGATTCTGGTTCTGATTCTTCAATGCCATACGTCAAGGGCATTTCGGAACGCCTCCAAAGAGCATTCAAATCACATGAGATAACACTTGTATACAAGCCTTTCAATTCCTTGAGATCACAACTAGTTCGGGTTAAGGACAAAACGGAAAATCTTAGAAAGTGTGGAACAGTCTATCATATCCATTGCGAACAATGTGACAAAGACTATGTGGGCGAAACGTCTTGTTTATTGGAAACTTGAGTAAAGAAACATCTTTCTACAAACTCGTCAGCTGTTTGTGAACATTGCCACCTCACAGGTCATTCGGTGGATTCCAGTAGAACAAAAGTTCTTGCCACGGAAAGTAACACTTTCAAATGTAGCATAAGGGAGGCAATTGAGATAAGATTACGTAAGCCCTCCTTGAACAGAGACAATGGGTTCGAATTAGAACGAATCTATGATACCATCTTAGCTCCCTCGGGTCCATTATATAACCCTTCTTAACTTTCAAATTTACATTGTGGCTGATGAAGCTCAGTTGATCCGAATGAAATATTCCACTTTTTAAAGTCTTTTAATTGTGCTCTGAGTACAGGAAAATTTTTTATCTTTTTTTATGTTTTAAAATCATGATTCCAGAGCAGGAAAACAATATTTTTGATTCTATGTTTTAAGTTGTTTTATGCCGTTTGGCCACTCTGTAAAACAGAGACATGTTTTACCCTAAAACATGTTTTAGCATGTTTTACCATAAAACATTTACCGTTTGGACAGGCCTTTATGCAGCCATAAATTAATGGGGGAAAAACGAGAACCCGTAACTTACAGAATGGACAGAGAAAACGAGGTAAGTAAGATATTTATTATATCTCTGAGGTTAATCCAGCATGCAGGAAAGAATTTAACTAGTTGAAGTCAAGCAGGCCATAGTGTGGAATATGGCCCACAAAATTGACCAATCACAGTCAGTGTACTAAGTGAGAGATATAATAAATAATATAAAATAATAAAGAATGAATCTATTGACTGAGACTCTTCTTCTTTGTTACAGAAAAAGAGGATCAATTTCCTGAGTTAGCAAATCTTCTACCTAACTAGAAAATAGATGGGCTTGTTGGGAAAAAAATAGAGGTTGGGTACATATGATTTAGCATCAAAATTCAAATTTCTTTTGATTACCGGTACTTTTTCTCTTACTTGGTTCACAGACTGTTATCTTAATTCAGTTGTCACAAATAAATTATGTGATTTGAAGTCCTTAGAATCAGCAATTGAAGGGCTGGGGCATAAACTGCCTATGTGGAATTTTCGGCCGTTTTTTTTTTATTTCGCTTGGATTTGTCCAAATTTTTGCATGTGAACTGCATTTTAATTCAAAAACATTGTCCTGTATTTTTTTTCACCGATTTTCTTTTTCGTTTTTGAGAAATAACGTATGCAAAAAAACACCTAAAACTCTACATAGGCAGTTTATGCCCCCAGCCCTGCAAGGACTTTGACTGGAATCCAAACCAGCATAAAAAATTAGCCAAGCACCCCAGAATCATCTTTTGCTTCTGTCTCTGAAGTTTTTAGCCTGCAGAACAGGCATTTTTGGGTGTAGGAACACTCGTTTATATATATTAGAACGTTTGTTAGAAGGCCACCATTTTGCATGTACAGCTAGTAGAGAGTTAATTGGGACTAGTGGAGAGGGGCAGATGAAACCTGTCATCCTCTCCCTTGGAATCCTTTTTGGGCTTGCCCCAACCCTCTGTCAGCTTTATCATCCAAGATGGCGGCATAGAGTATTCGTATCTTGTATCGTATCCTTTACTGCTTGCCCACTAAAAATACGCCTGCTCTGCAGGCTATGGAGTTTTTGGCAAAAGTCATAAAATCTAAATCACTGAATTCAAGCCTTATTAGGGTTGCAAAATAAATATGGACCCTGTAGGAGTTGAGTGACTGAAAAAGAGAAAGCAGAGTGCATAAAGAGAAATTTGGATTCTACAGGCCAAGTCATCACTGTAAATAAGATCATTTGCTCTAAGAAAAATGTATGGGAGCTCAACACTCTGAACCTTTGAAATCCAGGGTGCCCAGCCTGCAAAACAGCTGATTCTTTACCAAACGCTGTGTGGGATAAGTGTGGGGAGATCAAGCAAGCAAGCAAGCAAGCGAAAGAGTGTGACACTGGGGTGAGCAAAAAAATTGGGAAGAAGTGGGGAGGGCCCTCCACCCCCTCCACACTTGTTTGCACTTTTTCCTCACTACAGTGTTACACTCATTCGTCCACTTGCTTGCTCGATCTTCCCACACAGCGTTTGCAAGGAATCAACTGCTTCACAGGCTACAGGGTGCCCAACATTTAAATCTTGTGTGATAACTAAGATTCCCTTGTTGCCCAAAGGCAAAAAAGTAAGTCCCCAGAGGCCACTGGGTGCTGCTAGAGCACAGCCCTGATTTTCCAACTAGCCCTTCAATTGTATTTAAGATAGACACGTACTGTAAGCTTCTGAGGTGGCCAGTGTAAGTCAGTCTGCTCTATATCAAAACTGCATTTCAGAATTGAGCGATTTTCCCACTTTCCACGATCAAGATAGAAAACACTCTTTATTTTACACCTGCTATCTGCAGATAAGCCAGTTATGCCTTTGAATCCTGTCACTTGGAGATTTAATGTCACCAAGGGTTGTGAGGTACTCATTGATTGAAAATTCTGTGTACAACCTTTAAGGAGAAAATGAAACTTCATGAATGATTAGTATCAAATGAAGGGCTGGGGGGCAAAAACTGCCTATGTTGAATTTTAGGTCATTTTTAGATTTTTCTCAAAACTGAAACAAAAATCGGTGTAAAAGAAATCCTGAATGATGTTTTAGTACAGTATATCATATACAAATATTTGGACAAATCCAAGCAAAATCGAAAAACGACCTAAAATTCAACATAGGCAGTTTATGCCCTCAGCCCTTCAAATGTCTCCCCACAATTTTAATAGCTAACTTTGGAAACGAGTGCCCACACAAGTGATTCTGGGGATTGTTTGGGGTGATGCAAACTATAAAGAAAATGCCAAAACATGTAAGCTTCTTTTGGGCCTTTTTGCATGAAAAGCAAAATCTCCCACTGTATTTTTGTGTGGGATACTTGTAGTATCTCACACTATTGTTATCATGCAAGTCTGTTAATGCTAATGTGTTGCAGAGTGTGCAATGCATTGTGGACAGTGTATCCCACACATGTACCCTTTGGGTACCTGTTTTGACCTTAAAAGAATAATAATAATAATTATTATTATTATTATTATTATTATTATTATAAGCTAAGGGGAATTCCTGAGACACAATCAACATTACCCAGTAGAGCACCCGACAACTGGAGAGAATTGAATAAAATAATATAATATTTATATTGCGCATTCAAATGCATGTTACAGATATTACTAACAATAAAATACATAGCATCCCCAAATTATCCCCAAGCAATCCCTTGCATAGCACTCTCAATCAGTCTTTCGAAAGTGAGCTTATACATGTTATTAAGAAAAAGTTTCCAAGAACGAAGAAAATGGTCAGTAAAGAAATGGTCTGTCTTAAATAACCAAATAGCTATTAAAAGTACTTCACCTAATCTTGCCACGATCACTTTCAAACTACTAACGATTGACAATTAATCACCTTCAAGTGTCTTATTACTCAAAATATGAGAGTTACAGTTCTCCAATGTGTGGGTCAACAATATAACCCCACCCCAGGGAAATGGTTAGGAGGCGCAAACAACATTGAATTGGGGAGGGTGCTTTGAAACTCATTTGATTATTATTTGCACGTACAAAGGCTTCTAAGCTCAATTTTCCCAACAGTTTTGTCCAAGATTGCAGAGGTGAGGCTTCTATACCACATCCCACAGGCATACCAGGAAAACTACAGCCCCTTTGGATCTGCCAACAGGTGGTCTGTTTTTGAGCCTGGTTTGTCTGTGATAAATGCCAATCCAATCTTCCATGCTCAGAAAATCATTACTATATTACATAAGCAATGTTTCTGCTTAGTAAAGTGATATCACCAATCACACTTAAATAAATTATCATGTTAACCTTTCTACTACAATGTTGACATTTTAAATGTACAAAATCTAAATTGCAGTGAAAAAATTCTGGTCAACTTCGAGGTCAACTCCTTCAAGTTAATGGTTTTACGTGCTTAATGAGGATTAATAAGCCGGGTCAATTTTTGCAACAGGGAAATAGACATGCATTATATGATACTAATCTCGTATGTTGGAATGTTATGTTTTCATTTCGCAATGCACTTGAAATTTCTCCAAAATAATTAGAACTTGAAACTGCAAATGCCATAGCCAGAAACTGAAATAATTTACCATCCGCTGGGGTTTGGAATTTGAAAAATATCCATAGGAATTTCCTTAACACTACGAAGCTTTACACCAATCTTTGACCGCGCGCCATTCGAAAGCAAAATCGAAGCAAAAACCTCCCTGAATTACCCAAATGAAGAGCCTGCTAAGCTTTACGTTAAAAATTAATTCATGTGAAAATCGTAAGCTCAATTCCTACAACGCATGTAGGTAGAATGTATCTTTATACCTTGATTGATCGACCTTGATTCAGATCTGGGTTACATTTTAATTAAATTATCAGCTTAACCTTTAAAAATTAGATTCGATCCGATTGTCGACATTGACGCCCTAAAAACAATTGAATCTGTGGAAAAGCGTTACAATATTAGCACACCATGAAAGTGAAAGGAAGAATAATTTACGAAAAAACATACATCGGAGTTTACTTAAGCTTTAAAGTTTACATCAAGAATCGAATTAAATTGTGAAACCCGCATTATAGCTTACCTGCAAGTCTGCGCGAAGCATTATTTCTCACGCATGTTGCAGAGTCAACAGAAGACCCCATTCGAAATGTTGAATGGTCATATTTACAAGCACAAACGCAGCATCCTTGGAGGCCACAATCCGCGTTTTTTGACAAGCACCAACGTCTGCCATCATCATTTGTTCTGGGGCATTTTCCAGAAGGATCCATATTCGAAAATATATCTCGGCCACTTCCCTGACCTCCGCGCGAAACATTAAACAGAAATCCATCACACGATACAAAAAGCACGCAGAAATTGAACAAAACCCAAGTACGCATTTTGAGATAAAGATCGTCGTGGTTTTTAACCTTGTAAAGTGATACCGCCAAGAGCTGCTTGAACTGATTGCCACCCAAATTTTGAAATGTGATACATTCCCTCTTCCGGAATCTGCAGATACCGAACGCGAATTTCACGTGACTTCGGGCGCCGACGACTGACGCGACATTTTCCGGAAGAAAATAGGGGATGCAGATGCATGATATTTTGTGGAAGAACTTTCCTTTCAGTTTCGACGACGAAGAATGGATGTAAATTCAAGAGACAAAAAAGATATCGACAGAAGCCAAATACATCGTCCAATAAATTTAGATATTTTAAAAGACCTGAAAACTTGTTCTCCATGGACAATGGGCAATTTGAGCTCACTATCTTCTTAAAAATCCCTACGGAGCGGGGATTTAGCGTCATGTTCCAAATTTTCTTTTCTTTCAGTGTTTCGGAATGTGTATGGGGAACAGGAATATGTTTTTTATGTTGAGTGAATTCTTGCGTGATGTTGGGTGGCCTGTGGGTAGCCTTATTATTTGCATGGTTCCAAAATGGCGGAAAGTGGAGTTGTCGCGAAGACGGTAAAATTGAAGATTTGCAGGAAGCCATCAAACTGAATGGTCGTTATGTCGATCCGTGGGGTACTGCAAGCATGCCTTCAAAGGTTGATGTGCTCAGGTGGCGGTGCTGGGAGAAAAGTGACCGAGGAATAGGTGGAACTTGGAGAGATTTCTACCGATTCAAAACTGAAGTAAGACTTAACGTAAGCTTAAGTTTACACAGATCTCTGTAAAAGTCCCGAATAGTAAGTTAAAGAAATCGAAGAAAGCTGCTCAAGTGATATCAAAATACCCGGCAGTTTATTCAACTTGAAATTTCTCTGAACGAGTAAAGAGCGAAGCATTCATGCATCATTCATAAAAAGAAAGCTATACGGCTTCAACATAAGCTATTTATTAATTGTCATTGCCTCTAAATTATGCCTTCAAGTGGCCAGGTATTCTGCAGTTTATGCATTGCAAACATAATGATTTACACTGGTTTCTTTCTTCTTTTTAACACTGTGGAACCTACATAAAGCCCCCAGATCGTTAGTCTCCTTCGCAGCCGTTATTTGGGTCGTCACGCAACGCTCCTCCCCACTAACGGCTGCCTACTCGAGCTTTGCATTCCTTTCCCTCAAACTGACCAATAAGGAACAGGCTTCCATTTTCTAGAAACCTGGTCCTAGTCCTTGTCTTGTTGTGTTTTTGGCGGCAAATATAACGAGACATATGATTGGTGCAGCTGCCAAGAATTACTTGCATTTTATTGGTTCTCAGTAACAGAGGGAAAGGAATGCAGAGCTCGAGTGAGAAGCTGTTAGTGGGGAAGAGCGTTACGTGACAACCCTAATAACGGTTGCGAAGGAGACTCCAGATCATAAGTTACAGTATAACGATTATACCAATAAGTGCGAAACGTCACTCTGGTTTAACAAAATCCCAGTTATAAACACCATAATCCAAAGTTGCAAACTAAAAATCAGCCACATTATAGCAAATAAATGTCACAAGCAAAAAGTGATAGATTTCTTGTCAAACCCCTTAACACTTAATTTAACAAAATATTCTAGTAGGTTTCTGCCTCAATATTTTTGTGCAGTTTGATTTGCAAGGAGTCCCAGTCATATCAAACAAAGTTTCTTGTTTCTTGCCACTTTGTGTCATCAGGCTTCCATGCTATCATATGTATATTTACACATAGGAATTGGACAAGTCACTGCCTGTCCTTAGCCCTGACAGTGCAATTTTGTCATCACCCCCGTCGGATGATATTCAAGTGACATGGCTGGGACATGCAAGTGTGCTGGTTCAGATGGAAGGACTCAATATATTAACTGATCCTAACTTCAGCATGTATGCTGGGCCAAGCAAGCTATTGAGCATCAAGCGCTACAGGCCACCGCCATGTACTGTCAATGAACTACCAAGAATTGACGCGGTGTGCATCAGCCACGACCACTATGATCACTTGGATTTCAGTACCATTAAAGACCTTAATCGCCGATTTGGTGAACAGTTGCACTGGTTTGTTCCTAAGGGATTGAAAAATTGGATGACTGACAGCGGGTGTCGAAATGTCACTGAACTTGAGTGGTGGGAAGAGGCAGAATTCCCAAACAGAACTGGTAATGCAACACTGGTGAAGTTTATCTTCACACCCACTCAGCACTGGTGCCGAAGATCATTGAATGATCAAAACAAAGTGTTGTGGGGAAGTTGGACAGTCATTGGGCCAAAGCGTAGATTTTTCTTTGCCGGAGACACTGGGTATTGCAAGGGGTTCAAACAGATTGGAAAGAAATTTGGACCGTTTGATTTTGCAGCCATACCCATAGGTGCCTATAAACCAAGGTTAGTGAAATGAGATAGGAAACGTTAGCCTGGAAATAAATGAAAGGCATAATGTTTTTCTATACTGTCACACATACTGAGAAAAAAATATATTTGAGTTCTATCAACAGGTGTCGAACCTATGACCCTTAAATCACTAGTTTGGATGCTCTACCACTCCAGGGGAAAGAGGAGGAGGAGGGGGGGGGGGGGAGTTGCTGAAAATAGTTAATACAGGGAGGCCCAGCCCTGAGGTCTGACCCCTTACCCTTTATATACCATTTTTGACAGAAAAGGTTATTAAATTTTTTAGTACCTGCCCTCCCTGGGGTGGTAGAGCATTATGGTGGAATTTTTAGATTTTTAATTGTACTTTTTATAGTTAGTTTTGGGTTATTACAATTTACTGTGAAGCGCTTGTGGACTTTTTGGAAGCACAATATAAATATATTATTATTATTGTTATTATCAGTATTATTGTTATTATTATTATTATTATTATTATTATTATTATTATTATTATTATTAAAAGGTACCCCTTTAATATACCTTCCATTGAAAAATGGTACTCCTTTCGTATACCTTCCATTGGAAAATGGTTCTCCTTTCACAGACTTACTTAAGAACACAGCATCCCCTTTCTAGCCCTTAGAATGAAGTCTTCTTGTCATTTTCATGTATATTACTGTTCAATAAATTAGAAACGGTACAGTCATAAGGTATGTGTTCAAAATATTTTAATGAAAGGTCCTCTTTAACTACCTAAATGACAGATTTCCCTACCTTTTCACATACTTCGACTCATGAAATCCCTACCCTTTCACATACCTGAAGTGTGGAAAAGGTACCCCTTTCAGGCAGAGCCTCCCTGTATAGGCCATTATAGGGAGTACCTCTCCAGACTTTGTTGCTTTGTTACCTTGTATTGTTGTCTTTTA
Source organism: Pachyseris speciosa (assembly GCA_016490735.1). Classification (NCBI taxonomy): domain Eukaryota; kingdom Metazoa; phylum Cnidaria; class Anthozoa; order Scleractinia; family Pachyseridae; genus Pachyseris; species Pachyseris speciosa. Next base: position 204,630 of record JAEMWC010000948.1, read on the forward strand.
TCCTCCTATTCGCAATCTAAACAAGATCCCTGGAATCTGAATGCAGTTGATGGGATTTTCTGTTTTTTAGGTGGTTTTTACGTTTCCAGCATGTCGATCCAACAGAAGCTGTCTGTATTCATCAAGATATTCAATGCCAGTCTTCTTTAGGAATTCATTGGGGTACCTTCCCAACAGGGTATGAGGTAAGGAGGCTTTTGCTCCCAATTCAGACTGGCAGAACAAACAAGCTCCCAATGAACAAGTTGAGCTTTTTCCAACAACATGCAGGCTTGTTGTATCGCCTGTAAAAGTACATAATGTTTGTGATTACAGCCACATGATAGCAACAAGACTTTTTTCAAAAACCACATCTTGCTTTTACCAGGATGAATATCAGAAGGATCTTTGTTTAGGGGGTGGTGGAGGGGAGACCCTTGGGGGACAGGGGTGGTGGATTGGAGACCCTTGTGGGAGAGGATTGGTGGAGAAGAGACCCTTGTGGGAAGCTATTGGTGGAGAAGAGACCCTTGGGGGAAGGGATGTATTGAAAAGGAGGTCCCAAAACAAACATGTCTTCAGAATTTACAGTTATGCTATAAAACCTTGTTTATGTTTTCAGCATTACTTGGATCCCCCAAAAGATCTGCTTGAGGCACTCAAGTCAAAAGGAATTGCAGAAACAAGCTTCTTCACCTTAAAGCATGGAGAAACCAGAGTCGTAAAATGAGCTAAACATGACTATAATTCATAATGGTATACAACATGCTATTAGCAGCAATAATATTACTGTCATAAGCATTGTTATAAAGTGAGAAATTATGTCACTTACATTCCAAAGGGTCATGGAAGAGGCATTTCACATGCTTGATGAGAAAATGTATCTACTGAGAATATTGTACATAGAAATTTTCCAATCATTTGAAATTGTACGTACCAGTAAAGCCCTGGTGAAATGGGAAATGTTGGTGACAAAACATTTTACTGTTTGGCCACCTTGTTTGGTTGTGTGAATGATATACGAATAAATCATAAGATGAACTGCGGAAATGAAATCAAATGAAGAATGATCCTCGCAGCTGTGAACGCAATGTATCTACTTGTCCTGCTCCCAACGTCAGTGGCTTCATAGCTCAGTTGATTAGAGCATCACACTGGTATCGTGAGGTCACGAGTTCAAACCCCATTAAAGTCCTGAATTTATTTTTCAGGCTTCTTTACGCAATTGCATAAGTTGTGTTCACAACTGCGAGGATCATTCTTCATTTGATTTGTTTGGTTGTGTTTGATAATGTTTGGTCTTGTTTTTTAACTGTTTGACCAGGGCTTCAAACGTCAACATGTTTGTACACCAAATATTTTCCCTCAGCTAGGGTTTAAGTGTACATGACCGACTTTTTCCATTTGCTCGAATTAGAAAAAAAAAACATTAGATAAAAAAATGATATTTATACCAGGATATCATATAGCTTTAGTCCAGCAAATAAAAAAGCTGGAGCTGGAGTGCTGGGTGTGCAACTTCATAAAGCTAAATTACAGTGGAACCCCGATATAATGATCTTCGATATGACAATATCCCCGATATAACGATTACCGGTAACATTTTTCAGCCCATTCAATGTTACAGTATTAAAGTTATTATATTTTATATCATTAGTCTTATTATTAATATTATATGTACACATTGTAAATTAATTCTGAAAAGCCCCTTGGGATAATTAATAATAAAGTATTGTATTTTATTATATCTCTTACTTCGTACGCGCGCTGTGATTGGTCAATTTTGTGGGCTGTATTCTACATTACGGCCCGCTTGACTTCAACTAGTTTCCTTTTCTGCGCGCTGGATTAACCGCAGAGATATAATAAATATCTTACTAACCTTGTTTTCTCGGTCCGTACTGTGAGTTACGGATCCTTGTTTTTTCCCATTAATTTATGGCCCGCGTGCTTCATGCTTGGGCCATAAATTAACAGGAAAAAACTTGGTCAGTAACTTACAGTACGGACCTCGAACTCGGTTAGTAAGAGGTATGTATTGCATTGCACTGTATTGTATTGTATTGTATTGTATGCATTGCATTGCATTGTATTGTATTGCATTGTATTATACAGTAAAACCTAAAGTAAAACCCTGATTTAACGATTCATGTGGCTGAAAAGGAATGGAAGACACTTCAAGTAACCCAGATATGTAACCAGACGTTTTCTTGTTTTGACTTTAATATAACTGTCAACAAAAAGGCAGTTTACGCTTGCATTACACTGAATCCCAGTTGCAATCTCTAAACACGTTTTATCCTTTGTCCTTAACAGTGCTATTAACTTGTTCACTTTAGACGGCTTGTTTTAATCTGCCAAAAAGTATAACTTTCTGGTATTTCCATACCCTCATATAACGATAATTGTGCTTGTTTTACTCCAATATTGTCATATCAGGGGGATGCGTTTATAATGATATCCAGATATAACAACGTACTGATTTTACCAGTCCCTTGGACTTGGTACATTTGTTATATTGGGGTTCCAATGTACAAAAGAAAAACTGTTTTTCATTTTATTTCACTCAAACTATATCATTTTCCTTCGCTGATTGGCACTATCCGGTTTTCCGGCACTTTCCGGCATTCCGGATTCCACCTTCCGGTTTTCCGGATTCCTGCTTTTCCATACGAACGAACTCCAAACCAAACCTCTGAAATACTCTTTCTTCTTCTAACTTTCTTCAACGTTCCTGAAGCTGATCGATTTCCTGCTTACATTCAAATTCCTTTCTAACGACGTCTTCTGACACTGACACAGCAGGTGTTTGTGGAGATTGAGCCATTTGTGTATATTTCATCTCTTCGATCACTTTCGGTACATCCACACTCACCGTACTATTGCTCTGACATCCCTGCGATGTTTTTTCCACCAACAGGTCGAAAATATCGATTGGCCACACACTTTGCCAGTTTTCAGGTCCTTTCTAGGGAAAATGGCCGGGATATTGTTAAATCCCTAAAGGTGTCCACCGTGAAAATGCGCGCTGCATACGCGATGGCTCGAATCTCACTTGTAAACTTTCGTCCTTAAACTGATCGCGGATATCCATTTTCGTTTGATTTTATCATCGCTTGGGAAGTTATGGAAAGTGAGAGTCTTGTGCACCCATTTTTTTGTGATTACAGCCCCCGACAGCGCACTTAAATGGCATTGTTTCCGTGCAGAAATCAATTTTCTTTTTGCAACAATTTGTTCACGACATGAGCTAATTATGTTTACATGGTTGGTCGATTTAACCAGAGTTCCGCGCGTGACGCCATCTTTTTCCGTACGGTGGATTTTTGAGCCATGGGAATCGGAGCTTCCATGACGAAAACCAGAAACAAAATATTAATAGTAGGCGACAAGACTGCAAGTCTTGAAGGGTGAGTTTATAAAAGCCATGGAAGAACAGATACCTACCTCCTTTTTGGTCTTTAACTAACATGCATTCTTTTCGTCTCTAGTTTTTGTTTTCTCCAAAGCCAGGGGTTTCATTACAGGTCATTAGTAGCCGGCAAGCGCGAAACTCGCCGACTACTTGTCAGAATTTATCTCTTACCGCCGCCTACTTTGTCCGTATATGTTGCCGCCTACTTTAGTAAGCTCAGACTGCTATTTCAAAACTTATTGAAACCCCTGAAAGCTACATGAAAATTTCAATGGTTATGCACCTGTTAGTCCGGAGGAGGGGGGGGGGGGGGGGGGGGGGGATACGGGATGGGGTGGGGACTTTGATCGGAAAGGCAAATTTTGAGCCAAACCTCCCCTCAATTGGGGTAAAGTTTCAAGTTCAAAGTTCCCTGTGGGGATTGAGATCCAAGAGGCTGACCTGTTAACTTAAACAATACAGTAAATATATAAATCTCAGTTTAAAGAAACCAATGGTTTATAGTAACAACAGATTGTGCAAATTTTCCTTACCTTTCTTTCCAGGGTCCATCTTGTTCTTGCCTCGTGTGGACTTTCGCGTATTTCATGATAGTGAGTCACTCATATCCAGGCTCTGTTCTATCAGTTTTCAAGAAGGCAGCATCGCATTGTCAAAGTCCAAGCTTAGGAAATGGTCTTTGATGAATATTACCTCAGTTTTCAAGTTTGATCAAACTTCCCTTCCCTGGGGCCAACATTCTCTTCAAAGTTTGTCAAAATTCCCCACCCAGGGCAGGAAATGTTGATCAAAGTCCCCACCTCATCCCATAACCCCCCCTTCGGGACTAACATTGAAAGGTGCATTAGATTCTTTGCAAGAATCATTAAGTCCTGGAAAATTCACAAGAGTTTTGGGCCTTATTCATGAGTGAAAGGGTGTGTGGTAGATTTTCGTTCTCAGTTAGAAAAGCAATGAACACTGACCACAGGAAAATAATTGCCACCTTGCATAATTATGATAAATAATGACTATATGACTGTTTGAGTGAAAAAGTGGAGCAACACAAGAATCAAATGATGTCCACAATGGATGAACAGAACAAGGTTCAAAAGTCTTGTTATTATCTTATTATTATTTCAAATACCAACAAATACAATAATTTAACCAAACAGGGTTGTCATTAGGGCTGTAACCTATTAATAACACGTTATGGCTGGGCTCAGTCAATGTCACAGGTCATGGTTGCTTTGTAAATAAACATGTTCACAGAGCAAGATTACGTAGATGCAAATGGGCGACAAATTTCAAGTTACACCTGCTTCAAAACTTAACGACAGCCCTGCCAAAGATGAAATGTCTTGATTTTTTAACAAAAATGAATTAATAGAAAAGGTGTAAATAATAAAGATTGTTGTTGTTGTTGTTAGACAATATTCGTATTCTCAGTATTGAACTGGATCTAGCATGAAGTGGAGGCTCTTGCAGGGAAATACATTTACATATGAAAAGATTCCCCCGCATTAGCCTCCACTTCATGCTAGATCCAGTTCAATAACGAGAATACGAATATTGTCTATTCACTCAACTTTTAATGAAAGACATATACAACAAGGAACACTTGGGAGAATGCACATTTTGATATCAGGGGTGAAATGTTTAGCCAACTAATATTGTTTGGCTTTAGCAAATTCTGAACCTTGTATAGAAAAATGTTGTTATGAAATGCTAAATAAATCAAAATGACAAACAAAAGAAGCCTGAACAAAAAGGACACCTGGAGGTGGCTTGCAACAGATTTTCTTTCCAAGGTGACGATTCAGGACTTTGAATTGAGACACAGCGACCACAGTCCTGACAACATCTTGTTGCTATATCGGCACAAACAGTAAACAACACACAACAACGCTTCCATTTGTGTCCATTCAAACAAGTTCCATAGCTTATGCTTTCCATGGGAATGGCAGTGTCACATAACTGGCATTGCTCTCTAGCTGGGAGGTTGTTTGTATTGTTACCTGTATCCTCCAGCAAGTCAACTTGTGTAGGGTTTGGATTTGTACCCATTTGTTCACCTGCGAGTTCATTTTCATTCTTTAATACCTCAAGTTCTCCACCACTGGTCATTTCCATTGAAGAACTCTTTGACAAGGACACCTCCTCCCCATTTTCCTTACTTGGTCTCTGAAAGGACGAAACCATATTAAGGCCATCAGCATCGTCACAAGCTTGATACACTTTTGTGACCAAATCTAGCACAGCAGGATCACTGTACTTCAGCACCAACCAGTCACATGTCAACAGTGCCGACACACAATCTGCCTGATTGGCAGATCCCAATTCCCTTCCTTCCAACCAACTTTTCAACGTCGCAAGTGCCAAACATTTATAGATGTAATTTACTGTACTTTCGAGCTGAGCTGAACATTCTGCAAGTTTCCCCTTGTTAGCTTCCTGTTCGTCATTCTGCATATTCAAAATCATCAGAGAAAGTATGTGCTGTCTAAAAAACAGTTCTGTGTGAGAAAGTGTTTTCAAATCCTTAGTGGAAACCAACTGAACATCATTCAGGTTTCTGTGCAAATGAATGAAGTACTGAAGAGCTTTGCACACATCCCACTTCTGATCCATTTGTATATTCTCTCTGTTCAACAGCTGAACAATTGACAGCAATCCGCAAGCAATGTTTATGAACAGAATACGAGTCTGATGCGATTCCAGAGATTGGTGTGTGTGATTAGAGGGGTACAAGAATAATGCAACAAAGGCATCATTTGCTGATGCCCCTATACCACTACAAAAGAAGCCTTTCTTGGCATCATAATCAACAGATTTCACTTGTGTTGAATCATCTGCTATCATCTGCACTGTGCCATCAATGCTGCAGGTATAGATGGTTCCACTTCGTGTGCAAGCCAACCCACTGATAGGCATTCTGTGGACTTTGTTGATTATCTTGTGGGTCGGCTTTTGAATAAGGATGCCGTCCTTCACAGTCATTGAAAATATTATGACTGATGATCCTTTAGATACAGCAAGTCGACAACAACTGTTATGGACCTTGAACGAGGGCAGCCATTCCAAACACTGTACTTCCATGTCATCCTTGTCACCCCACACTACATACTGTGCTACTCCAGTAAAAGATGGCAATACTTTAATGCTAAAAATTTTCACATAGCCATCAATACTGCCCACAGCTAACAGGCCTTGGTCGTCAGTCACTTGTCGCCAAGACAGGGAACATGGCCATGATTGTTGGGTGTACAGAAATCCCCCCAGCCGTACGCTCTCTGGGTTGCCAATTCTGATTGGCAGAGCCACTTTCCAAAAGATGACGTGACCACTTTGAGTGCCTGTTGCCAAGACGGCAAACTGGGTGCCTTTGTTGATGCTGCTTGGTTTGGTTGAAGTGTCAGTCATAGGGTGGTAAATTTCTGAGAACCAATGCAAGCAAGTGAAAGCAAGCATTTGTGCACGCTGGAAAAACTGCGAGTACTTCTCGTTGTGAAACATTTGGTCCGCAACATTGGGCTGTGCAAGAGCTGGCTGCATTATATCCTGCTCAATCTTAAAGTTGTGCATTTTAAGGTACCCACACAATACAGGTGAAAGGTCAAAGGCTTCCTTCCACTGGGTACCAAGTGTGGGCGACAAATGCACACGAAGCTGGTAATCTGAAAAGAGAGTTGCAATCACGCATCTGCTATTTCTATCACAACTCAGCGGCGACCACGCAACTTTTTGAAAACAAGTTGCGTTTAAAAGCAAACTATTAACGTCAGGATCTAAACACCATTCAGAGCTGTCTTTTTCGGTGATTTCTTTTCGACAAATTCCAACATCCACGTGGAAAGGTTCCCTCTGGCGGAGAACAGAAGTCCTTTCCAAATTCAAACTTGGGTGTGACGGCGATGAAATTGGTGTGAGGACATAAACACACTGATCGGTAATCACAGATAATCGGCCATCTGGAGACCATGATATCGCATCAGGAAACGACGGAGAATAGCTGAATTTTACAGTCTCTATAGATTTTCCCTCCACACTTGGTACGGATACCATGTTGTTGAAAAACCCAGTCCCCCGCTTCGTGTGTAAATTGGGGACATTCGAAGGCAACTTACATGATATATTTCTGGTTGGAGAGCCGGTTTGATCACTTTCAAATATTTTTCAGTGATTTTTGGCACAAAGGGTACTTCTTCTGTGATTCGAACAGCACTGTCAGGTAAATTAAGCGATTTTCCGCTCGATATTTGTGATCCATACTTGAAGCAGATCAGATACGTTACATGTGTGGAGAAAGCAATTATTTTAAGCCTTCCTCTACTTCCGGGATAAGTTGCTTTTAAATAAGCTGAAACGTGATCTTAAATATATCGATTGATAGCGGCAGAACTGCTCAGATGTCTAAATTCAACAATCGGAAAATACCGGTATATTATAATGGAGAAGCAAAAAGGCAAGGTATTTTTAAAAAAATATATGAATTTTACATTAGTTGGTGCATGCCAATTCAGTATGTAACGCCTTTTTTGTAAATTTGATCTGCCAAACAGTCAGTCAATCAAGCAATCAGTCAGTCACTCAGTCAATCAATTAATCATCGTACCAGTCAATCATTTAGTAAGCAATCAGTCAATCAATAACTCAGTTATTAATCAGTCAGGCAGTCAATCAATCAATGACTTTATCATGTTTTAGACAGTTGAGAATGGCAGAGGCATCACAACTGGACATGGATACTGGAGAATATCCCAAAGCAAGGAGGGAAAATGGAGTGTTTGCTTTACCTTGGGAGGGAAGCCTGCCTGGGTATATAAGCATAATGAAATGGTTTCTGACCTCACCTAACAACTCCAATGTGCCACAGTCAAGTGAGGTAAGCTGTTGTGTTTTAATATATACTTGGTTTTGGCCTGAACATTTAATTGTCTTCCCCTTTTCATGCAATGATTTCTGTTTATATCTTCAGCTTTATTAGCTGACATTAGAATAAACCATAAAACAAATCATGATTATTACTCTTAGCTGCCACAGAAACAAGATTCCACTCTGGCTGCAAGTGTAGTTTGACCATAGTGCAACTTGATCACCTATGAAATCAGTATAATTTTTTTTGTACAGGAATTAGACAGAACCCTGCCAGTCATCAAACCAGACAAAACATCCTTAGATTCTCCTCCAGCAGATGACATTCAAGTGACATGGATCGGCCACGCAACAATGTTAGTTCAAATGGATGGCCTCAATATCCTTACCGATCCAGTCTTCAGTGACTATTGTGGGATGGCTCGTCTGCTCGGGGTGAAGCGCTATCGCCCTGTTCCTTGCACTGTTAACGAACTTCCTGATATTGATGCGGTTTGTATCAGTCACAATCATTACGATCACCTTGATTATACAACAGTTTGTGAGCTGAACAAAAGATTTGGAAATAAAATCCACTGGTTTGTACCTATGGGTTTACGTTCATGGATGAGAGAGTGTGGCTGCAAAAATGTTGTTGAACTTGAATGGTGGGAGGAATACACTCACCCTAAATTTACTGAAGAAAGTAAAGCTGTGAAGTTTGCCTTCACTCCAGCACAGCATTGGTGTCGCAGGGGGGTTAATGACTACAACAAGGTTTTGTGGGGGAGTTGGTCAGTTATTGGTCCACGTAACAGGTTCTTCTTTGCTGGCGACACTGGATACCACAGCATATTCAAGCAGATTGGCAAAAGATATGGACCATTTGATCTTGCAGCAATTCCTCTTGGTGCTTACCTGCCAAGGTCAGTGATTTATGGTCGCTAGGTGACCTGTGACTTGAGGGTTTACAGGACACCTAGCTAATGTGATTCCCTCAGATTAGACATGATAATGAGTAAGGTGACAGAAATTCTTGTGCTTGTTACGACGTTCAGGTCCCATTTGTTCAAAGAGCAGATGATAACAGCTTTTAATCCAATGAATAAGTCTGATTAACTATCCAGCACTCATGGTAAAATGTTTTGCAACTGATACATTTTTATCCACTGGGTAGAGTTATCCACTCTTTGAGCATTTCGGGTCAGGGGGACATTGAAAAATTATCTTAGTTCCAAGAGTAGCTGATAGTTTTCAAGGTTAACTGGCTACATTTCAGTTGTTAAATTTGAAAGCACTCAAGGTGCGACTGTTTTGGTTACCAGTAGTTGTAATATGTTGGTGACCTAAATTTTATCCTTAGCATTGTTTCTATAAGATAAGATTGGAATAGGTGACTTTATAGAAAAAAAATGAGCTTTGAGCGCTGACTTGTCAAGCAGTGCAGCTCTACAGTTGAGCTCATAACTGATCCCCACCCCTCAAACTGTCCTAAAATCTGTTTTAATTTATTTAATGTTTTTCTTCTTTTCAGTCTTTTAGGAGGGAAGACAAACTGAACCCAAAAAAGGAACTTATTGATAAAGTTACACCACTGTTAAAATGCGCAAAATGTTTGTAGACTGATCTCTAGTTGTTTTTATCACAGGGGACTAATGCAGTTCCAGCATGTTGATCCCAATGAAGCAGTTGACATTCATGAAGACATCAAATCCAACTTTTCCCTTGGAATTCACTGGGGAACCTTTAATCTGTCCTATGAGGTAAACCTACTTTTAAAAATGACATCTTTTTGAATGGTTTGACGCTGAATAGTTTTGTACATATACCGTAACTGCCAAGATGTTTTATTAGTTAGTATGTCTTAAGCCTTCATCAGACAAGTTTAAAAGATAAAGTTTTACACGATTTGAAAATAGATGGCAGCACATTAACCATGCACGCTGGGAGAACATCACATGTAAAGTTTCAAGGAGGAGACTCATGCACATGCTAAGGAATTGTAAAACTCTGGGGTTGCAATTGACAGTGGCAGGAAAAAGAAAAAAAAATTTGTCTATATTTTCTTTGCTTTCTGGTGAATGTTAAGTAAATTATTGTTCCTTTACATGCCATGTAGTAATTCACAGCTTCTCATTTTTCAGCACTACCTAGCACCACGGGAAGACTTAAATAAAAAACTTGACAGTGTAGGAATTCCTCGCAGAGAATTCATCACCACTAGACATGGTGAGACAAAAGTCATAACCAAAGATGATTCAAAGCGGGCTCAAGAGCGCCGTGCAAATAAAGATCATGTCTTTGAATCTACCAGTTAGTTAACGTTGGAAAACTATATTTTAGCCAACACTATTAAAAGGTTCTTTAAGGTATTGTGAAAATTTGTTTGAACCTTTTCTCTTTAAATTCTTAGATTTATACCTGTGTCGTTTAATATTATAACCTGCTTGCAGGCAGCAATTTGTGTTTTCAAGTGCAAGATCTGAAGCCTGGTAAATCCAGTCACCATATTGGATGATATAGTGGAGGATCTGGGATGAGTGGCAAAGCGATGGGGAGGGGTGTAAAGGGAGAGAAATCTTGCCTTCCCTCCCCTTCCCCCTCACTTTTTCACTCATCCCGATCCTCCACCATATCGTCCAATATGGTGACTGTATTTACCAGGCTTCAAATATCATGCATGAAAACACAAATTACCTCCTCCAAGCAGGCTACCATTTAATGTAAGTTTTTTAGTTTGACCCTCTATGTACTCAGTGCAAAGAGTTACCATTGGGTCAGGAAAAGGAGTTTACGTATTTTGGTTCAAATTTCATTTTTTTTAACTGATAATCTTATGAGGATGATCAAATTGTACTTTTAAACTCTGAAATATTAATGGATCACAGGTACACTTAGTAGCTGTAGTAACTCAGGGTCAACTTAATATGAGACATTGTACTCAGGCCAAGATGCCACAATTCAAAGAATGGCAGTCCAGTCCAATTTTGGGAGATGAGGACCTCGGTTAACTCTTAATCGGGGATTAACATTAATCAGGTTTTGTAGAACCAGTTCCTGACTAATCAAAACTGATTCAAATGTATTAGAGGAGTTATTATCGACCATATTTTGTTTCAGGATATCATGATATAACCTTATTTATGTTTAGAAAGGCAGTTCATCATTACTATTTACTTTCGGATACTAATGATAGTTTGTGAATGGTCTAATGATAGTAAATATTAAATAGCCTGTAGTTTTGTTAGCTTAAATGTTAACAAGAGGCTACAATTAGCCTAAACTCGGGCTTGCAAAAAACCGTATTGTATCCCTAACTTAGCGCTAAACAAAAGAATAGAGGGAAGTCTGTCTTTCTTACATCGGACGCATTGTGTTTAGCTTGTGTTGGAGTCTATTTCTTTAGACCCCTATCAACATATATTTCTCTAAAATACAGCTCAACCATTGAGAACAATAATTATATTTGTTTTCCGACCATCGTGTTATTGTCTGACTTCTTTATAATCCTTGGAGAAACGTAAGTTGATAGCATAATTACAAAGCTTTCGCAAGGAGTAGCGGGGGCAGGTGGTGCGTACATGAGTAGTTTTATGTGTAGTTACTTTATGCTGATTCCGTTGTACTGCAAAATGTTTGGCCTTTGTGTGTTTTTTCCTTGTCTTACCTTGATTCGAGATCTTTGTTTGATACACGCAAATTCAATTTCGCTGTTTTTTGTGAGCGGAGACAAAGCTCAAAGAGGTGCAAACTTTAGCACACACGCAATTGCGAGTTGTTTAATAGTACTACCGGGTATTAAGATTTACAGTACTGTTTCTTTCATATTAATAAGCACACCCATCTAGCCGATTTGCAGGGAAGACTTTGCAGCCAGCAGCTCTAAGATATTACACGGTCTATTTATTTATTTATTCATTTATTTATTTCAAAGAAAAGAAAACACCCATTCGCTTTACATCTAATTTAGTCACAAACTAAAGACATGACTACTCCTTTTACAGCCTCTTTTTGTTCTTTGAATGTCAGAGGGCTAAATCAAACACGTAAGCGAAGACAGCTTTTCAGATGGCTGCACAATAACAAATTCGATATTGTATTCTTGCAGGAAACTTATTCAACTGAAAGCGTGGAAAACATATGGATATCTGAATGGGGTGGGAAAATTTATTTCTGTCATGGTACAAGCCATTCGAGAGGTGTAATGATTCTTTTCAATCCCAGATTAGCTGCTCTGGTCAACAACATGGAAGCAGATAAAAACGGAAGATATTTATTTCTTCAAACAACTATTTCTGATACCACCTTCCAATTGTGTAACATCTACAGTCCCAACAATAACTCCGACCAGAAAACTTTTTTCTCAAGCATTCTAGACGTCCTAAGAAAACGTTCGGAGATTAACATTATAATCGGCGGAGATTTCAATTGCGCTCTATAAACACCACGGGACAAACTGGGAGGGGCTGCAGTGGAAAGGAAAAACAATGTAATTAGCGAGATTACCAAATTGTGCGACTTGTTAAAACTTCAAGATGTTTGGAGATGTCAGCACCCTAATGAATCACAATTTACATGGCGCGACAAGGCCTTTAAAGTACAATGTAGATTGGATTACTGGTTGGTTTATAAAGAATTGTCACGCATCGTGATTAATACCGAAATGAAAAGCTCCACATTAACAGATCATTCTGCAATAACACTGACACTTCAGTCTAAGGGTTACGCTCAAAGAGGACCCGGATTTTGGAAATTTAATAATTCTCTCCTGGATGATTATGTCTTCGTTGAACAACTTTACAATATGATACCTGCGTACAAAAATAAATACAACTATCTCACTGACAAAGGTCTTTACTGGGACATGATAAAAATGGAAATAAGAGGTTTCTGCGTGCAGTACTCAAAAAGGAAAAATAGAGAACGCAGGAACACAGAGAAAGATCTTTCTGATCAAATTGATGCTTTAATGAAGGCTCTTGCTACAAATAGGTCAAAAGAGAACATCACTAAATTATACAGGCTCAGATCGGAGCTTAATAAGATCATCGAGCACAGAACTAACGGTGCTATTATTAGAAGCAGAACAAGGTGGCATGAGCAAGGTGAAAAAAATACTAAATATTTTTTGAATTTAGAAAAACGACAAAACGCCAAAACATATATTTCGAAACTTAAAACCCAAGATGGTCTTGAAATAACGAATGCAGATGAAATTTTAAAATGTCAAAAGTTATTTTATAAAAACCTTTACACGGCTGTACCTCGTGAAAACCTTAATGATAAAATGTTCTTTGAAAACCCAAACCTTCCTAAATTGAACGAAGTCGAACTGGAAGAATTAGAAAGACCACTGACGAAGGAAGAGTGTTTTGAAACCCTAAAATCGAGCTCCAAAGGTAAATGTCCAGGAAGTGATGGATTTACAGTAGAATTTTATCTACATTTCTGGCCCATACTAGGGGAGGAAATGGTTCAAAGCTTCAATCAAGCCTTGATATATGGTCATCTCAATATAACCCAGAGACAAGGAATAATCAAAGTTGTGCCCAAGAAACGAAAAAATAGGCTTTACTTAGAAAACTGGAGACCAATATCCCTTCTTAATATCGACTACAAAATAGCAACGAAGACTATAGCAGGTAGAATTTCTAAAGTTCTTCCCAAACTAAGACACGAAGACCAAACCGGATATGTTAAAGACCGTTACATCGGCCAAAACATAAGGCTAGTTAAAGACATAATGAAATTAACATCTTTATACAACATTCCCGGTATGGCCATTTTCATCGATTTCAAAAAAGCCTTTGATTCTGTAGATTGGAATTTCCTTGCTAAAGTTCTGGAAGCCTTCAACTTTGGTCCTCAAATCCAAAAGTGGATTAAGGTGTTCTATACCGACACTAGCAGCTGTGTTATTAACAATGGGCACGCTTCGGAGTTTTTTAACCTGCAAAGAGGAGTTAGACAAGGCTGTCCTCTATCTGGTATTCTCTTTGTTCTTTGTGCGGAAATTTTAGCTCAGGCAATCAGAAATAGTAATAATATTAAGGGAATACAAATCTATAACAAGGAATATAAAATATCACAATATGCGGATGATACTACTGCCTTCGTGTCCGATGTATCTTCAGCGGAAAACGTTTTTGAAATATTGCGCATTTTCCGAGACGTTTCAGGTTTAGAATTAAACAAGTCCAAAACTGAAGGAATGTGGCTAGGGTCGTGTAGATACAACACTTCGACACCTTTTGATATAGCCTGGCCTTCGGAACCTATATATGCACTAGGAATCTATTTCACTTATAATGAACACATTTCCTTCCAAAAAAACTTTGAGGAAAAATTAATCTCAATGAAGAAACTTTTAAATCTTTGGCGGACAAGAAATCTTACACTGTATGGTCGAATAACCATTCTTAAAAGCCTTGCTCTCTCCAAGCTAGTCTACAATACATCAGTACTCACCTTCCCTTTAGAATTTGCAGCTTTGGTTAAAACGGCTATCTCTGAGTTTGTTTGGAATACCAAACCTAAAATCAAACACGCCACAATGATTGGTCCGAAAATTAAAGGTGGCCTAGACCTGCCAGATTTCGAAACAATGAACAACGCCCTTAAGGTCACTTGGATAAAAAGACTAAACGAAAGTAGTGGTAATGCAAGTTGGAGCCACATACCTCTTTCGCTTTTAAAAGAGGTAGGAGGTTCGTTTTTATTCGAATGCAACTATGATCTAGAATGTCTTAAAGTGTCTATCCCCATTAAATTTTACAAAGACATCTTGTATACCTGGCAAACGATAAACCAACATATTCCAGAAAACAAAGAACAAATACTAAACGAAATCCTGTGGAATAATCGCTTTATTAAAGTTGAAAAGTTCTCTGTCTATTACCAATGTTGGCATAAAGCAGGAGTGATCAGGGTCAAAGATATTTTTTGTGAAAACAACTTCTTAACTTTCAATGACTTTTGCCGCAAGTTCACTATCAAAACCAATTTCCTCACATATTACGGATTATGCAATTCAATTCCCCAAAAATGGATTCGCTTGTTAAAAAAATCTAACGCAAGCACACCTACGAATTTAGAAAACGTGGGGAAAATACCTTTAAGCAAGCTTTCCTGCAAATCAGCTTCTCGAATTCTTATCAGTCAGAAATTTGAGCCTCCTACAGCTGAGAGAAGGATGTTGCAAGCGAACCTAGACAAGCAAGCAATCAGCACTATTTATAATATTCCCTTCAAAGTGACCAAGGATACAAGACTCGCCATTTTTCAATTTAAAATTGTGCACCACATCTTGCCAACTAATGCCACTCTTTTCAGAGATAAAATCATACAACATGATAAATGTCATCTCTGTGACCAAAAGCAAACCCTGAACCATCTTTTCGTTGCTTGCTCGGATGTGCAGACCTTCTGGCAAAGCTTTTCTCGCTGGTGGAATGTTAAGAATGACGATTCTATCACCTTAAACGATGAAACCATAATCTACGGCTTTACAAACGATTTTAGACAACAACTCGGCTTAAACCTATGCTTGATAATTGCCAAGTATTACATTTATTGTGCTTCAAGGAATGGAGAAAATTACTTCTTCGAAGCCTTCCTTGCTTACCTTAAAAGCAAATTATTTATAGAGAAGAGTAAATGCAAATCGCAAATTAATTTATGAAAACAACGTTTTCACAGTACCAAACGACACGTACATGTGTGTGTGTTTCTGTTTCCGTTTTTCTTCTCTCCGTTTTGGTCTCAAGTATCGTAAGTGGAATTGCTGTATTTTTATTTGCGTATTGTAAATAGCTGTTAATATCTGTCAATTAATAAGTTATGTATGTACGTATTGTAATAAGGCATGATATTCAAATAAAAAAGTTAGAAAAAAAAAATAATAATTATAACACTTGTAAAAAATATTTCTAAAAGAACAAGAAAAAGAGAAACAGAAAAAATAAAACCCGTGATATATACCACTAAAAGACATCGAACCCGGGTTAGCTGCGTCACAGGCAGGCACAATGACCTTTAGGCCACAGAGGTTTATCGTTATGCAAGGTGATAAAAATAGTGTATTGATTCCAAAAAAAAAACTAAGCACACTTGTTTTCGCTTCGATGGATAATTGTTTGAGAAAGGAAACGCTTATCGAACGATGTAGGATTTTTTCGCATAAACGTTAATGGAGTACGTCTCGGTGAAATGTGAGTAGAAAATTAATTAGCAGAGTGAAACTGTTTACAAATACGTCAATCCAGGGTCATTTGAAATACAAGAAAGGAACGTTTCTGGACAGTTTCAAGTGACGCTAGTACATTTGTAAAAACTAATCGCTTATCATTCAAAAATTAAAGTCCATAAATTGAGATATTGTGGGAAAATAGTAAATAAACTACCTGTCAAAGTCTCAGGGGTGTGTGATAACCCGTACTTGAGTTATTCAACAAAATGTACATCTCAATGGAGCGGATACCGGATCACGGCAGTCCATCTGGAGTTAAATTTTGGTCATGTTAAAAGCTTTCTTTTCGCTGTTGAACTTGCAAACATTCGTATAGACACTTGTCTTAACATATTAGTTGTTCAGACTTCAAAGACACAAGGTGAATCGACGCTTTCCGATACGTGACAACAGGCATCATTCTTGCTGTTGATATGAGATTTACACTTCCGAATCACTCGGCCGTGAAAGGTCAAACTCCCTTTGTCTGTAGTCTCCCCTCGCAACTTCGCGCGCGCACGTGTCTTTCGCCGCCCCACAATCCATCGCTAAAATTAGAGACTACTCGCAGTCTACTGAAGCAGACACGAAGAAACACGGCAGTCCATCTGGAGTTAAGTTTACTCATGTTAAAAGCTTTCTTCTCGCCGTTGAACTTGCAAACATTCGCATGGACACTTCTCTTAACATATTGTTTGTTCAGACTTCAAAAGACACAAGGTGAATCGACATTTTTCGATACGTGACAACAGGCATCACTCTGTTAAAAATAGTTAGCGCTTGCGCAGAAACGCAGGAAGTGAGCTTTGTGGATGATACTCGACGACGAAAAAGAAGAACCGTCGGTAATTTTAGACTCGGGCGCCGCGCGAGACGCTTGCAGCCCGAGTAATTAGGGCACAGTTATACTAGATGTCTTTCTCTCCTCCTCTCTAAGGGTTATTGAACAGATTTAAAGAATATTAGTAGTATTATAACGTAAGATATTTCTTCTATTTCCTTACTTTATATTGTATGTACTGGATTGAAGATATGAATACATGAAATGATAATTAGATAAATATATACTTTTGATAGCCTAAGGCTTCTACCATGTTCAATAATCAACGAATCAGATTAGATCTTCTTCAGGCCATAGTTAGTGGTATTCCAGTACCTTACACTAAAAATTAATACCAAAAACTAAAATAAGTTGCAAACTTTTTAGTGTTAATCCACTTACCAGCTCTTTATTGCACGAAAATTTATCTTCAGTTGGCTTATCGTTGTCTCGCATGTGAAAATTACAGACACCTCAATTTGAAAACTAAAATTTCTTTGTACACACCATTCTTGTCAAAAATCTCAGAAAATCCCCCTGTTCAATGAGCTTTCATACAATGGACATTGGTTAATGTTGGCTTGAAAAATCAGTGAAAGTTTCCGGCAATTCTGGTTTTCATATGGAAACTGGTTTTAGGTCCCTAATTTATGGCTCATTTTCTAATTTTACGTTTAATTTTACCAAAATAAAACCGATTATCATACCATTTTTACACTATATTTTTTTATTACAGTCGAACCTCGATTATCCGGACTTGCTTAGCTGGTTCCAGTTTTACATTACTATTAATTAACCATGTTTAAGATCCGTAGTAAAACTTGTTTCCCTTCAATTAAGTAATAAAACTCCTGTTCAAACTGAATTTGTTTTGCTTCAAAACACAAACCTGTAGATGTTTTGAGCTCACACGCTCCATACGAATGCAATACCTTTCACTGAGCTCTGATTTGCTCAGATGTTCTTTGTTGATAAGTGAAATTTAACGCTCCATCTGTTCAATCATTCAGTTTTATTTTTCGGCTTATTAATATTCATATTTTCGATTATCCGGACTCTCGATTATCCGGACTGTTCAGCTCAGTCCCAACGAGTCCGGATAATCGAGGTTCGACTGTACAAGAATTCTTCACGAGGCGGAAAAACGTTTTCACACGCGTCATTTTCTCGGCCAATAATTGGAAATCGAAGTTTGGTACCTTTTTTTAATCTCTCTTTCAACAATTTCAAATCAAAATTTGGTACCTTATTTAACCTCTCCGCCAACAAGTGCAAATCGAGATTTGGTACCTTTATTTAACCTGTCTGTCGAGAACTTCAACTCGAAATTTCGCACCTTTGTGAACTACTGAAAATCGATATTTGGCACCTTTGTCTGGGCTAGCTGTCGACAAGGTCAAATCGAAAAATTGTTACCTTTTTCCAATTTTTCTACCAACAAATTGGAATTTGGTGCCTTAAAGTGCCTATGAAGTAAAAAAAATTATTTCGAATTCTTGAAGTTTCTTGTGTCTTGATTACGAAATGACAAAAGAAATTTGACAACATCAACTAAAGCCGATTTTTTTGCTCTCCAAAGAACCTCAAAATTCACTAAATCGTGTCCCTTGGACTGGGAACGAATGTTTGCTCAGAACAATGCTGATGACGTAGGAAATACCACGACTCTCGTGTCTTCTGAAGCATTTCCTACGTCACACCTTTGTAATACGATCTTTTGGCCGCGCGCAAGATGGAGACACTTTTTGGCGCCAAATTTAAAACTTTCGGTTTGATTTATTCCGCGCTGTAAATGTTTTACTGCCTAAAACCTAAATATTAAGAATCAGAAAATGATAAACTATTATATTAGAACAAGAAATTTTAGACTTCATAGGCACTTTAAGTAAACCTTTCTGCTAAAACATGTAAATCGAAACTGTTTACCTTCTTCGAAGAAAACGTTACAATTATTTTATCGCGTGTACTGCGCGTGTGGGAGCTTAGACTTCATCAACTGAAACATATCCACGTGACTGCCTTGATTCATATAAAATGAAATGGACTTCCTAAAAGCAAACGTAGAGGCCATCAGAAAACTCCTTCAAGAAAACAAAACGTATACACGGATGAGGAAGATGCTTTTGGAACCTTTTCCTGAGGTTAGGAGGGTTTTTTTTTATCTGAACTGGACATAACATGGTGCTAAATTATCTCATATTTGCGCAAAATGATGGTTATGTGCGAAGGGTTATTTTTGTCCTAAACAGAGTCAGGGTTTCAAAACCCCAGTGGCATTCCTGCACCCGAACATAGGCCAAGTATCCCTCGGGAGTTGACTGTTTCTTCCGACCTTTTTCCTCCGGCTGTTGGTCCATGCAGTCTCCGAGTTTTTTATTTCTTGCCTTTCTTTAATTCTTGTGGACTTCCCCCGGCTTTTGTCGACTGTTTTCCCAATGTTTCCCCCCCCCGACTTATTTCAGTATTTTTCGAGTTTTTCTTCCCACTGTACTGACTTTATTCCGCAAACTTTGTTCCGGACGTTCTTCCAGATTGTTTTCTCCACTTCTCCCCCGACTTTCTTCTCTATATGTCCAACTTTTTCTATGCCCTTTTAACCGACTTTTCTCCCGGATATTTTTCCAGGTGAATCTTGACTTTTGTCCCGATGTTTTTGATGAATTGTTTTCCGACTCATCTTTTCTCCACTTTTCCCGAAAATTTTTACCTCTATTGTTCCTTCCCGACTTTTTTCTAGACTTTCATCCCAATTTTTTACTCGACTTTGTTCCTGCCAGTTTTCTATACTTTTCTCCTGCCTTTTCCTAGAAATCGTTCCTGAACATTTTCTCCATTTTTACGGATTTTTTAATCTTAGTACGGGAATTCAATTTCCCCAAATTATTCTCCAGTCACGTAAGCCCCTTGACATGATTGCTCTCACTGTATTTATATCTCATTTTTAATGTTTCTTTTTTTCTCACAATCACAGTTTGCGATCTGTGCATGTCATGCTGGGTTCATTTGGCTCTGCGACGAAAAATGAACAGTACTAAGGTCCAATTATCTGCCAGTAAGTCGTGGCATGAACAATTTCCAGTCAAGGAATATTAATTTTCGCACTCTGTAAAGCCATTCTCCAAATTACTTATTCAAAATCAATAGGTGTACCTTTGTACGTTATCAAAGTTGTTTACCATTTACCAAAAAAAATCAGGAAATTTCGGTTGGAATGTAAAGGGAAAGCCTATTTTGGTCTTCCCAAACGGAAAATTTCCGGAGAAAACGGGATTTTTTGAAAGATACGTCCAAATCCCTAACCGGAAATGTGTGTGAGTGATTTGCTCATTTCTACTAGTTCTGGGTCCGGTTGTTCGAAAGCCGATTAAGTTAATCCAGGATTAGCGTAAACTTTGGTAACAGTTTTTAACTTATGGATGAATGTTTCTATTGCTGCTTTTTGCTTTTTAGGATTAACGCCGCCTAATCCAAATTTTTGAAGAATATCAGCGTTGGACAGCCTTTGTGGATAGAGAAATAAACTCCTTGGTTAATTTTTAATCTTGGATTGAGGTTAATCGGCTTTCGAACAACTGAGCCCTGGTCCTTGGATCGCTTGTAAATCCGACTGTATGGAACACGCGCTTCCCATGGAAATTTTCATTTGCATGGGTTTTTAATTCGTTCCATTTACTGCAACCATCGACCAACCGGTTTTTTTCGACTAAATCGTAAACAACTGAACCCAAGTCACCCTCAGCAAACTCTACTACATCAACCTTGTGTCAAGTCAAGCGCTAATTGGTTTCGCTTAACTGTTCTTTTATAATTCCAAATGGATTTATAAACAAGGAACTTCCGATGATCACAGCGCATCTTCAAGGATCACTGTCATCTATTTCAAATCTAAAGGACACTGTTTTATCTGGTCATATTTTCTTTAAAATTTCTATTCGATTTACGAATCTTGTTGATTTACGAATCTTGTTAATTTCGAGCGAGTTCTTGCCTTGTGTCAACGATAAAATTAGCCTTAACGAATTCTGGATCGTTCTTTCTTGGAAATCTCACTTGATTTTCATCAGGTCGATGATCGTAGCCGAAGCAATTCATGTATGAGAAGTATATAGTAATACACAGACCGGTAGATCAAATTTTTGGCCAAAACGAGGGACTGTTACAGTGTCCCTTGAAAGTAAAATCAATTTACACGGACACAAATGTTGGCCGCATTAGCCCACTCAAGGCTGCGGCCATTTATTGATATCCTTAATACTATCTTATGTAATTCCTTCTAATAATACTGAAAGGCCTCAAGGAATTTCCTTGCAAGAATCCTTTATTTTTCCCTTGAAGCCTTTTTACAGAAGTTAAGATCATTCGGCACTGATTGCCCAGTTCAAATGTCAAATAGACCATTTCGTGGTAAAAATGGGGCAAACACTGCGCGAAATAGTGTTGGGGACTGCGATGCCAAATAACTATGTTATTTGGTATCTGTACAAACTCTGAATGGTGAAGGAAATGTAGGGGGCCAAACATTATTCTTTTTAAAGCTGAGGGTCACAGCTAAGCTGCAAAGCAAGTAATCGTGTTTTTAATTTTCCGCAAAGACAAGTAGGAAAATTTACAGGCAAATGTATGGAAAATTAAAAACGCGATTACTCGCTTTCTAGCTCATTTGTATCCCTCAGCTTTAAAAGGAATGTTTGGCCCTCTAAATTACCTTCACTAGGTACATTAACAAACTTCGTGCATTCAGGTAGTTACATGAAAATTGAAATGAAGACGCTTCACACTCGAATGTCCCATGCAGCCAGGTCGATCTTACATTATTTTGAGTGACTTTTGGCCACATTAAAAGTAAGACGTTTGAACTGGACCTAACAGATACATGAATAGAAGATAGATGTATCCAATATCAAAGGGTAAATTATACTAAAAACGGATTAGCATTATACAATGCAACAGAATACAATGGATTATAAGCTATGCAGCCAAAATAAACTGGCTGTTCTCTTTTAGCACCCTAATTTGTAAGGAGACTAACACCGGTTTCTAGTACGTTCCAGCTCTTGCACTTTGATGGATCATCAATACCAATTTTTATAAGTTTGATATCAAACAAATGTCCAATCATTGGTGAACAAGTAATCATTTTTTTTCACTTAACAGGTTACCAAAGCAACAATATAACTTGTTAGAAACACCCCTAGTTTTACCTTTAAGTGAAAATAACTAAAAAACGAGCTCAGTGACCCCCACTATTTATATTTGAAAGTAATAAGTGTGTCAAGATCCATAGCCTGTTCCAGGCGTTCAGGGCTGAGTTGCTCGAGGCATGGTTAGCGCTAACCATTGGTTAAGATGTATTAAAACCTATAGGTTGTCATGGTATTTAACCCTGGTTAGTGCTAACCATGCTTCGAGCAACTGGGCCCAGATGGTAAACGAGGCTTTTTAGTACTGACAGAGTGAGATCAAAATAAAGCGGCTAAATATGGAGAGGGGCTTGGGATGGGCAGCCATCCCAACTTTCCTTCCTGCCGCTCGTCCCAAGCCCCCCTCCATTTTTTTGCCACTTTCTTTTCAACTCGCTCTGCTGGTAATCTCACGCCCTATTTACTATCTGAACGCCTGGAACAGGCTACAAGATCCAGCATTTGCAACGTTTTAAAAAATATAGGAGCGGATCGAGAGCCACCTTAAATTTTCGAAAATTGGTCAAAATAAAAAGTTCAATAATAAAAAAAAAGACCTGGAAAGGTCTGTTATATAAAAGTCTCACTGACAAGTTTAAAAAGTTACCACTCTCAACGGTCATTTTGTTGGTGCAAGAATGCATCCTGATTATTCACATCCATTGGGAAGCTCTGTAAACAACCAAAAGTGCCTTGTGAGACAAGCCACAGCCAGACAATTCCAAATGTATTCAAAAAGGTAAGATCAGCAAGGTTTCATTGTATAACTGGTACGAAACAGAAAGAAAAACTAAATTGATATCAGCAGTGAATTTTAGTATTCTAATATGTACCATGTAAAGAAAAAATATATTACAAAATTCTTGTGTGGGTCGGGGAGATGCAATTGGGAGCCTGGGAGAAAATGGGACGGGAGGGATATAGGGTGTAGGAGAGGGGAAAGCTGTAGGCGGGAGTTCTAAAAGGGTGGGAGGTGGGAAAAAAATAATTGACTGGGGTGGGAGCAATACGAAAACGTGCGAGAGTCGGGAGAAAAAGGGAGGGAGGAGAACTGGTACAAGGAGCAGGAGGTTTTGACCCCCTGCCCCCTCCCTCCCTCCCCCGCCCTCTTGAAGGGCTGATATACAAATTCAAAAATGGTAATGCACATGTCATCGGCTTCCCCGTGGGGTCGACCCCCAGGGTAACCAGGGGGATTGTAAAATCAGTCAAACAAACTTGAGGAATTTCCCCGGGGTTCGGGGAATCTCTCAAGACAAAGTCTCCTGGGTGAGGTGTCTCTCAGCAGAAAATCCTCTTGACATCCTATTCAAACTTGTGAATTCCCCCACCCCCTAATCTTTGATTGTAAAACAATGTCAAGTTTTTCCCCTACCCTCGGGCAACGAATCCCATCCATCTCCTTGCATTCCCGCACATATCTCCCTGGTATGCCCGGGGGTCGACCCCATAATAATCACCCACAAAGTTTCACGTGATGCAATGGCGAACGCAAAGGAATGCGAATGTAGTTTTTATAACAATTTATTGCCTTACTCAGAATCAGATTTCTCCCCTTTTTTATTGAGTAGGAGAGAATTTTTCAGGGCTACCGTATGTTGCGCTATTTCCCCGGACACCCCTGTTTCCGGACACTTTGACTTTACGATTGACGATTCTGTTGATTTCGTTGTGAAAACGAACCAAATCCGAACGATATGTTTCGAAGACTTATCGACTAGTCTGCTTTCGTTTGTTCTTTTCGTGGCCAAGCTACGCTCCGTTTAGGTGGGAAGATTTAAGTTTTCGTTGAGGTGAGTAAAATTTGTTTCTTATTGAATGAGATTTTTATCGCGCGTCGAATTATATCTTTTCAATTAAGCTGTCTGTTCTTGCAAAATGTGCGATAGATTGTATCGTTTTTAAGCAAAAAGGACTAGGTTTTTCGCGTCCATCTTTGAGCCTTGTATTAAAGCGGCCAAAAACACCTTGAGAGACAGGGTTCTTGAATTTTTGTAAGCTAAACAATCCCTAAAGTATTCGAAAAGTATTCTTAACAACTTTGTAGCATGGAAAAGAAAGAAAAAAACTTGAGTATCAGCCTAAACTTACCTCACTTTGTAATCATGGCCGCTTCACAAACACCACAGGACAAACTGGTCAAATTCCCGCGCTTTTCACGTAACTTTCACGCCGGCTGCCGCGCGGTCAGTCCGAAAGAGCCTGGGGCTGGTTGTTCCCAGGACTTCATATTTTGTTGCATCCAAGATGGCGGCTGCGTGGCGCGCGTTGTCCTCAAGAGTGGCAAACGTAAACATTTTTCGAAGAAGTCATTTATCCTTTCAACAAGCAGAATTTAGAGGTCTTGCGATAATTTTAAGCCAGGGAAGGCTTCGTCAACCATCAAGGTATTCAATGATCTGAATTTGATGGCCATCAAATAAGCTTCAGAAGCTGTATAATGGGCTATTCCATTTTTTATAGCAACCCCCCTCCCTCATTGAAGGGTTTTCTACGAATTAACCGCCTTAGAAAAAAAAAAGATCAAAGTGCCGACAAAATTACCCCTTCGGAAAAACGACCATTTTGTTTAAACATCAAAGAAGCCAACTAACTGGGCTGGTCCTTCTGGACGGTATGATCTAGGCACAGCCATCTTGCTTACCTGCTAGGCAATTACCCCTACTTACCCCCCTTCCCCCAAAGAATTCCTTCATCTTCAATAGAGGGGGGGGGGTGCATATAAAACATGGAATGGCTCAATTTAAGCTTAAGTTTTGGAGGAAAACAGAAGCTTATGTATGCATGTAACTTGCCGTTTTGTATTGGTAGATTGTGCATGTGCGCTGATCCCTGCATAAATTTTCCTCAATTTGATTCCTCGAAGAAAGTATTACAAAGACTAACTGCATGGCAACATCACACCCAAACTCATGATCACTCTGGGAGTCTGGGTACCCCCACCCTCCCCCCCCCCCCCCCAACTCCCCACCCTTTTACTTTTACTCCTCTCCCACTCTGGTTCCCAGATAAACAAACAAGTTGCAAAGCAGGGACTACCAGCCACAGAGAGCTGAGAGAAGAAAGCCTCTGGTGGCTTCTGTGCTGAATTTCACCATCCTGCAGACACTAGTTCGATCAAGAGCTGACCCTTGGTCTCTGTACAGATAATGCCTCAGTGACCACACTGGAAGCAGAACATTTCACACCCTGTCAAGTTCAACCCATTAAAGTTCGCCTCCCAAATATAGAGTTTGCCCCATGCATTTATTGAGTTTGCCCCGTTACTTGAAATAAAAGCGTTATTACCTTAACTACAGATGTTATTGCTTCAAATAAAAGTGTTATAACTTCAAACATAATCTTTCCTTCAAATTGATGTTACCAAGATCAATCAGCGAACCAAAATTGAAGAAAACATCGAGTAGGACCAGTCCAGTCATCCAACCTTTTCCGACCTGCAGCTTTGTGCCATGGTCATTTTGATGGCTCCTGTAGGAGCCATAAAATGCATTTTTGGTGTTCGAAGACATTTCAAATGACATGGTTCTTAAAATTCTGTGACGTAGGAAAGTGTGCAAGAATATTACTGACAACTTTTCTAAAACTCAAAATTTAGGGGCGGGGGACAAACTCGGTAAATGAATGGGGTGAACTCGATATTTGGGGGTGATTTAATGGGTCAAAGTTGACAGGTGGCAAAACATTCATTTACACCAATCAATTTGATGGGTTATCATTATTGTTCTTATTGGTTCAACTGAAGGGATGGTAAAGATACTTACCGGTACTTCGCGTGTGGTATGATTTACCTCCGAGGTACTGTGCATCAGATATGTCTGCATGCCTGAACATTTACCTCTACATAATATGTATTTCACTTATGATCACTGTTCCAGTCTTTTCAAGGTGGCCTTAATGAAGCTTCAGGATACTTTAAATTTATCTACAGATCACAGAGCACAGTAGCTGATGAAGCAAGGGAAGATGATGCATCACCTTCTGATGAAAGCATTGAACATCCCAAAGCAGTAAAAGTAAATGGACGATATGTTCTTCCATGGAAGAGATCACGATGGCTCCCATCACTACTAGTAGCTGCAAAATGGTTTTTGAAGATACCAAATAACAGCAGTTTGCCAGGAGGCAAGCTAAAGGATTTCTATCAGTATGACTCGAACGTAAGATCATTTTTGCCAAAACTAAAGATAATACACAAGATATTTTCATGTTATGACGTGATTGCCAGCAAGTGTTATTCTGCTTTATTTGAAGAATCAGTGAAACATAGCAAGTGTAAACAGTGTTCCAGAAAAGAGTGGTGTCTCGGGTCAAAAACCCTGCAAGGTTAGCTTTATGACCCAACAAATTTGTGGAAAGTTTATAATGGTTTAGTGGGTGCAGTAGGAATTTGACCCACTGGAATTCCTAGTTGACACCCTGCCTTACAAAATTATCTGGAACCCTGGTAAATGGTAAATATTTGTATAATAATGATTGTGATTACATTATCATAATAATTCATGTAATGTCCTTTTCAATAGTTATGAAACCAGGTCTTATCGGTTCTTTTGTAATGATGATTGTGGTAATTAATATTTGAAAACTATAGTGATGGTCATGATGATAATGACAATGAAGCTTACAATGATGATGACGATGATGACAGGGCAGACCTGGGTAAAGGTCAACAGGCACCAACAGTTGTATGGCCTGTTATTTTACTGGAGCAAAAAGGACCAGACAATAATCACCTAAACCAGCTTTTGTTCTATTTTAGGTACTAGACCAAACTCTGCCAGTGCTTAAACCAGACAGAGCAACCTTAAATTCTCCAGTGACTGGAAATATTCAAGTGACATGGATTGGCCATGCCACAGTGCTTGTTCAAATGGGCGGCCTTAACATATTAACTGATCCTGTTTTTAATGACTATTGTGGAGTGGCTCGTTTGGTTGGTGTGAAACGCTATCGTCCTGTTCCTTGCACTGTTAACGAACTCCCTGATATTGATGCGGTTTGCATCAGTCACGATCATTACGATCATCTCGATTATACAACAGTTTGCAAGCTGAACAAGAGATTTGGAAAGAAAATTCACTGGTTTGTACCTATGGGGCTACGTTCATGGATGAAGGCATGCGGCTGTAAAAATGTTGCCGAACTTGAATGGTGGGATGAGTACACTCACCCAAAATTCACAGAAGAAAACAAAGCTGTGAAGTTTGCCTTCACTCCAGTGCAGCATTGGTCTCGTAGAGGAATACATGATACAAACAAAGTGTTATGGGGTAGTTGGTGTATTGTTGGTCCTGAAAATAGATTCTTCTTTGCTGCAGATAGTGGATATTGCCATATCTTTAAACAGATTGGGAAACGGTACGGACCGTTTGACCTGGCGGCAATTCCTATTGGGGCTTATGAACCAAGGTACAGTATCTCTACAAACTGACTGTAGGACTGTTACCTTTGCTTGCGTCAACAATAATTACATAATTATTTCTAAAAATCTTTGCAGTTGAAATTCACTGACACATACAGGTGTAGTAGAAGGTATCATAATCGGACAGAGCACATAAAATGTAGCAAGGTCATTACAATGCAAGTTTGAAAGAAACTAATACAAATCAGCTTCAAATCGTGCATTCAAAACTTAAGAAAAAAATTTATTTTTTTATGGAATTTTTTGGCTATAAAATGTCACCCAGGAAAACTGCATTATTATCTGTGTTACTTTCCTCTCACATTATTTGCTTCATTTTTGGATTGTGGCCAAGTTGATTTATGGTCCTTTTTGCCAGGAAAAATACTGTCATTCAATTTTAATAACAAAGGATAATGCAGAGATCAAAGACCATTGATTTGAACAAACAATATTGCCTTTATAAAATCTTGTAGTTCAAGCTATACCCTGCTTTCGGCACTTTCTGCCTAGCAAGTTTGCAGTGTCTGAAAACTGTAAGGGAAGTGGTCAAAATTACTATACTAGTCTTGAACATGACCCACCAAATAACAAAATAGATGGTGGCCTCTGCCTGCTGCGCCCTTCCTTAACCTCCAAAGATGGTGTCTGTATTGCATGGCCAACACTCTATCCAGTAGTAAAAAAACAAATCGAATGTGGTTTAGCGTTGTCTATACTCTTATCAACGATATTCGTCATCACAGTGGTCAAAATGTTGTGGACTCACGAGGCACAGCTGAGTGAGTCCAAAGCAAATTTTGACCACTGTGATGACGAATATCGTTGTCGATAAGAGTATAGACAACGCTAAACCACATTCGATTTGTTTTTTACCACAACATCAGCGTCAAAGAAAATGCTAATTTCAGAGCGCGAGCTGAACATGAAAACAGGCATTGCGCGACACGTTGACGCGAGCAGCGTTGTCTAGACTCTTATCGACAACGGCAAATTAGCTAATAAGATTGCGAGATTACTAGCAATTGTGGTAAAAAATGACACTGAGATGCAAACCTCACTTTTCTTGTTTTTCTAACGATGTTGACTCTTGCTAGCTGAATATTTTTTGTCAGCTCAAATTGTAACCCTTTCACCACTAGAGGCCTCCCTTTGGTGAGAAAAATTGTCTGGCATTAGCCAGAGTAAAATCTATAAAGTCCCCCTTGGTGGTGAAAGGGAGGCCTCCCTATGACGAGTACTGGTAAAGTCATCTGGCGTTAGCCAGAGTAAAATCTGTAAAGTCCCCCTTGGTGGTAAAACGGTTAAAGCCAATAAAATTTTGTCAGTAATGTTATGAGATAGGAGGTGTCTTCGATCACCCCTCTACACCAGAAAAGGTGGGTCCTTTTCGAACAAACTTGTTATGACTACACTGTAGTTCCCTATTAAATTTCAAGAGAAAAAAGTGTCTACTTTGCAGTGTATAGCTCCAGCAACTGAGTGTTTAAATTGTTTCCCTTCATAGACAGCTGATGTCTTTCCAACATGTTAATCCAGAGGAGGCAGTAGAGATACATCAAGATGTGAGGTCAAACTTTTCTTTGGGAATCCACTGGGGAACATTTAATCTGTCTTTTGAGGTGAGCTTTACTTTGTGGGGTGGGGCAGAACTGTGGGATCCCAGGGAATAAGGGGCGGGGGAGTACCAGGAGCAGGAGGGGAGAGCGGGAGTTCTAAAGGGTGGGAGATGGGAGACAAATAATGAATAATGTGAATGGTGGGCGGGAGCAACCCAAATAGTGCAACAGCTCAGGTGAAAGAATATATGGGAGGCGGGAGATTTTGACCCCCCTGTCCCCCACCCTTTTGTGTAAATTGAATACGCAGCATCTTTAATGCAGGTATCTAGGCACTACCCACAATCACCATGTCAAACATGTACTTCAAATGTTAGCTTCTGAGCAGTTGCTTTGGTGCTGCTGTGGGAGATACTGTGAGATAATGAGAAATCAAAGGCAGAAGAGATAGCATGTGGGGATTGAGGCAGCCACCCCTGCCCCACCCTTAACTCAGCTAGTGGCACCTCCCTTTGTTCAAGGCCTTTTTGCCCACTTTGAAAATGTGAGCATGATTATGAACCATGGTGAGAGGTCATAGAAAGCAAAGAGGTCAGATTTTCCTTGTTACCCTCCCCCAGCTAGATTTTATTTTTTGTTGTGATTCACCACTTTGAGTTGACTGACTTTGGAAGGTCTGATCTCTTTTCCAAGCCACTTAAGATAGATAGATAGATAGATAGATAGATAGATAGATAGATAGATAGATAGATAGATAGATAGGTAGGTAGGTAGGTAGGTAGGTAGGTAGGTAGGTAGGTAGGTAGGTAGGTAGGTAGGTAGGTAGGTAGGTAGGTAGGTAGGTAGGTAGGTAGGTAGGTAGGTAGGTAATCAGATGATTGTTGGAGCAGATAGACCCAAATCCCTTCGAAGTTTGCAAAACACGCAGCACGATACAATGAATTTCACTGTAATAAGACATAATATACAGTGAGCATTATTACACATCCAATCCTTATTCTTACCACTTTGATTCACCACTTTGAGTTGACTGACTTTGGAAGGTCTGATCTCTTTTCCAAGCCACTTAAGATAGATAGATAGATAGATAGATAGATAGATAGGTAGGTAGGTAGGTAGGTAGGTAGGTAGGTAGGTAGGTAGGTAGGTAGGTAGGTAGGTAGGTAGGTAGGTAGGTAGGTAGGTAATCAGATGATTGTTGGAGCAGATAGACCCAAATCCCTTCGAAGTTTGCAAAACACGCAGCACGATACAATGAATTTCACTGTAATAAGACACAATAATACAGTGAGCATTATTACACATCCAATCCTTATTCTTACCAGTAAAATTAATCAATACGATATTATTTGTCATTTTTATTTCAGCATTACCTTGACCCACCAAAGAAATTGAGCGATGCACTGAAAAGTAAAGGAATTTCAGAAACAAGATTTTGTACCATAAAACATGGTGAGACCAAAGTAGTAACTGGTACAAAAAAGGAGGCCAAATGATATCACAAGGACAAAGCTTTTTATAGTGTAAACTGGGCTTTTGTAAAATAGTTATTTTTTACACTCATTATATATACTGTCACACAAACTTTAACCCTTTTACTCCCAAGATCTGAAAGCTAATTCTCCTGACGGATTATCATACATGTACATATTAATTTCTTTGTTGACTATTCCTGAGAATTTGGTGTTATATCAAGACCTTATCCACTAATTATTTATTTTTCTTAATTCTCATAACCTCTCTGCTTGACAGCATACTTGACACCCTATACATATAGAATTATGGTCTAATATTATTGATGACAATACAACAATGCAATTATGTATCACAAGGCATTCAGGATAATATGAGCAACTCAGAATAATTATTATGGTAAGATTTTGACAAGGAAAATTTAAAAGGGATGTTAAATTGAACACTGTAAAGTTGAAGTGGTAAGAAGCAAGCACTAAAGAAAAAGTAATTATAATAATATTGTAAATTAATGTTAGTATTTCAGTTAGGGTGCAAAAAATTCAGATGGAGTAACAGCATTTTAGTTAGTATTAGCAGTTTTAGTGCATCTGAAAATTGTACTCATTTTCCATGTTAATTAATTTGTTTTTTGTTTCTAGATGTGAATGATCATCACAGTTATGAACAGTATTGAAAATAAAGCCTGAAAAATTTTAGGCTTGTACAGGATTCAAACCCATGACCTCTGTGACACTGGTGCAGTGCTCTACCAACTGAGCTGACAAGCCAGCTGGGAACTGATCATTTTGCTGGTTGTTGTGGTGTTATTATTCAGGCTTTATTTTCACTGCTGCTTAAAGTCAAGTCAGGTGAAGCGTACCCCCCTAGATTACATTAATGAGTTGATTATTTGAACATTGAACCCATTAGTCGTTTCGAATAATGCAATCATTTTTTAAATATTCGAATCAAACTTTGATTGCTGATTGGACTATGTGAACAAAAGATGTTCCTTATATGGGCAATCCAAGCACGAGAGCTATGTCGACATGGCGTCCAACGGTGAGTGCAAGTGATATTATTGAGAACCTTCTTTTGCTTTCTACATCCCATAGAGCTTGCAGAAGACATATTCATGATAAAAAGGATTTCAGGCGAATTTTTAGCAAGTATTCTCGTCAATATTTTTGGTCGTTTACAATGCTGTATGCTATCAGCTGTGTTTATTAAATATAGCTTTGCCTGCTACAAATTTATTATTTCAGGATTCTTCGGAAAGAACTGAATGTTGTTGGATTTTAAAGGTCTCGTTGGTCGAACGCATTTTTCAAACACATCTACATAAATAGCCCAATCAGCAACTGAACTTCGATTCGAATATTTCAAAAATGATTGCATTATTCGAAATGACTAATGGGTTCAATGTTCAAATAATCAACTCATTAATGTAATCTAGGGGGGTACGCTTGACCTGACTCAACTGTAACTAGTGTTCATAACTGCAACAATCATTCACATCTTCATTCTTTAATCAGCAGTTCAAATATATGAATTTCATTTCATATATAGATAGTCATTTGGATTAATACTGGAAGTCAGTTGTCAGCTATTTCATAATTACTAATACGTACATCATGTGTTCTATACCAGTTGTATAAATATTTATCTTAGTTTATAAATTTTCAGCCCGCTTCATAGAGATACAACACTCTGCTTTATTCTTGTACCATTATTTTCTAGAAAATTAATAATAAAAATGATAAAATTGATAAAAGACAAGAAGACCTAGTGAGTTTTCTACTTTTCATTGCCCAGGAAAGGGGAAGGGTGAGTGGGGAAACTTCTATCACATAAGAAAACACTGTATGAAGCTGAACATGTCAATGTAAAGCCAGCCTAAATCAGGAGAAAACATCACTAAGGCCCGTTTCAAACATAATGTGCTACCGCCATGTAAAATCAATTAATTGAATTAAATTCGACTTAAGCACGGCAGTAGCACCACATTTGAAACCAAGTTGTGCAACAGTCAAGCCAGCTAAGCACGGCAGAAGCACGTCGTTTGAAACGGGTCTAAGACTCTGAGAAAATAATGTGGAGTTCTATTGCTTTAGCTAACTGAGGAGACTTGAACCTTCTTCACAAACTCACATAAGCAGCACCATTACTGTTTATATATAATGCAAAAGGGTGATTATCGGGATGTTTGTGAGAAATTCTAAAAGGTCTCAAACTCCTAAGTCACTGAACGTAAAAAACCACAAACCACAAATTAAATTAACATCAACTGACTTTTATTGACAAACACTGAGTGCCAGTAAGGTGTGTTTCCCTAAACGGAATATTTTTTTGCATTTGGAGATTCATTCACTTTATCTCCTGTACGAGGGTTTCAATCTCTTCTTTCGTAAACATGCGGAATTTTTTGACTGGTGTGGCAGTTGCAAGCTGAAATCAGAAATCAGACAGGCTTTAGCTGAAGCTTTGCACAATTTGTCCTCTTACATAACAAGGACACAGAGATCCTTAGTGCATGCCACACAAGACCTTGTCCATTCCACTGGGCAGGTAGTTAGTGCAAACCACGAGGCTTCTTATGGGGATACGTGGCAGCCCATCACCCACACTCCGCTCAAACCTTGGATATAGTTTAAGGGTTTGGGCTAACACTATGCTAAGTCACTTTTGTGTACCTGCCAACTCTCACGCATTATGCAAGAGTCTCACACCAGCGACCAAAGGTGTTGATCTCACGCATTGAGGACAATTTCTCACACCTGACATAGCAATCTGGATAACTGTCCTTTAACACATTAACAACAAAAATTCAATTCAGTATTCAATGTTCCAACAAACAGCGCTTAATGTCGAGTTTAAGTCCTTACTGTATCAGAACACGCTAAGATTTTGCATTTCAGTTTGCATTTGAGGGACTGAAACGAACTCAGATAGCTTCAGATATATTCGGAAGTCATCGGAACATCGAGAAAATGACGGAAGTCGCCAGAACATTTTTGGACATTCCGGCCATGAGGAGACGAAAATCTCATGTCTTTTGACTCTGGAAGAAGTTGGCAGGTATACTTTTGGGTGGTTTCTTTTAGTTTGCTCAAAAATTGCTTATTTCTTGTATACAGGCTTGTTTTCATGTGGTGAACATTGCCATGTATTCTTTTTCACTGTTGTGCCTTGTTTTTTTTTTTAGAAAATGTGCAAACAAATTTGTGTTTCATGAGACAAAGAACTTAAATGGTATTTTGTTTTGTTTTCAACAAAGGACAACAGAAGATGTTGTTTTTTAGTCATGTTTTCTACAAAACTAAGCACAAAACAGTGAAAAAATATACAGGGCAATATTTACGGAATACCACATTAAAACAAGCCTATATGCAAAGAAAACCACTACTTTGAGCAAAATAATAATAAAAAAAACACCCAAAAGTGACTAATAAGCATAGTGTTACCCTGAACCCTTCAATTAAGTTAGGACAGGTCACAACAGTGGCCCCTAACAGTGTGTCGTTGCCCAATGTTGCAACCATCTGAACTGAAGCAGATGACTG
This sequence comes from Pachyseris speciosa, assembly GCA_016490735.1. Taxonomy (NCBI): domain Eukaryota; kingdom Metazoa; phylum Cnidaria; class Anthozoa; order Scleractinia; family Pachyseridae; genus Pachyseris; species Pachyseris speciosa. Next base: position 239,062 of record JAEMWC010000948.1, read on the forward strand.
GTCTTTTCTTGGCCCAGGTTGTTTGGGGGGGGGGGGGGGGGGGGTGTGGGTACTCCCTTATGTGGGCTGTATTGGTATGTGTAGGCCCAAAGGGTATGATTTTTTAAGCCGTTTTGGTCTGAAATAGGGTACCAGTTTGTGCACTCTAGTCTTGAATTGGGTATTGTTAAGAAGAAGCTACTTTTTCATTATTAGGTGAGAAGACCATCAACAAATGCCCTTCTAATTATGTTTACGCCAACCATGTACATGAAATAGGTCTGAAATAGGGTATCGAATTTTTGATCAGGTCTGAAATGGGGTAGGGAAAATTGCAGATTTTGGTCTGAAATAGGGTAAGGGTTTCAGGAAGCGGGCCGCACACTCCTACCCAACTTTTCTGTGTGTTAGACAGGCCAATCGTGTAACAAAAAGTACTTCCTCAAAATCTGAACAACGTATGACAAAAATTGTCATGACAATACCCCTTTAATATCCCAAGTTATGTAATAACTCAAGTCTCACCTCTACATTTGTGGCATTGAGTTTCTCTTCCATGACTTGTTTGAGTATTGTCAGAGCTGATTTACAAGCCTCTCTCAATGTCATGGACTGAAAAACAGATATTAAGTGCTTTAATAAGTTACTGACAATATACACCGAAGAGCAGCTTGTAGGCTGGAAAAACTGGGGGAAATGGTGCCAGGTTTCTTGCAAAGAAAACAAGGTACAGGAGGGCTGTGCTCTAGCAGAGCCCAGGAGCCCCTGGTGACTTACTTTTGTCTTTGGGCAACAAGGAAATCTTAGGTTTTGCACAAAATTACTATGCTGGGCACCCTGAATTTCAAAGGGTCAGAATTTTGGGCTCCCAAAATGTTTCTTAGAGCACAGCCCTGTACAGGCATGCTGTAGGTCACATGCCAGAAGTGAAGACCATTATTACAAAACAAAAACAGAAAAAATATTTTAAATGCAAGTTTCTACCTGTTTTTTTCTAAGATTGCCCTCAGTTCTGGAATATGCAAAAGATACCAAATTGGGATTTTAAGGTAGTAGGGCACCCAAACTACACAGCCTTCTGTGGTAGGGGAGGGAAGGGAGGAAAAGTGTGAGGGAGGGGAGGGTGGAAGAGAGGGAGGGAGATGGGGTGGGGAACACTACATTTCCTGGAACACAACATGATGATTTTAATTAACAAATAAAAAAGCCTTAACCGTGCTTTGTTCTGTTATAAGGCATGCAAGGAAGTGGCGAGTGCATGAAAGAAGTAGGAAGAAGCACGAGCCGCAGGCGAGTGCTTTTAACTACTTCTTTTGTGCTCTCGTCACTTCCTTGCGTGCCTTATAACAGAAAGCACGGTTAAGGCTTTTTTATTTGTTTTATAATATAGTTTTTCCCACATTTGTAGCTAAATTCGTTTCAAATTGTGAGAAAACTGAGCAAATTTTATTCTCAGCTTGCGCGCGCGAAATGGCGTTATTGATCGTATATGTTGTGTCAACACTGACTTGTTGTAAAAATTCTTTTTAACGGGCGGTTAAAACTGTTCAGTTGAGACAAGCAGCACTTAGAATTCGTGTCATCAGTTCTATTTTATGACTGTACTGTTTTAATCGAGAAGTTTATTGTTTGAATTGTGAAAAATGCCAGATTTGTAATGATTTTGAAACTGCACGCGCCGACAAATGGCGTCATCCGCGTGCTTTGTACTCTCATAAGGGCACGCTCGATTTCAATGAAAAGATGCGCGAGCTTTATTATAATATATATACACACAAATTGTACAAGACAAAGAATCACTTGAAACAAAAAACTGGCAGATGATTAACAAGAATACCTTGTGATAAACTTCTTCTAAAGCCTGTTGTGCTCCTTCTGATCCAGATCCTAAATTTTGATTGTAAATTCAGCAGTTATTAAAAATTAGACTACTTCAAATAACAGACAGATATTTGTAAATCTGGATAACACATTGTTCTTTACCTATGGCTTTTGCATCATATTGGAAGAATGTCCCAGATGGATCCAGGTGATAACTACAAAGAAGCAAAATGACGAGAAGCAATAATATTGTATGAAATGAAGGGCTCGGAGCATAACCAACCTATGTCAAATTTTTGGTTGTTTTTTTGCATGTGAACTGCAATTCAATTGAAAAACATTCTGGTATTTTTTCACAGATTTTTTTTTTTTTGAGATATAATGTGTGTAAAAAATGTGTTTTTCTTTGCGTACACAAAGAAACCAACCTCCCACAAGAGTGGTTTGCAAATTGCATTACACCTTCTTTCAATCAAATTGCAGTTCCATTACTGTGGCTAAGTCACAGCTCATGCAGGAAATAATACAGAACATTGGGCCACTGCCTGTGGCCTAGGATGCCCTGTACCATCTGATCATACCATGACCATCAAGCCTGTCCTTAAGTGTCCAGCACTTTATTCATGATCTTCCCTGTTCCCTATTATTATTATTATTTATTATTATTATTATTATTATTATTATTATTATTATTATTATTATTATTATTATTATAGCTAAGTCACTGCTCATGCAGGAAGTAATACAGAACATCGGGCCACTGTCTGTGGCCTAGGATGCCCTGTACTGTCTGATCATACCATGACCATCAAGGCTGTCCTCAAGTGTCCAGCACTTTATTCATGATCTTCCCTGTTCCCAGCAAGCACACCCGCTGCAGGAGTTTTATTATTATTATTATCTTCTCATGACGCTTACGCTCTGGCAGATGTTATGCCGCATTTACACCAAAGAAGCAAGCCACAGCCAATGGCCAAAGGTCCTTTGGGTCATTCCTTCTTGTTTAATTTTCAAGAACCTTTCTCAGAATCCTTGCTGTTCCTAGCAAGGCTGTTTTCTGCAGGAGTCCTGTCTTGATAGCAATTCCTAGCTTTGCAAGCCATCCATCTAACCTTTTGCTTACTCCTCCAAGTACGCCAACAACTATCGGTACCACTTCTACGTGTCTCACCCGCCATAAATTCTTAGTTTCTCTCTTTAGATCCTGGAATTTCCTGAACTTTTTCTCCATCCTTCTCATGCACCCCGTGGTCCCATGGTGACGCAATATCCACAATGATTGCCTTGTTATTTTCCTTTTCTATGACAACAATGTCTGGTTTTCTGGCTGCGATGATATGGTCACACTGAATGGTCATGTCCCACAAGATCTTACAACTTTCGTTTTCCACAACCCCTTCTGGTTGGTGTTCATACCATTTCTCACTTCTGTCTATATCGTACTTACAACAGAGTTTCCAGTGCACCAATATTCCACGGAATCGTTGCTTGTTCATTCTCTACAACAGTGTCTGGTTTGTGGTCGTACCACTTGTCAGTTGTCTTGATATCATAGCTCTGACACACCTTCCAATGGATGTATGATGCTGTGTTATCATGCCTCTGAATGTATTCAGTTTTGGCAAGTTCTGGGCAGCCAGATATTTCCAAATTCTAATTTCATCTGCTTGTAAAGCGCATTTGATCATATACACATGGAAAATGCGCTATATAAGTTCTAAATCATTATCATCATTATCATTATTTCTCGATTATCTGGACTTGCTTAGCTGGTCCCAGTTTTACATGACTATGCCATGTTTAAGATCCCGAAGTAAAATTTCTTTCCCTTCAATTAAGTAATGAAACTCATTGTCAAATTGTATTATTTTGTTTCACTTCAAAACACAAATCTGTACACATTTTGAGCTGACACGCGCTGTACGTATGCAATGCATTTCACTGAGCTCTGATTTGCTCAGATGTTCTTTGCTGCTAAGTGAAATTTCACGCTGCATTTGTACAGTTATTTAGTTTTACTTTTGGCTCATTAATATTCATATGTTCGATAATCCGGACTCTTTAGCTCAGTCCCAATGAGTCTGGATAATCAAGGTTCAACTGTACACATAATGTACGGTACGCATTTCAAAACTCTTACAGTTGAGGTCCTTTGTTATCTACTCCACCAAACAGCAGTGCGACTCCAAATGGACGACTCTGAGAAGAAAATGCAACATTGAAGATTGAGTCAGCTGTATGTCAGTTGTTAGTTTGATACCACTCTTTCATACAAATTAATGACTGCATGCTAAAACTCTCTCCCATCAAATTTTTGTCTCAACAGTTATGCAAGAAATACATCACAAGATCACTTTATTGATTATAAGTGAGTGATTTCTAGTAGAAATTACAGTAGATGTTAGTAATCATGCACCAATGTGGCCTGGGTTTGATTCCCAGACTTGACATCATATGTGGGTTGAGTTTGTTGTTGTTTCTCTTCTCTGCTCCAAGTGGTTTTTCTCCAGGTACTCCAGTTTTCCTCTCTTCGCAAAACACCAACACTTCTAACTTTTACACTCCGGGAATGCTCGAACGCTTAATACATGAGCTCCCAGCTCGGGAGATTGGGCAGCCACTCCTCACGCTATCGAGCTTAAATATTAAATTGATTTGATTTTTTATTTGATTCCTTACCATTGCTCCTTCTCTGGCGTCATCGTCTCCAAATTCAAGTGCAAGGTTCGACACTGCTTGTGTAACACTTTCCACGCTCATTTGTTCATTGTATGTAAACCAGTGATTCTACATGCCGCAGAATAAAGACAAAAATTCAAATCAATGCAGTAAAAAATGTGTGGTGTACACTGTAAATAGATAATGCAGCTAATGTGTTATTGTGAAAAGGAAAAATCTTAAAACCTACAAACTTAAGGGTTGGTTTTTAAGGTCATCTTCCTTTTTGTAAAACATTGTTTGTTTAAGCAATATACCACAAACGTTTATGGGCTGATAAACCGCTTGGGATGTTGGAAGAACGCTCAAAGAATTTGTAAATTACGAGCTGCAGGTGAGTGATTTACAGATTCTTCAAGTGTTCTTCCAACATCCCAAGTGGTTTATCAGCCTATAAACCACAGACACTTGTGGTATATTGCTGTTATATAATAATCCTAACCAGAAGACACAGAAAATTTCCATGAGTTTACTGGAACAATAAACCATAGCTGATTGATCAATCAGAGCGCGAGCATTGATTGTTATTATATAAAACTCAATAAACTGTACCACAAAAGAATGCTACTGGTTAGGTTAAAGGGGCTGTGTCATGGCTATTTTAATTTATGTTTTGGAGTTCAATTAAAACCATTTACCCTCATGTACCATTGCTGATAACCAAAATGTCCCCCTAGAACATCAAAAGAAAGATATCAAGATATTATCTCAAAGGGGATACAAACCATAATTTCTGTATTTGCCTATTTTTTTCCACAGCACAAGAGGGAACTTGAAAACATTGCCCCAATTTTTACAAGTTGCAATCCATTTCAATCCTTGCCATCCTCAACCAAAGATTCTTATTATATAGTTTTGCTAAACTGATAAATAACTTTTAAGAAAATGAAGCAATATTTTTGGGATTTCTTTGCTTCCAATATCTTCTTCAGTTTTTCAAATTAAGCAGTATTGAAAACTCATGATATAGGTAAAAGTGTTACCTGAGCTTCCACCCTTGCTTTATCAACCATTGTTCTCGAGTCGGCAATGAGACCACTCATGGCACAACCTTATCAAAAAGAAAAAAGCAAAAACAAAAACTTTAACAAGTGAAAATCAGTCTTGGTTTTGCAACTGAGTTGAAAAGGTAAATATTTATTGGCCACCACAAAGTGATTTGAGAGCTGACAATCTGAGCGTCCATAGCCTATTTACTCATTCAATAAAACCAAAACAGCCATGTCAAAATGTGTCAGCAAATTTGCTGCTTACAGTCAATTATTTGCCCCTTCCTTCACACTTGGACTTCACCATGAGTTCTCTGGCAGGCAAGGTTCACTGGCATTTGCTGTCTACTAAGTCAGTTATGCTGCCCACAAGGCTGCATACCAAAAAAATCACTTTAACTGGGGGCTGTCAGTCTAGTAAGGGCCAGGGAATTACGATTTTACATGAATTACTTACAGGTGTACATGTACTTTACTAAAGTTTGGTAAATCCCCACATACTTAAAACATAAAACATAAATAGTGACACCCCTGTAACTCTTACATCTTTGATACAGTAAAAACCTGTGTATAAGAACCTAGAATTTAATAATAATAATAAAAATAATAATAAAGAACCTAGAATTTAAGAATCTGTTAGGCTAAAATTTTCGATTAGAACCCCTATACATAAGAACCTATTTTAATTCAGGCTAGAATTTCAAAGCAGGTTCTTACTTTATCACATAGAGTTAATAGTTATATTCAGTGCAGCTTTAAATTGCATATAGGGTCTGTTTTAGTGCATATACTGTCATTTTGGAGATTTGAGCATATTAAAAGGAAAATTAACAATGAAAATGTTACATGATGTTTCAACAACCTCATGTCATGTAATGCTTTTATCATTAATTTTCCTTTTAAAATGTTTTTCAAAATCAATCTTTATCAGAATTGGTGATTACCGTAAAAGCTCTATTAAGCCCCTGGGGGGCTTATTTAATTTCAGATCTAATTAACGGGGGGTTTATTAGAGAGGGGGGGGGGGCTTATTTCAAATCTTAAACACCCTGTTTTCATCTAAAACAGTTTTGGTACAAAACTCAAACAACTGCAGTGAAATTTTATTATCTAAAAAAGAACAGCAAATAGTGTTATGAGTTTGAGTGCATATATGTTTAAAAACAAACCAATTGGGCCACTTGAAGGGGTTTTGCAAGAGGGAATAAGGGAGACTAATTACAAAATGTCATGTCCCAAAAGGGGGATTGGGGGTATTAGAGAGGGGGGGCTTATTACAAAAACCGACCTCCAAACGGGGAGCTTATTAGAGAGGGGGGCTTAATAGAGACGGGGGGCTTAAAAGAGCTTTTATGGTAATTTAAACAAATGATATACCACACTTGTGGAAAATGAGTCACTTTTTTCTTAATAAAATAAGAACCCATTTAAGAACCTGTTTAGCCTAATTTCCTGCTAAGTACCATTTACAGTGAGAACCTGTCTAGGCTCACTTGGAAAAATCTAGGTTCTTATACATGGGTTTTTACTATATACCCATGGCCCTAGGAATTGCACAAGGCTTAGGGAACTCGTCTCTAATAATATGCACTGATACAAACATAAGAACCTCATTTCCCTATTAGACATGCTGTATTACCTATGTGACTGTCAATTTCCACTATCTTTTCAACACTCGATGGCTCCATGAGAGGAGAGGTGATTCTTTTTTCAACAGCAAGAACTACACCCTCGGATGTCTGTATACCAATTGCAGTTGACCCAAGCTGTGAGTTCAAAGGTAAATCAACAGTTAACAAGATCTCCTTGATTTTCAAAAACAACTAATATAAGTCTAAGCTTGGGTGATGTTCAAAAGATGCCTCTGATTATGGATCTTAATTAATTCTTTATTCCATATTTTTCTTTTCAGAACTTTTATACTACAGATTGTACATGTATGTTCAATAATCAATTTCCAAGCTCAGTGAGCCTCTTTTCCAAAGCAAGTCAAACTGTTTCCAGATCATATTGTATAAACGTGTTCTCTGGTTAAATTTTTTTTGGCTTCCAGTGTAAAGCCTTTAAAAACTAAATGTACAAGCACAAGATGAAAACTACATGCGAAAATAAAGTGTGAAAAATTGCAAAACAGTTAAATAAGGAACAAAGTTTAGTAATTAAAAAGAATAGAGTATTGTTAAGGTAACAGCTTGGAGTTATTGTCTGCTTCATTAGTGTTTGTAGTGTGTCATGATTCCAGATCGGTCAAACTTTCAAATTTTACTATTAGCAGCAGTGTTCCCCTATAACTCTGCTCCAGTTTTAAAATTTGAAATTCCATCAATCTGACCAAAATCAATCTTGATGAAAAAAAAATCTCCAGATTTTAGATCTCCTGAGGTTGGCATCTCTGTAAACTACAAGCCACAATACCAATTATCTCTGTGGTTTCCACGTCCCATGTGATTGGCCACAGTAAAGTCACATCAGATTTGTAAACAGTTATTACTGAAAAGTGTTTTCACTACAGCGTAACATAGATCGATGTACTAAGAATCTAACTTACTTTGATAGCTTCTATAGCATATTCCACTTGAAAAAGACGCCCCTCTGGTGAAAACGTATTTACACCTCTGAAAGATTAAGCAAGCCGGGAATAAACTGATTACAGTTCAAATAGCTAGATCTAAGTTTAATTAAGATCAATATGCTTAATCAGTTTTTCAGCTCAATCAATGAAAGATACTAACCTGTCATACTCTGATCTTGTCAGAAACATTTTAAATACTTGAGCTATGGACTGTCTAACAACCCCTTCTTCTCAGTTGCAAAAATAAAGCTTGTTCTAGAGGCCACGAGGAACAAATCTGTCAAATAAAAATGTCTGAATTAGAGACTGCAGAAGTAAAATGAAACAGTAAATAATGTTTCATTTAAACTCTTAAAAAACGTACGACATGCAGTAACTTTGGAATTAGGAATTCAGAGCTAAGGAACCAGAGAATCGACGAATTTTTCGAGATTTTGCCTGAAAAGCTTGTAAAACATGAGAGTGCAGGATTCTTAAGAGCCAGTTGTTACTGGTGTCAGCAATGTACATTCAAAGTACATGCGTACTGTCATTCCTACCCATTCCCTCTCAACTTTGTCGAACGTTTCAACATGGCATCTCCAATAGCCTTTCGCCTTGGCTTGAAAAACGCCTGTAGATTATCAAATTTTCTTTCCTTGGCGCCTAAGGTATGACTTTCACATGCAGTCTTCACCCATGGTGATTTTTCTTTATTTCTTACTATAAAGATTTGCCGTGTTTTCGCGGAACGATTACACAACTTTGCCATTTTACTTGCAGGGTAAAGCCGGCATATTGGCCTGCAAACGGTATGGGAGTACAGCTCTCTCTTATGAGCAGGTAAGTTAAACTTTTACGTCTGTATCAGAACTTACGTTTTAATTTAAAGTTTTAAGGAGAATATATTGGTAAGCGACGAATATATTTGCTGAGCTAAAGATTGCAATTGAAATTGACACGATGTGTTACACGGTCGCCCCAGGTCTCTTGGGCATCAGCATAAGTGTGGAATGATGTGCCTGCATCAGCCAAAACATTGAGACAAAAATCCTTAAAAATTAAAAAAAATTACCCCACCTCCTAAAAAAATGCACATGTCATCGGTTTCCAGGGGGGATTGTGAAATCAGTCAAGCAAACTTGAGGAATTTCCCCGGAGGGTCAGGAAATCTTGCCAGATAATTGCAAAGTCCCCTGAATGAGGTGTTTCTCAGCAGAAAATCCCCCTGACATCCTTTACAAATTTGTGAATTCCCCCACCCCCTATTCCCCCACAAATCTCGCTGGTTAATTGGCCTGTGGGTTGACCCCACCAGGGAGCCAATAACATCCCCTAAATTAATGTGCCTTGGAGGGAACTTTTTAGTTTTAGCAGAAATTATCTTCCAGTAACTATCACCAGAAAGATAATTTCTGCTAAACCTCATACTGTAGTTGTGAAATTTCTTGTTGTCATTATGTTCCTCATAAACAAGGGGCAGTCATAGGTCAGTTTTAACTAGAATCGTGCTGCTTTCAGTTGCTCCAAGTCATTCCTTTTTCCTTTGCCATTACAGTCTTTGTACAATGTTCCGGAGACTAAAGTCTCTACGCTGTCAAATGGTATGAGAGTTGCCACTGAAGATTCAGGTCTTTCCACGGCTACGGTAAGCAAAAATCATCATGCTTTTTTGACAAAAGAAGCATACCTACCCTTCCTTATCTTTCAAACAATTGAAATAAGTATAGTACTTCCTAAAGAACCATCAGCAAAGTGTAGATTGGAAATCTTTTGATGTTGATTATTTCTCAGGTCGGTTTATGGATTGATGCGGGAAGCCGATTTGAAACAGAGAAGAATAATGGTGTCGCCCATTTTCTGGAACATATGGCATTCAAGGTACATGCATGTTCCTATCAGGTTGTAAGTCTGTTAATGCTAATGACTTGCAAAGTTTACAATGCATTGTGGACAGTGTATCCTACACATGTACCCTCTGAGTACCTATCATTATTAGCTGCTACAGTGTAAGGAGTACTTTGCTTAAAAAACTCGGCATGTCTCAGTCTAGTGTATGGACACTATATACTGTACACTGTATGTCATTTTCTTATTAGCAAGAGTACAGATTTGATTTGCAAGATCAAACTGGGTGTTTGATTCAGACAGTCATCTCCACTTACTTCATCATGGCCCTTAATATGAGATTCAGAAGGGCAAATCATGGCTATACTAGTACATATGTTTGTTCAAATGTGACAGAATATCAATTTGATCAAATTGCATGTCAAGGTCTACGTAGTTTTATTACATTAATTCTTTTATTTTCATACCATAAATGTCATATATCTATGTCAAAACAATATTTGCTGTATCAAGTGATTATTTTTTGTAAATCAAATTTAAATCATTTTGTACATTAAATTCTACCCTATTTGTTCAAAGGTTGTATTTAAAACTGATTACTCCAGTTGTAAATGCTCTAGCTGTCTATCTTATTGGCTTTGAGCATCTCAACAAAGTTTGCTAATAATAGATGTACGGTGGTAAATTATAACCCATCATCCATTACAATGCAACAAAATAATAATACCAGTAATAATCTCAGGTTGTTCAAAAAGCATAAAATAATCTTAATTCCCTTATAATATGATACATTGTGCACTTGTTTGTAGGGTACAAAGAACCGTTCACAGATGGATCTTGAGCTGGAGGTAGAGAATATGGGAGCTCATCTGAATGCTTACACTTCTCGTGAGCAGACAGTGTACTATGCTAAGGTGTTCAGCAAGGACATACCCAAGGGTAAATTACAACTTGTTTTTTTAATTTAATTCAACTACCAGTGTATAGTCTTTCTACAAAATTCTGTGCTTTTTTTAAGATGTACATTTTAAAACCTGCTTGATCTGTCAAATTCTCCCAGGTTACCTTTGTGGCTACACTAGTGTGTTTTCTCACTGTCCTTTTTTGCATGTTAAATGTCCATGCATGATCGCATTTTAAGAAAGTCAATCCACATGTTAGGGAGTGTTATTTACAGTATTATACAACAGATTGAATTATGCAGTTTAAATAAGTGGAAGGAAAGGAAAATACTTGTAATTGTAAGTGTAATCTAAATGCTGTGTGATCAGTAGTTTTGTTTTGGGATTTTCAGCTGTTGACATTCTGGCAGACATAATTCAGAATTCAACTCTTGGTGAGGCCGAAATCGAGAGAGAAAGGGGTGTGATTCTGCGTGAAATGCAGGAAGTGGACACTCAACTGGAAGAAGTTGTGTTTGATCACCTTCATGCCACAGCATACCAGGGGACTCCTCTGGGGCGAACCATTCTTGGTCCCACCCACAATGTGAAGTAAGTAACATAGATCAGTGGACCATTTATTTCCCTAAAGCCTTGGCCAAACGGACTCGCAAGTAGACACAATTTGAAAACTTGGCTCCACTTGCGATCATTTTGGTCGAGATCAAATTTTCACGCAAGTTGACACAAACTTTTCAATGTTTAGCCACCCAACTCAAGTCAACGCAAGTTGAGTGACATCCATTTGATGTTATTGCAGCCTAATAGCCATTGAAATGGGTTTTTTGCGACTTTCATGTACTTGCGAGGAAACTTGCGAGACAGTTTGGCCACCCAACGCAAGTCTATCCGCAAGTTCAGCTTGCGGTTACTTGTGACAACTTGCAAGTCCGTTTGGCCTGGGCTTAAGACAGGATTCATGTTTATAGCTACAATCATGGACAAAAGTGTCAACACATTTGAGCAAAACAAAGTAACACTTTCTATCGGCATCCCTCTGTTAATGAAAAAAAGAACATATATTATTTTGTCGATATCCAAGCCCCCTTTAACCCCCCCCCCCCCCCCCCCAATTCAATGTTGAAATACATGGTAACAACATATAAGTGGGGACGGGGTGGAAATGTGAGAATTGTTGATTGGAAAACTCACACTTTTTTTTTTTCGGGGAGTCCCTCGACTACTTTTGTCCATGATTGTAGCAACTGGGTAAGGAAGAGGTGTTTAAATTTCTGATCTTTTAAAATGTCCTGCACTCATATAGAGGCCTGTCATCATCATCATTATTATTATCATCATTATTGTCATCATCATCATCATCATCACCATTGTCATTAATACCACTGTCATGAAAGTATTATCACTGTCATTGTTATCATTATCATTGTCGTTATTGTTGTTGTTGATGCTGGAGTAGTGAGTTTGTTTCATCTCCACTCCACCAAATCTTTAAGAGAAGGGAAGGTATAAAAGGTAACGTTGTTTTCCATTAAATGATTAATTTCTCATCCTTTGCTTTTGTTTTAAAGAACCATTACCCGCGATGATCTAGTTGAATACATCAACAAGCACTACAGTGCTCCAAGAATTGTTCTTGCAGCTGCAGGAGGTAAAACATGATCAAACTGAAAAGTCCACCCTCTATTCCCCTAGTACCTTATTTGTAGTTCTTTGGAGAATTGCAGTTTCAATTGCATTTTTTTTTTTGTTTCAGGCTCTAAATTATTATATCTTATATCACTGAATTTGCTAGGAGATCCTAAGGAGAAGTTAGCATGTAATCAGTGTTCTCTTGTCCTTGGTTTAGGTGTTGATCATGATGCACTCGTCAAGCTTGCAGAGCAGCACTTCAGTGGTCTGAGGTCCACATATGAATCACATGACAAATTGACCCCATGCAGATATACCGGCAGTGAGGTTTGTAAATATTGTGTGCTCAGCTGTTGTTACATGTAGGTCACTGTTTTGAGAAATCAAGGCTTTTTTAAGGTCAATTTATTTTGCAATTTGCAAACAGCACAAATCCAGAATAATAGCCGTAAATCATTTGCCCCTAGAAGATGGGGGACATTGGACTGCAATAAACTTCGCTACCCCAGACATTTCTTTAAGACAGACACCAACATTACCTCCATTTAAGCCTTGTCCAAAGTGAAATAATTTTTAATTCTTAGTTCTAATTTAGTATGCATTTAGCACATATTTTACCATGTAATTAATCTAACCTCATCCTCTTTCTTAATTTATTTTTATCTATCAACAGTCATTTTAATTTTAGTGCAAGTTTTGCTTTTATTTAGTTTAGGTCTTAATCGAGGACCATTCTGTAAACCACTCAGTACATGTGATGTAGGCTTCCTCCTTATTATAATTGTTAAATTTATCATCATCATCATTGTTGAGTTGTCTGTACTGAAAACATTGATTTCATAATCTGCTAGTGGAGGTGTTGTACTATCCAAGTGTTTATTAACACCTGATAAATTCAAAAGCTTTGTGCTTGCTTTCATGTTTAAGGCACCAAAACTTTTATTTGAGAGGTACAGTCAATGTACATGTACATGTATGATGATCAGAATCCCCAGTTTGCAAATCGTTCATTGGTACAATTAATTTGATTTGAATGGTAATATGAAGCAATATCTTGTAGCCATATATGGATTATACATTGCTCAGAATTGTGTTTGTGTTCAGATTCGATTCCGTGATGATGACATGCCACTGGCTCACATCGCTATTGCAGTGGAGGGCTGTGGCTGGACTCACCCTGATTACTTTGGACTTATGGTCGCTAATATGGTAAGTGAAATACTCCATTATAGATACCATACTTCAGATGTCAAAATTAATGTAATGTAACAAACTTTTGTCAATCCAATCCATTTTCATCTCTTTCTGTTACGTTCTTTTCTCTAGTTTTTGTCATATATCAGGCCAATATGAAGGCAAAATTAATGTGTAAGAAACCGGAATTATTGTCAAAATTTGTAAACAACATGTTCCCTTCAGTTAGTACAAATAATTTCATTTTTTCCAGCTGATTGGTAGCTGGGACAGATCATTTAGCGCTGGAAGAAACATTAGCAGCAAACTTGCACAGGTGAGTTATTATTAGTGCCACTGGAAAGTGATATTTGGTAGCTCTCAATTAAGTTGTCAAGGATTTCTCAAGTCACACTTTTGCCATTTAAAGGGAACCTCCACTCTTACAACAAATTGACGGTACATTTTTGGAAATAATTACTAGATTCCAAAGTTTGTTTTAAAATGTGGATATAACATTTAAGTGTACAGAAATTGATATCATCATTGCCTACTTTTGCTTTTTAATTTCCTGGGCACAGCCATTCTGGATTTGATGATGTGTAGTGGTTGCAAGCCCGGTATGTTCACAACTGCGATGATCATTCTTCATTTGATTTCATTTCCACAGTTCATATATGATTTATTTCATATACATCATTCACGGTAGCCGTATTGTTTAACACAAAGGATTTTCTGCTTCATTTGCTTCCTGACAATAGCTGCAGCCAACTGTCATCAAGAAATAAAAAATATCAGCACCCGGGAAATTTAAAAGTAAAAAAGGCATTAATGATACCCAATTTTTTGCGCACTTTAATGCTATTCCTATGTTATAAACTAGTTAATAAATAAACTAGTTAATAAATTAAGCAAGATGTCATGAAATCTAATATAAGCTTGTAATTTTGTAAAGTTGAATTGTAATAATTCTAGTTCATCTTTTTTGTATCAATTATATAGATTTATCTTCCTTCTCCTTTCCTTTTCTTTCCTTTTTTTAATCTCTTCCTACTGAATCATCTTACGTTTGTTTTCCTCTGCCCGCCTCGACTACCGGTAGCTAAACTATATACGAGCAGAGGAAGGTGATATATGTGTTTATGTATAATTTCTATTTATTTTGTAACTCTTACTTGAATATCAATAAACAGAAACAGAAACAGTAATTATTTCCAACAATTTAGGGTCAATTTGTTGTATAAGTGGAGGTTCCCTTTGAACTGTAATGCTCCTTTACTACTGCTGCCCATTCTGTTTGGAACACTCTCCCACTGGAGCTTTCTTCCTTCAAATCTAAGTTGAAGACATGGCTTTTAACTGTCTCATAAAATAGTTTTATTTTTTCAATGTGTACTTCATACTATGAGGCTTATGCTTATTTTAATAAAGAGCTTTTGGATCCTTGGGAATTAGTGCCCCATAGTAATAAATAATAATAATAATAATAATAATAATAATTATTATTATTATTATTATTATTATTATTTAGTAATTATTAGTATTTGTATAGGTCATGGGAATAAAAGAAGCTATCACCAAACAAAATTTCTTGATGCATTTAATAAATTCTCCCAATTCATATCTAAGAAATATGTGGAGAGTAGTTAAGAGAATATCCATGTTGGTATTAGAGTTTTGAGAAGTGGGGAATAAAATTAGACTCAAATTTCAATACAAGATTTATATTAGATCAACTGATGGTTATTGCAAAATGTTTTGTGTTATTCGTAAATTAAATAAATCATTTTCTTCTTTTCTTTTTTATTGTAGGACATGGTGCAGCATAACTTGGCTCACAGCTACATGTCATTTAACACCTGCTACACAGACACAGGACTCTGGTAAGCTTTGTTGTGTCAGGCTAGTTGTTGTGTGTGATCCCTGTGGCATCCCACCCAATGTCATTGGCTGTGAATGCTAATGTGTTGCAAAGTTTGCAAAACATTATGGACAGTGTACCTCACACATGTTTCCTTTGGGTACGTATTTTTTAAGCATTGTATAGACAGGGTTAAAGCGTATATGTAGTCTACAGATATGAGCAGTAGTTTAAGGAAATGCATCAACTTGAACGATTTGGCTTTCAGTTGATTGCTAGGTAAACCCTATTTTCACAGGGAGTAAAGGAGTCCTATTTGACCATATTTCCAGTTAAATTCACTGTACAATTGCTGTGTGAATCAAAATCACCGCCCATGCGATAGTGTTATGCTGCTACCACGTTGTTGTTGAAATCCCATCCGCGAGATGAAAGCTGCATACAATAATGACAGGGGCTTATCACAGCAGTGTAAGATGATTGCATGGATGTAGTTTGATAAACAGTAACGATTTGCACTGCAGTTGTACGGTGAATTTAACTGGAAATACGGTCAAATAGGACTCCCCTGTTCCCTGTGCTATTTTTCGTTAAAACAGCTACATAGCTGATTTTTAAAAAGATAGAGTAAAGCACCAAGTCTATGTCATTCTTCTAGGGGTGGACAGTCTAATACAAAAGCTTTTATGGGGAGGTGCATAACTATTTTCTGGAACAAGAAAAGATCTGAAAGGGTTTCAACTACAAAGTTTGTTTAGATTCTGGAAATTCTTATACTTAAAGTTTAGGCGATCGTGCTTATATATGTAAGGCATATTTGTGCAGCACCAAAACTTTGGAACGGTCTCCCCTATCACGTGTGTATAGCTCCAGTGATTTAAAGAACGAGTTTCGACTGCTGTTTGTAAACTTTATTCTTCTTTATAACTTTGTCAACAAACACCGTGAAAACTGAAATAAATGTACAAACGCTGTGAGAAACGCTGCAGATAAATTACGAATGAAATTACGCGATGCGGTTATTACAAAATGTTAAAACCTAAAACTGAGAGTTTACAAATGGTTTGAAAAACAACGATACTAAGTTTAAAAAGTACAATAACGCTGACAAGAAATTAATTGAACAAATTACAATAAATAAAGCGATCATGTACAAACGATAAACTTGCGACTGTTACGGCAATACGATTGAAAGTGCGTAACTAATCGTAATTAATTAAATGAAAGCAAATAAATACCTTGGTTCTGCCCTGAGAATCACTGAAACTTTAAGGAAATCTTGTGACGTCCTTGTAACGTCCTTAACAGAAATTGTTGCCCTTTTTACAACATTTACTTGCAACTTATTTGCAAGCTTGCTACCTTTTAGATGGCAACATCCTATCTGCTTGCGACAGCAGAAAAAATCGGGTTTTGTATGCTGTCGCGTGTACTATCGTGTGCCTTAAAGTACGCGTGATAGCTCGCGATGATGGAAAAATCTAGAAAGATCTAGAAACGTATACGCAATGTAGAACCTTCCAGAAAACGGTTCTGTTGTAGCTACACTCCCACCAAAATTATGGTGATTTCTGAATGGGAATGAACAAATCTTGAATAATTTTATCGAACATGTTACACAGAAGCCTAGTTAAAAGACTACTTGTAACTAAGTGTTTGCATCAGTCGACCTTAGTTGCTGAACTGGTCCTCGGATAGCCATGAAGCATCTCAAGGCATTCATAAAGGCATCGCTTGTCATGTCATCTAATTCTTCAATATGGACTGCTCGAGAACTCATACACGTGAAAATCAGTGCGTATCTCTTCAATTCCTTACGACCTTCTTTGACGGTGAACGGTCCAAAACAGTCCATACCACAGTATGTGAATGGAGGGGCAGGCTCTACTCTGTCTTAGGGAGATCAGCCATCTTTTGACCTTCAGTTGGCCGTCTTTGACGTCTGCATCGCACGCATTTGTGTATGTGTGAGGACACTGCAGCCGAGAGACCTAGGATCCATAAGCCATTAGAGCGAATCTCGTTAATGGTGATTCCCTTCCCTTGATGTCTTACTTTCTTGTGGAAGTGATCTATGATCAGGTTGGTGACATGGGAACTTCTTGGTAAGATGATCGGGTGCTTTACTTCAAACGGCAACGAAGATTTCTCTAGCCTTCCGCCCACTCTTAGCATTCCACGATCATCGAGAAATGGATCCAACTTGAGGAGAGGACTCGTCGTCAAAATCTTGCAGCTACTTCCTTGACGAGTAAGTCTTGTTATTTCGTCTTTGAAAGCAGTACGTTGTAGTTCCTTTAAGATATGCATCTCGGCATCTTGACGTTCAGCTACTGTTGTGGCGACTGACTTTGGTTTATTCCTCTTGGAAAGTCTTTTGAGGTACGAAACCACTCCAACAGCTTTGGTCCAATCTGAAAATTTTGCCACGCAGTCCAGGAGGTTAAACGAATCCTTGTTTGTAGTTGTGAGCACGATGGACCTTACTTCTGGGTCTCCGCTCTGAATTTGAGGAGTTTCTTCTTCGGCGAGCGGTATCTCCTTCTCCCAGAGAAATGCGGGTCCGCTGAACCAATTAGAATTCCTTAGCTTCTCGACATTTAGGCCTCTGGATGCGTGGTCAGCTGGATTGGTGCTGGTGTCGATGTACCGCCAGTCTTTCGGGTCGGTAATGGATCTGATCGTTTGAACCCTGTTTGCTACAAACGTATGAAATCTCTTGGCCTCGTTATTGATGTAGCCTAGCACCACCTTTGAATCTGTCCAGAAGTACTGCTTGAGATTGACGTACTTTAATTCTTCCTGAAGCATCTGGCCAACCTTCGCTGAAACAACTGCCGCTGTAAGTTCCAATCTTGGTATTGTAGTTATCTTTGAAGGAGCGACACGAGATTTCCCCATTACCAGTGCGACATTGACATTCTCGTCCTTATCCTTCACTCTCAAGTATGAGCACTGTCCATATCCGAATGTGCTAGCATCAGCAAAGTTGTGCAATTCGTACACCTTTCCTTGACCTATCTTCTTTGGCTCAAAACATCTTGGTATCTTCAATTCCTTTAGACGCAGAAGGTCTAGCTTCCATTTCTCCCACCTTGGTTGGAGTTCTTCTGGCAGAGGATCATCCCAACTTATGCCCTTCTGGCACACCTCTTGAAGAATTCTTTTTGCTTTCAGAACCAAGGGGGCTAAAAATCCAAGGGGATCGTAGACTGACGCTACGGTCGACAGCACTCCTCTTCTAGTCAAGGGTTGATCCTTCAGAATGATAGAGAAACCGAAACAGTCTGACTCCACGGACCATTGGACTCCAAGAACTCTCTCTATTGGAAGTGGTTCGGAAGGCAGATCCAATTTGATATCAGCTGCTCTCTCGCTTTCTGGTACAGATTCGATTACTGACCGATCATTTGAAACAAACTTGTGCAGACGCAGGCCACCACTCTTACAAATTTCTCGAGCTCCCTGGATGAGGTCTTTAGCTTGCTCCGCAGATTCCAGGCTGGACAGTCCGTCATCTACATAGAAATCGTGCGCAATGAACTGGGCTGCTGAAGGATACCTTTCCTTCTCTTGACTTGCCATATGTTTGAAACCGTAGCTGGCGCAACCAGGCGAGGAAGTTGCTCCAAACAAATGGACCTTCATCCTGTACTCTTTAGGATCTTGGTTGATGTCACCGTTTGGCCACCAGAGAAATCGTAAATAATCTCGGTCTTCTTCGCACACAAAGAACTGGTGAAACATCTTTTCCACGTCGCAGGTAATGGCATAAGGATACTTCCTGAACCTACACAGCACACCAATCAAGTTGTTAGTCAAGTCAGGTCCGCTGAGTAGATGGTCATTAAGACAAGTTCCTTTGAACTTTGCTGAGCAGTCAAATACCACTCTAATCTTGTTCTTCTTTGGGTGATAGACACCATGATGCGGTATATACCACTTTACTTCTTCGTCTTTATCATGTATTGGGGCTTCTTCAGCGTCACCTCTGCTTAGGACTTCGTCCATGAACTTTGCGTAGTCTTCTTTATACTTCGAATCTTTCTTGAATCTTCGTCTAAGATGTTGAAGCCGAGCGAGTGCCATGGAGCGGTTGTTAGGCAGTAACGGACGTTCCTTGAATGGTAGTGGCATCTCGTAATGCGCATTTTCATTTCTCTTGATACCTTCTTCCATAATTTTTAAGAACTTTATGTCTTCTTGGGAGGTCATCTTAGCGTTTCTGTTCTCTATGAAGTCTGACTCGAGCACTCGCACAATGTCGTTCATTGTTACAACAGGCACTTCCTTTACTACGACTCTGCGGCAAAATGATCTCCCACCGTTTGCACTCCTGGTACCAACTATGCTCCAACCGAGATCTGTTCGGACTCCATATGGTTCATTGGACTTGCCGGTAATAACCTCTCTTGGGGTTAAGGCTTGCGAACAGTCATATCCAATAAGTAGTCCAACATTGCAGTCTAACAGGTCTTGCATTTCGTCTGCGATCGATTGCAGGTGGTCCCAACTCTTCGCCGTGGATTTAGTGGGTATGTGAGAGTCATCTGCAGGAATCATCGTTCTGGTGAATGCTGTAGAAATAGGGATCTTGAGGTCTGAATTATATCCTCTTACTTGCAGGTTTGAGATTCTTTGGCTGTCGACGAGCAACTCTTGGCTGGTGATGGTGCTCAACCGAAGCTTCGTTGGCTCTGTTTCTGCACCAAGCTCGTCGCAAGTCTCCTTTAGCATAAAGGTAGCATCACTTTGTGTGTCCAAGATTGCATAAACCAAAAGTTCTTTGTCAGGTTTGGAGCTTACTGACAACCACACGGGAACTATCATTGAGGTGCTTGTGCTTGAGACCCCTTGTGAGGTACACGAAGTTGAATTGTGAACGCTTGCAGATTCGACTTTATTTCCGTCTTCTTTCTTCGAATTCTCTTCATTCTCCTCGCGTCTGCCTTCTTTCCTTTCTGAGGTATTTCTATCTTGATGGAGGCAAGTAGGATGCTTCTTATTACACGCAGAGCAAGATAGCCTCCTTTGGCACTCTTTGGATTCGTGACCTCTCTTTAGGCACCCGAAGCAGAGTCTGTTTTCCTTAACAAACGTAAGCCTATTCTTGACTGTCTCCGTCCTGAACCTTGAGCAGACATCCAAATGATGGTCCGTCTTCTTACAGAATGTGCAATACATCTGTTGTCGTTGGGTTCCCTTTGGCTTCTTGAAATGTTCTTCGGTTGTATCGGTAGAAAGAATAGTCTTCTTCTCCTTGACGTCCTTTAATTTCTGTCCTTTGTTCACATTGTCGAACATTTCAGCCTCCTTTACAGCGCTCCAGGAAGAAATTGGATTACACACCAGGTTAGCTTCTTCAGTCACGAAGGTTACGAATGTCTTGAAGTCTGGATAGAGTTTGTATTCCGTAAGGTACTTATGGGCTTCTCTGTTCCATCGAGAAATCAACCAATCCGGTAACTTGGTGAGCAGCTTCTGATTCTCTGTGTAATCGTTCAAGACATTAAGGCTTTGGACCGCTTGCATCGCTGTTTCCACGCTTGACAGGAAGTCTGCAAATTTCCTAAGGCCTTGATGATCCTTGGAACCTATTTTTGGCCATCTTTGTAGCTTGTCTCTGTACGCCTTTGTTATTACGAAGGGGTGACCAAACCTTTCGTCCAATATCTTCCACGCACGTTCATAAGCCTCTGGGGAGATTTGTAAGAAGAGACCACTGATAGCTTCTTTAGCAGATCCGCTTACATATCGTTTTAAATAATACATCTTGTCGCTGGGAGGTAAGCCTTTTCGGTCTATGAGAGCGTGGAAAGATGTCTTCCAGTCTGCATACTGCATGGGTTCACCACTGAATGTCGTCGGCTCAGGTACCGGAAGGCGACTCATACTGAATGAATCGGTGATCGCGGCGGCAATCGCGGCAGCACTAGCAATTGCACCATCTGCTCTTGGTATTGGACCATTTGAAGGATTGAAAGACTGGTCACGAAACTGGTCATGTGGAAGCTGTTTATCTACATGAAGTTCATGAAGAGAAGACTGATAGTTATTTTCCCTTTGAGCCTGCTGATTGGGCTGTGGAAGTGGGCTTGAGCTGTGCGGCTGAAGAGAGGATTGCGCGGGCCCTGGGAAAGGGAATGGTCTTGTACTGGTGCGCGTGCGCAAGGGATCATCTTCTTCACTGTTGTTTTCTTCAAGTTCTTCAATTTCTTTATAAGCCGTCAGTTTAGCGCTTGCTATTTGAATTTGCTTCTTCAACTCCATCTGCTCTAGCTGCGCTTTTCTCCTCGCAAGTTCTGCCTCTATTTTGGCTGTTTCTTCCTTGTGCTTCGCCTCCGCTTGTAGAGCTTCGAACTCAACTTGTTTTGCAGCTAGTTCTGCAGCAGCATCGGCCCTTTTTAGACAAAGAATGGAAGATGCGTTTGAACGTCTGCTGATTCCTGATTTAAAGGATGCTTTGCTTAGGACTGATCTTTTATCTTCATCGATGTGTTGCCGTTCCTCTTCGAAAGACTGTAGCTGGAGTTTGCACCGAAGACTTCGCGTCAGAGCATCGCAAGTGTCCACCTTGCGTAGTATCTCTCGTGCTGGTTGTTGAATTTGTCGTAGCTTCTCGTAAGCTTGGTGAACGTTCTCACAGAGATTATCTAAATTGGAGATTTTTTCGTCTTGCTCTGTCTGGGACGTTGGTAGCTGCGACTCGAGGTATGATTCAGTTCTTGCCGCCTTGTATTCCCACGCTTCGAAAGCTTCGTTGAAATTCTTTGCGAGGTGATCATCTGTCGTCTCTTCTTCCTTTTGGCGTTGTTGCTGAAACGCTTGCCCATTCTCGGCGGGGTTTTCGACTGCTCCTTCGATTAAACTGTCTTGTTCTTGGACAGGATGGACAGGATTATCCCCAGCTGTTGGTGAGAACTGCCGTACGAAATTTTTTCGCTGGTCGGACATTTGCAGGCGAGTCCTAGCTAATAACTCTTGTACTTTCCTTAATCATCAAATAATGATACCATAAAACTAATATTCAGCTTACTTTTCTCTCAGAAAGGTGCTGTGTAATAATTAGGCCTGTATAACTAAAGCACCACACATTAATTTACGCAGTAAAGTAAATTACTACTACTGTAATAATGGCTTCCTTCATATGCCACCGAATGGTAGCAAAAGTCTTATTTAACTAAGACAATGTCTTTAACATTGAGCGTTCATAACTGAACACCCCTTCAAGAATAATTAAACTTGTATTTACTCCTTTGATCCTGCTTTGATTCTTCTTGCTTGTTTACGTTACGCACCACTGCGCTTGTCGCTTCGTCGGCGGCTGCACTTCTTGGTTTTCTTGAGATGCAGTCAAGTTTTCACTATAGCTCCAGTGATTTAAAGAACGAGTTTCGACTGCTGTTTGTAAACTTTATTCTTCTTTATAACTTTGTCAACAAACACCGTGAAAACTGAAATAAATGTACAAACGCTGTGAGAAACGCTGCAGATAAATTACGAATGAAATTACGCGATGCGGTTATTACAAAATGTTAAAACCTAAAACTGAGAGTTTACAAATGGTTTGAAAAACAACGATACTAAGTTTAAAAAGTACAATAACGCTGACAAGAAATTAATTGAACAAATTACAATAAATAAAGCGATCATGTACAAACGATAAACTTGCGACTGTTACGGCAATACGATTGAAAGTGCGTAACTAATCGTAATTAATTAAATGAAAGCAAATAAATACCTTGGTTCTGCCCTGAGAATCACTGAAACTTTAAGGAAATCTTGTGACGTCCTTGTAACGTCCTTAACAGAAATTGTTGCCCTTTTTACAACATTTACTTGCAACTTATTTGCAAGCTTGCTACCTTTTAGATGGCAACATCCTATCTGCTTGCGACAGCAGAAAAAATCGGTTTTGTATGCTGTCGCGTGTACTATCGTGTGCCTTAAAGTACGCGTGATAGCTCGCGATGATGGAAAAATCTAGAAAGATCTAGAAACGTATACGCAATGTAGAACCTTCCAGAAAACGGTTCTGTTGTAGCTACAGTGTGCAACAAGGTAGATTTTAGTAAATTTTAAACTTTACTGAAGATTCACCTTTTTAGTTTAGCTTTTAATTAGGTTTTAATTGTATAGGGTTTAATAGTTCTTGTTTTATGAGCTTATGTATATTTTAATAGGGGTTTTAAGTTAGCATCAGATGTAATTTTTATATCTTACCATTGTTATGCGCATTTGATCATATGTACATGTAATTTGCGCACTATAAGTATTAAAATATTATTATTAGTGTTTTCGTTTCTTATTTGGTATTCAGGCTTCATCTCCCCTTTTGTCTTTCAGGGGAATTTATTTTGTGTCAGATAAGATGACAATTGACAACACAATTTACTGCATCCAGAAGGAATGGTAAGGCAAATATTCTACTACCGTTTGGATTGACCTGTTAGTGTCAATGACATTGTGAATTTGCTTTGCCCAGGATGCGAATCTGCACCAGTGTGACGGAACATGAGGTTGCTCGCGCTAAAAATCTGCTGAAAACCAACATTCTCATGCAGCTGGACGGTATGTAACTCCCACTTTTTGACTGCCATTCTACTAAGATACAGTTATTGCTAGGGTTAGATACATTATGCTCGAAAATTTGAGCATTATGCTTTTGACCGTCACCCTCAAAACAACAGCATTATGCCTAAAATTAAGCTCGAGAAGTTGCATTATGCTCGACTGATCTTGGTTATATTTGATGCCTTTTTCCATCCCTTCACTGCCTTCACACAAAAAAATACCTTCATAAGTCAGAAACACAACATTTCATTGCATCAATTACAACTTTACAAGCAATGAACAACAAATAATGCTCAAAAGCACTCAAAATGTATTATGGCAAACCTTAGCAGCCTGGCATGATGATGCGACCAGGCCTTGAAAGTAGCAACCAAGCCTTTGAATATGTTAAATCCTTTTTAAAAGCACTTGAAAGTGAAAATTTCTCATTACAGTTATGGAAATATTAATTTTTCTTATTATTATTATTCTCTTTAGTCTTAATGCTGAAAAAAAAAATGCCCATTATGCCAGCATTATGCTCGATGCTCCGACTATAGCATTATGTCCAAAATTATGCCGGCATAATGTATCTAACCCTAGTTATTGCATGTTTGCTGCGCTGCTATTGGAGAAATATTTTTGTTCAACTTGTTTTAACCAATCGCGTCAAACTTGTCGTATTTTTTAACTAATCAAGAGCGAACCAAAGCCATTATTTCCTTTGCTGGCGGATATTTTTCCGGGCTTGGCGCAGGTATCGCCTTGTCCCGCGCTTAAGACTGGTCGTTTTCCTGTGCTTGATGCAGATTGCTGCGTTTCCGCGCTTGGCACCGGTTGCAAGTTTTCCCGCGCTTGGCACCGGTTGTTTGTTTTCGCTGTGGTGTTTGTTGCCCGTTGGTCAAGATGAGTTTAAACATGTGGCGCTTTCCTCCGGCTTTTCCGGTTGTAAATCAAATGGAACACATTTTTCCACTGGAAATTTTTCTCGTTTTTGCCGGCATGATCGAAAAATCCTGTACCATCTACGGCGTCCTACTAGTACCATGCTCCTTGATGAATTGAACGCGCGGTTGGGTGCTGTTTTTGTTAGTACCCAGTCTCTTAGAGAGTAAGTCAGTGCAAAAGGAACAAGCGCGTCCGGTTCCATTTTGAGTGAAGAAAATTTACCCTTTCCTTTTAACAGAAAACTCTCCTCGGTTTTTCCATTTAAATGGAATCGCACTGATCTTTTATTTTTTTACTTAATGTCTTTTAGGTTCGACTCCCATCTGTGAAGACATCGGCCGGTAAATATATCTCTTATCACTATAACGCGTTAAAAGACAAACTGGAGTTGAAGGAAACCACAAATCTTCGGATAGCGATATTGAAAATGTTAGGCCTTTTTTTCCAGTTCTTGCCTTGAATCTCGAGAAATTGCCGAAAAGTGGTCTAAAATTTGTTTTTTCTTGATAAATATTTTTATTCTCCTGACCTTCTTTCGTGAAGGAGATTTAAGAGGTGCGTTGTTTTGATTTACCAACGTTTTGACTCCTAGAAATTCCCGTTGGCACTGCGCCAAAATTAACACAAGGAAACTTCATGAACACGTATACAATTCGTTGTTTGTACATTTTAAAAACCATTTGGTATGTACATACAGCTTGAAAACTGACCGGATTGGGTTTCGAAGGTGGGGGAGGGGGGGGGGGGGTGTTGTCAACGGCTAAGAATGACTCAAAATAAACTTGAGTGAGAAACAACCCACTTCCAGCCTAACATCCAGTAAGGGTTCTCAAACGTTAAATCTTTGTTGACTGGACACACCTTGTACAGAAGGTACCAAAGAAGAACATGCTATCACGTGAAGTGTTCATGCTTAGAGGCAACCGATGGTGATTACTGTCTGTCTTTACTGGAAGGTTTACATTTTGTGCTCTCTCTCCAGACAAATGCTGACATACGATCGACGCATTCCCCTGCCAGAACTTGACCGAAGAATTGAGGTAAGGCGTTGACCAAGTCGTTGGGGTCAAAGTTTAACAAAATATTTTTAGACCAAAAACGAAGAAACAAATTATTTTCTTATTCATGGCTGTCTCGTTTTGTAGATGATCGATGCGAAGATGGTTAGGAACATTGCCACTAAATACATCTATGATCGCTGTCCGGCTGTTGTAGGAGTTGGTGAGAATACATAGTTTACTGTGAATGATATAATCATATAATCATATAAATCAAATGAAGAATGATCCTCGCAGTTGTGAACGCAATTTATGCAATTGCGAAAAGAAGCTCGTTGAAGTCCTGAAATTTTTTCAGGCCTCTTTTCGCAATTGCATAAATTGCGTTCACAACTGCGAGGATCATTCTTCATTTGACATAGTTTACTGTTAGCTGTTTTGTATGTGTATTAATTTGTATGGAATTGTCGGGTTTCTCTTGAGGATATTCGGAAGTCGTCGGTGGTTTTACATTACGTCGCTCTGTGATTGGTTGACAGAACTCGCGCCACTTTCTCAAGCAAAACCAAAACCAAACGTGGCTTAGAGCGGTTTTCAATTGAGTGTCGTAAAACCAATACCAAAGCAATTACTCCAGCCAATCACAATAGAAGTAAGCAGTGCAATTAGCCAATCAGAATGCGAAGCAATTACATGTAACCGGCGTCAAGCGCGGGAAAATGGGCGCGTGCAAGTCACGATTGGTTTTGGTTTTGCTTCTCATTGGTTGAGAAAGTGGCGCGAGTTTTCCTGGCCAATCACAGAGCGAGGCAATGCAAAACCAAAGCAATACCAGAATTACTTTCGACACTCAATTGAAAACCGCTCTACTCGCGCGCATTTTCCTGCGCTTGGCGCCGGCTTCATGTAATTGCTTTGAATTGTGATTGGTTGATTGGGCTGTTTCCTTCTGTTGTGGTTTGGCAGCGTAATTCAAGGGGTAGAAGCAGCAAGAAACATGGCTCCGAAAACAGGCGACAATCTTCTCCCAAAACACCGACACCGACAGAAATTGGCAGAAAATATGCGACAGTTTGCGACAGCGACAATTCGCGTTCCAGTCCTCTTTGTTTTCTTTGTTTGTTTTTTTTTTCTTCTTTTGAAATTTATTATATATTCAAACACACAAAAAACTTACAGACATCGTATTTACAAGAAAGACTACATAGAGCGGTTTTCATTTGAGTGTCGAAAGTAATTATGGTTTTGCTTTGGTTTTGCATTGCTTCGCTCTGTGATTGGCCAGGGTAAGTTGGTAAGTTTCGTGCCACTTGATACATTCATCGTCTTCTATATCACATTCCCTTTGCCATTTCTGCTGAGCCTGCGTAAGAGATATACCTTTCCTTGATAAAAGTTATGTGTAGAGCGCTTTTCAATCGAGTGTCGTAAAACCAAAACCAAAACAATTACTCTGACCAATCACAACAGACGTAAGCAGTCCAATGAGCCAATCAGAATACGAAGCAATTGCAAGTGGCCGGCGCTTGGGAAAATACGCGCGTGCATGTCACGATTGGTTTTGGTTTTGCTTCTCATTGGTTGAGAAAGTGGCGCGAGTTTTCCTGGCCAATCGCAGAGCGAAGCAATGCAAAACCAAAGCAAAATCATAATTACTTTCGACACTCAATTGAAAACCGCTCTATACCAGTTTGCTTGCTTTTTGAGCTTTAGTAGTTTAGTAATGTTTTCTTTGTGACAATGACTTTTGCCCCTAACGAAACAAACGAGAGAGAGTCGTAAACGAACGAAAAAGCGACACCAGACCACCCCTTGGAAGGCCTCCTTGTACACGTCTGTGTTTAAATTATTCGCATAAATTTACATTATATTTTACATCTTTCTGCTTTTCAGGTCCAATCGAACAGCTTACAGACTACAACAGAGTTCGCGGAGGAATGTACTGGCTGAGGCTTTAGATTGTCGAAATTCCTGTGATCATTTCACAGTGTCCAGCTTTCTGTACAAATCCAAAAGGAGGGAATTTATGCTGCAGCCTTTTACCGTTCGCGCTGCGTGCAACTCTGATCTGTAAAAATTTCGACAACAGCTCAACGCTGTTATGAGTGTTTTAATAAAAGGCGTTGTGGTAGTTTGCTATAACTGGGGTTTATGCCTGTTTAAATTCTTAACGTGTTCGAATTGGCGCGTGAAACGAGATCACGAACCTTTAGAGGCAATATGTAAGAAAAAAAAAACAGTTCCGATTCGTTGGGAGAAAAAGAAAGTGATAACTTAAAATAATCACATTGAAATAGCAGTATAGATCATTATACTTCATTTCTTGTTTCCTAAGGCGGGATTTCACCTGATCATCGTTTTTTTAGCCGCTTAACATGGATTTAACGTTAATATCTCGTTCACGTTTCAATGAAGCAATTAAAAATCCCTATGCTCATCCCACGTAGCTATGTTGTGGGACATTTTGTGAAACTTTTTTTGGTGATTTTTGGGTACATTTGGGAAGAGATAAATTTTCTCAAACGATTAGTTTAATTTAGGTAAATAGGAAATATTGAAGATTTAATGAAGGTTTGAATTTAAAATTTGAAGCTAGAAATTAGTGGACGGGTACCAAACAGTTCCTCAGCAACCTGGAGTGCCCTTTTGGGGTGTCAACTGTCTGGAGGCGCTCCTTTACATTTCAACACTCACTCCTTAAAATATCACTCTTTTACATAGTGGTTTGCGTTAAAAGGATCTGCTGGCTTCGAGAAATTGTGCGAATGTTCATCAGACTAAAACGCCGTCATTTTTTTTTCGGATTTTATTATTATGTTGAAATCAACTTTCGTACCACGTTTGCTCGCACCGGAACCAACAAATTTCTTTGCAGTACGTAAGTGTTTGTTTTCAGTTAAGAAAATCTACAGTGCATACTATTTGCATCATTCAACCACTTGTGAAAAAAAGTTGTACCCAACAGTTCCACCTTGAAATCTAGGAAATTGTGCATTATATTTTATGCCGTGAATTTTTCCTGGTGCCATCTTAAATATCTGAAAAATTCAACACTGTAACAAAAGCATGCTTGGCCTCCTAACACAACCCCGACGGGAGGTGTTTGGTAAATTTTGGTTGCTATGGTGACAACATCTGTGTTGCTCTGTTGTGGGTTATACTGGATTGATCGAA
Source organism: Pachyseris speciosa (assembly GCA_016490735.1). Classification (NCBI taxonomy): domain Eukaryota; kingdom Metazoa; phylum Cnidaria; class Anthozoa; order Scleractinia; family Pachyseridae; genus Pachyseris; species Pachyseris speciosa. The sequence continues at coordinate 268,206 of JAEMWC010000948.1, forward strand.
ACTTGTTCACAAGGCTCCAAAAATAAAGCCACCAATACGTCACGGCGTCGATCTGAAGACGTTTTCCTGGAAAGCAGACTTTATTAATGAAGAATAGAACTCAGCGACAGCAATGTTGCTTTTCGATGACTGCATGTCATCATTTTCAAATTCATATAAGACCGTATGATGCAGGTTCGTTACATAACAAAACACGTGCGAAAGTTTAGTTGCGTATAATTATATATGATTTATTTGAATTAGCTCTTGGTCCCGAAGAAAACTACTGTTAATTGATACATCGGCCAGTGACCATGCACTCTTCCCAAACGTAACCTTTATGTATGTTACCTTCAGTTTGGTTTATTCCGACTCTAATTAATATAGTTTAGCTTGAGCAACTCGACATGGCATCCGGAAACAAGACAAAAAAATTTTGTATTTTTTTACGTTGTGCCAGTTGCGCAAGTTCTTTTGACTTGAATTCTTTTGTATTTCCTTTCAGCTGTAAAAGTTTAACTGATTCAATAGCTATAGCTAACTTAATTTATTATTTAATTGTTTTGATTTAATGAAAAATTTGCTCTGTTGGTGTAGATTCTGCTAGCATACTACCAAAGAAATTAAGTACATACGAGTTTCATATGTTCACATTCATGAAGAAGGGGTGTCGGTATGAAAGCACGACACTTGTGTCATAAGATTCTAAGGTAACCTGAGTTATGAGTTTTGGGTTATAGCTGATGACTTTTGGCCTTGGTGCTCACAAGTATGAAGTTTCATGACACTTTGGAAGCGCGCGTGACACACTCCACATCGAGGTGCTCGCACGTACAGCCAGCTTCGAGTACTTTCACTTCCATCTCCTTAAATTTTTTGCACGAAAATAGACCAAACGTTTGCGGATACAGTTGCCTCAGCGTTTCCTTCAGCGAGAGGAAGTTATTAGCAAAAGATGAGCCAGCAGAATGACGCGAAAGTGACGGCAATTGTCACGCAACCGGAAATAATAACCTTAAACTCAAGATTTTCGATCGATTTTAGACGGTTTTTTCGTCACAGTTTTAAGAATATCCAAACGAAACGTTAGTTTTTCTGGTAACAAATGCTCAAATTCCCTTAATTCCATTATTGCAGAACGCTTAGACGCGCTTCGATCCACGATAAACGTGTAACTGCTTCCGAAGAAAGCTTCGACGGATTTATATCAGTAGCTATTCTTAGAACTGACGCTCATCCAATGAAAAGCTTCGTTATAAGCATACACCACCAAAGACAGGCATTTCAAGAATGCCGCTGAACCTTCGCGCAAAAACTTCAATTAAAATAAACGAAAGAAAGCCAGTCAGGCAGTACAAGCATTATCACCCTTTACCATTGGCTGAAGTAATTTCATTCTCTTCAATAAACCGTTGAGAATCTGTCAAAATTTGCCGCTTCCAAAGTTTATATAGGGCTGGTCGGGAATAAAACACTCGTCACCACTGGTTCTATTCATTGATGTGTAAAATCAATTGTTTTTTGACCAATCAGCGTCAAGGAAAAGCCCCTGGGACTTACTGCAATGTGGTGTGAGGTCAGCGGCCCAGAATAACTGAACCCCCCTATAGGATATATTGAAGGTGTGGCTTTGGCTCTAGGTGATCAATTCTCCGGCCATTTCCTGATTTCTGAGTTCGTCGGTTCTGGCACACAGTGAGGGAAAGTTTGCTTGGTTTTGAAAAGGTAAGTGAAAAAATAACACTTCTTTTAGACCTTGAGAACGGAGATTGTATCCTAGCTGAGGGTTTAGAGTCGTTGAACGTGCTAGAAATGCAGTTGGTAACATCAGAATGTCAGCGATTCCAACCGACCGGGAGAGCAAATTCTTGGCGGCGTTGTTTCACAATCCATCACTACACACCAGAAATTGAACCAAGAAAATTTAGCCTTGTTATACCCTTCGTTTGGTCCTCTTTGCTTCAATAGCTGTTTCGCTGAGCTTGGCTTTTTAATTTACACTAGTACTCGGGGTGTTGAAACCGTGTCTTCGGTAAACGGGGTGTTATGCTTCAGCGGGTACATTACATGCTACTGTTCAATTTGCTCGAGAATTTGCTCTCTTAACCTTCCCAATTATACGTCTAATCCGTAAATTAGAAATATACTGTTTATTGTACTTTGCGAAGGGAGAAAGAGCGTTTACAACGGCTTGTTCGAGCGGTGATATTCAATTTGGAGGGCGCTACCAATCGTTGAGTAAACTTGGAATGAACCGGCGAATTGTAAAAGCACCCTTTGCTCTAAAGTTACCGCCTTGAAATACCTCCGAATGAAAAACAACATTCTTTATGCTGACTCCTGTAATACTCAACTCTTCTCTCGTGGAAATATCGTGTTCTGCCTGTTTGTTACGTGGATGTTTAGAATCAACTGAGCAAGGTGTTTGTCGATCAACGTAGAAGCGTTATATTTAAAAGCGCTTTTCTGGTGATGTAACTTGAACGAACCGTGGTTAACGGGTAAAAAAATCGACCATTTGCGTCAAACGAAATTACGCTCCCTCGATTTTCACCCCACCCTTCAACCCGTGATGGAAATTATTTAGAATAGTTGTACGTAACCCTTCTTTCTCGGCCTCACTGCAGCAGAAGATTACCTGATTTCCTCAAATTCTTTTATCGGTTATGATATGTTAAATAGAAAATTAAAGTAGCTTTTACATTTATATTTCTAGTCATCAAAGGGTGTTTCAAAACTTACACACAGCCGAAATACCATATATTTAGCACACCCGAAAATAGTTGTTTTTAAAGTACTTTTAGAAGTGTTAATGTATGATGCTTTATGACATAAATGCCTTTCAATTTTGTTGTTGTGAGAATTAGTAACATATATAAACTTATTTCCTTAGTATAGAATTGTAATTCGAAAATATTGACTATAACTTAAGTTTCTGCCGCTTTGCACGCTCTTAATTCTATGCTCTTTGCTAATTGTTTAATTCCTAACCCTGGCATTAATCCCAATCTACATATAACTTACTGCTGTCTATACTTGCCGAGGAAGGGTCTGCGCAGTACAAACCATTCTATGGTAGTATGATTTCCATTCTTTTGATCTTTTATTTTATTGAGATCAATTAATATTGGCAGATAATGAATGCAAAGTGTAATTTGGAAGGTCATGCAGTAATAGCAATCCTGTATTTAAGTTGTTCAGGGTTCAACAGTACCTCTTGTCTTGATGCTTTGTCCTGCTGCCTGTGACACTTGATACTGTATTTGGAAGGCGGCTGAGTGTATGTGTCAGCACATTTAAATTATATTAGTCTAGTGCAAGAGTTGTCGAGGAGTCGCCTTGTTCAACAAGGAGAGCTACCACACAGGGATCAACGTGGCTGCTAATCATTAACACATGACGTACAAGTTTTACACCATGGTTCCTTGTTCCTCGTAAACTTTACCCTTCCCCATTTAATGTGGTTTTAATTTTTCATGAGGTACAGTACCGCTCAGCCATAAGATACTGCTCCCTTATCTCATTTATTTTGAAACAAGAATCTTGACTCAAGTGAGATCACTGGCCACATATGACCAGACTATCTTGAGTGTGATACTCAAGCCAACCTCTTCGTGCAGTTTTGTCTTTTCAGATCAACCAATGTTTCATAGAAATGATTAATTGGTGCTTTTGGTTGTTGGTGTTTATGTTTGGCTATTAATGTCACCAAAAAGTGAAATATTTGATAGAGGGAACCTGAGAAAAGTTTTCAGTCACGAGTGACAATTTTGAGTGATTCTTTCTATTTCAGTCAAACTCGTAGAGCATGTTCTCTTGATGGATGACCAAACAAATTCGAAACAGGGCAAATAAAGGACAAGTCATAGAGAAATGAGCAAGTTAATTAAATCTGAAAGAGAATATTTTTTCACACACTGCACCTTACAAATGCATGGTACCTTATTGTTGAGTGGTTCTGTCATTATGAGGAAATTTCTTGGGTGTGACCTAACTCTTCATTGTTTGAAAAATTCAAGGGAACCTCCACTTGTACAACAAATTCGTGCTAAACTGTTGGAAATAATTACTAGCTTCCAACTTTTTTTGAAGTGTGGATATAACATTTAATTGTACAAAAATTTTCGCTTTCAAATTTCCCAGGTGCGGCCATTTGATGACGTGTAATGGTTGCAACTTTTGTCCTGAGGCAAATGAAGCAGAAAATCCATTGTGTTTAACAATAGGGCAACCATTACACTTCATCAAATCCAAAATGGCCATGCCCAGGAAATTTAAAAGGGAAGATAGAAAATGATGATATCCATTTTTGTAAACTTAAATGTTATATCCACATTTTAAAACAAAATTTGGAATCTAGTAATTATTACCTACAATTTAGCATCAATTTGTTATAAGAGTGGTGGTTCCCATTAAGCAAGTTTTCTAAATTGACCTTCACCACTTTGTTGGAGGGGAAGGGTAAAGTTAACCTTCGATTGTCCCTTTGAAGGTTGAGGAATCAGTGACATGACGGCCCTTAGGAAAAAGCTGGTCATAGTGGGTGATGGTGCCTGTGGCAAAACCTGCCTTCTCATTGTCTTCTCCAAAGATCAATTTCCTGAAGTTTATGTACCAACAGTTTTTGAAAATTATGTGGCTGACATCGAAGTGGATGGCAAGACCGTAGAGCTAGCATTATGGGATACAGCCGGGCAAGAAGATTATGACAGGCTACGACCGCTCTCTTATCCCGACACAGATGTTATTTTGATGTGCTTCTCCATTGATAGTCCTGACAGTTTAGAGAACATTCCTGAAAAATGGACTCCTGAGGTTCGGCATTTCTGCCCAAATGTACCCATCATATTGGTGGGCAACAAAAAAGATCTCAGAAATGATGAAAAAACAAAGTCAGAGTTGTCAAAGATGAAACAGCAGCCAGTGGCTACTGAAGAGGGATCCAATATATGCGACAAGATCAATGCCAGATGCTACATGGAATGCTCAGCGAAAACGAAGGAAAATGTAAGAGAAGTATTTTATCAAGCCACTAAAGCGGCACTTGAGAAGCCAAAGAAAGGGAAGAAGGGAAAATGCAGTATACTGTAGTATGTGTGGACACTTTCCTGCATCATGTTGCTGTAGTGTGGCTGACTAGAGATGACTGACTTAACAGAAACTTCTCCAATTCTTTAAACTTGTTAGGTGGGTCTCTGAACTCAAATATGAAGGACAGTCTTGTAGTTATCATTTATGAATTTGAATTATTAGTAATGTTACTGAACTGTGCATAAACCCAAAATGTGTCCCAGATCTGATTGCAAAATTCTGCATGGCCTCAGAGTTACTGTTGAATTTCCACTGATTTCATTGGCGCCAATACAGGTTGCCTTGTGACAAAAAAAATGTGTTATAATTGACAAGTGTATAAAGAGTCCACCTTCCTCCTCATCAAAGAAACAATGTGGTTTTTCATTTTCCATGTGTTAAATTTGTACTGTATTGTTAGCTTTCTTAGATAAAGTTGGAGATAAATCGAATCTGTGTTATTATTGTGTCTATTGACTTGGCCTTGCATGTTGTTGACAGGTTATTGCAGGTATATAGTTTTTGAAGAATAATTTTTGATTAAATAACACTTTGTAGATTGTTACTTGTTTGGTCCATGATGGCTCACAATGGGCAGTATGCCTGAATCCAAATTTTTTCAGTGGTTGTAAACAAAATACTGTTTGCTTTCTTGAAATTTCAAAAAACCCCAAGAGAACAAACAATAGGAAGCTTAAGCAATGGTAACAAAAATGTCATTTCAAATTATAACTTCTCGCTTTTGTAATTCTTTCTCAATTGTTCAGATTGGTCTAGCTTGGAAAATGCTAGTGAATTCTCCGGGGACTAAATTACTAGGGACGGAATCAGAGTGAGGAAAAGAGAAATAAATTTTGCCATCAAGGGCTCAAGTTCTCTTAAAAACATAAAGTTTGGTCATTTCATGTTGTTTTCCAGATGATGGTAAAGAAATGTATCAGAATGTAAACACATGTGCAGAGTGCTTGTTTTTACTCATTAAACCTATTGTTTTGTGACATTCTCACTGCTGTTCCTGTCCTCGTTGCTTAAGCTCCTTAGTGGATTCCAAAAACCGGAAAACTAAATTATTATGCAAGCTGAGTCTTGTGAGTTGGATTATAAAGAAATTTTGGAAGGGTTAAGTGGGTGGTGTGAATCTGAGATTAATCCTTTTTATTGCAAAACTGTAATTGATGTATGTAGTATGCAGTATAACAAATGCTTTTGATGTCAAGGCCTTAATTTGTGAACCTTTGCAGTTTGATCCATAAAATAAAACTGTGTTTCTTTTGATTCAGGGGTTGTATCTGTTTCATATCTTCGTGTGGGCATTGCTGCATTCTGTAACACAATTGTATACTTCAAGAAACCAACATTTTGTTTCTCCTAACAAACTTACTACTTGATCCAACATAGAGGTATTGAGAGAAGAAAGTGATCACCCAAAACAATTATTATCATTATCGTTATTATTATTGTTGTTGTTGTTGTTGTTATTATTATTATTATTATTATTATTATTACTTAACAGACTCAACTAGTATTTTGGTTATGAGTACCGTATTTATTCATCTATAAGCTGATCCCAGCTATAAGCCGAGACCCTAAACTAAGCAAGTGGAGTAGTGACCAGATGTTTACCAAAAAAACCTAGAAAACTCTTGGCTATTAGCTGAGACTCAAAAACCGAATACCAAAGTTCCGTGGAGAAAAAAAACTGCAAAGATCGTGTGCCACACCTCAGCGAGAATTATGTTGAAAATCTAAAAAATTCAATGCCATACCTTCACCATAAAGGAATTTTAACGAACCTTGTAAGTTTTAGGAAATGTTTGGAACCTTTTTATGCCAAAAAAACTCAAAACACTTCCAAAACACAAAATCAAAGTTGTAAACGACCTGCCATCTTGTATGACCTGGAAAACTAGGTGAGAGAGAGGTTACCAAGCCAGCAACATGCTTTGAGTCATGTTCGGTTGTGCTTGATCCCAAAAGCAGAAACTGGGTGGTTTTGCTCAAGTTTATTGAAGAATTTCTTCCACAAATAAGATAACAAAGTAGACCCAATTAATTCATAGGAAATGTGACCACTTCTGTGGAAATAACAAGATATAGTAGGGTGTGTGAAGCAACAAACGGGTTAAGTGTGATGTCAACGACGACTGATAAAAGCTTCCTTGAAAAGTCTTCCCAGTTTCCAAAGCAGTATCCAGAGTTTCCTACTCTGGTTCATGTTTTACCCTTGTTTCAAGAAGGTGTGAATATTCTATAGCTACAGGTAGTTACAGACTTGAAACGATGTACAATTTTACTTGAAACCACTTTGTGGTAGTTATACACTTGTTCTAAGCTTGCAAAAATTGAAACAGGGTGATGAGTAGTTAAATATTACAATATAATGCCAGCTCTTTTTTGGGAGAACAGATTACAAATATGCCTTGCTCTCGTGCTGTGCAGCAAATTAAAGAAATTGCAAAGTAACTGTAACAGTAAAGATTACACATCTACTGCTTAGCTATTATTCAAGTTAATACATTTAATAGGTTTTAAACTGATACATGCAAATAGCTTTTAGCTTTGTGTTACAACTTAAAAAAGAAATAACTGAAAGACTAAATGCAGTCTTTAAAGTAGGGAAAAAAACTTGAGAAAAATCATTTGGAAGAAATTTAAAGGAGCTCGGTTGTGATATTTTGGGTCATTACCAGAGACAAAAAAATGCATTTAAATAATGGGAAACTGTGAAATAACAATATGTCATGGAAGTTAAAACCAAAGAGACGAGAATGAATGGTGAAGGGTTAGAGAAGATTGAGACGGATTTTGAAAAATTGAGGCTAAACATTTCAAAATCCGAAGGAGGTGACCTAGGTCCTTTAAACAGTACACATGGCTGCAAAGAGTGTAAGGACTTTTATTAGTAACTAGAGAGGAATGGAAAAAAGTTTGTAGGTTAGTTTCCTAGGAAAAGTGGTGCTGAATCAATAAGAGTGAAAGTAAATGCTTGGTACTATCAACTGGAGGCGAGGTACTTGTCCATTGTTAATAAGGGATTCAAGAACAAATGTGAAACTGCCAGCTCTTCATCAGTGGGGCTCAAGACATTGTGGGCGTGTGGTTTAAGTAGCTTATACAAGAACAATGACACAGAAATTAGCCTGGTCTCTTAGAACACTGTGAAGCAGTCACTCTGTGCAAAGGATTGCTTTGCATAGATGGATCAGATAGGTGAAAATGTGGTGGCAAGAATAGCCTATTCATTTCCAGTGGCTTTAGATAGGAGGAAAGTGTTGCTTAAGATTGCCACATTCATTCATAAGATTGCCACATTCAGTATATTTGTAGCTCTTATCAGCTCTATAAATCCTGTTAACACTTGCCTGTCTTTGTACAATTTAAAGTTAAGAAAATGAATGGAATTCCTAGTCGAAAGGTTTTCCACTTGACACGATCATTGAAAACCGGTTTGTCTTGACATTATTTCCAGAGTTGAGACTTGAGAACTTGACTGTTGAGACTGCAGCCCAGCATAATTATTCTGTATTTATGGGCATTGTCTAGACAATGTTAGTTTGCCATTTGTTTGTGGATAAGTTAATCTTCAGTTGTCCCTTTGAAGGTTGGTTGAGGAATCAGTGACATGACAGCCATTAGGAAAAAACTGGTGATTGTGGGTGATGGTGCCTGTGGCAAAACCTGCCTTCTCATTGTCTTCTCCAAAGATCAATTTCCTGAAGTTTATGTACCAACAGTTTTTGAGAATTACGTGGCTGACATCGAAGTAGAGAACAAGACTGTAGAGCTAGCATTATGGGATACAGCAGGGCAAGAAGATTACGACAGGCTACGACCGCTCTCTTATCCCGACACAGATGTTATTTTGATGTGCTTCTCCATTGATAGTCCTGACAGTTTAGAAAACATCCCTGAAAAATGGACTCCTGAGGTTCGGCATTTCTGCCCAAGAGTTCCCATCATTCTGGTCGGCAACAAAAAAGATCTAAGGAATGATGAAAGAACAAAGGCTGAGTTAGCAAAGATGAAACAGGAGCCAGTGAAGACAGAGGAAGGTGCATCAATGGGTGACAAGATCGGTGCCCGTCACTTCATGGAATGCTCAGCTAAAACAAAGGAGGGCGTAAGAGAGGTGTTTTATGCCGCCACTAAAGCAGCGCTTGATAGTAAGCCTTACCACAGACCATGGTATAAGAAATGCTGTATGTTGTAATCTGAATGAACTAATTACAGCTGAACATTACTAAATGTGCCAGAGTTTGTGTAACATAAGAGAACTTCTTAATCCTTAGCAATTTGTTGGTGTGGGTTGTTTAGTCAAGAGAGATTTTTTTCTCAAGTTTTAAAGGAAATTCTTCTAGTTATCATATATTAGTTTTTAGTATTTCTCCTAGCAAATCAAAGAAGCCTTTCCTTTAGGTAGTTGTAGACAGTTGATATCTTTTTTAAAAGAATAAAACTGTCAGATTAGCTGAGCATAAAACATGCAAATTAAGTAAATTTCAAAGTTACATAAAAATTGGAAGACCCATTCCAGAAGAAAGTTGTGATTCATTTGTGCTGTCGAGACCTTAAACGTCAACAATGTCATTTTAACTAGCATTGTGACTTGAAGTATTAAATGACAAAAGTATCATGTTTTGCTTTAACTCATCTAGACCAAATTATAAATTATGGAAGGAATGAATTTTGTATTGGATTGGTCACAATTAGCAATCGTCATTCATGTCAGGGATCATTTTGAGGGTTTTGTGCAAAACTGTCACAACATCTTGGTTAATTGTTTTTTCTGTTAGAGTACTGACCATCTTAACAATGTCACCATGTGATCATATGTTTAGTGAGGAGAAAGTACATGCTGATATTGGTCCAGAAGGGTTCATTTTCCTAGCAGTTCAAGTGAAACTTCTTTGATATAGTTTGGTCAAAGGCCAAACAATTGTTTCAAAGGTACTCCTTAATTCCATCAAAAAACAAAGCAGTTGATGCCATGTGGATTAAAACTAGTGTTCGTAGTATTTGTCTAAAGGTGTCATTTCAAAGCATAATAGAGAAAATCTAACAGTCATTGGTGATAGTTCAGATTTCCTTATTTTTAGTAGGTTATATAACTGTTTGAAAAACAGTTTTTAAATGATAATTTTTTATTTGAACATCTATTTTTTGCAATGTTGTGCTTGCTAGATGCTACACTCTGACAAGTTTTGAACTATGGATTTATCCATTGTTTATTAATTTAATGTTAATTTTCCTGACAATTTGAAGGCCTTTCTAGAAACCAAATGCTTACCTTAAGCTTTAAAAAGCTAAATAAAAGCTAAAGTTGAGTTGCTGTGCTCAGCGCTTATCTGTGGTACATGTAAGTTTGGTGGAACCTTATCAACGTGGCCACTGTCAGGAGTTTTAGAATGTGGTCTTGTCAACTTGGTGGTTTGGTTAGCAACCAGATAAACTTTCATTTATACCAAAATTATAAGGTGGTTAATTGTATTTTCAGGAAGGGGTGGTTTTGAGCCAGGGGTTCCACCGTAGAAAATTTGTAGGGGTCGTGGGTGATGTGGTTGTAAAACTGCTTGTTTATTAATAACAGTACTTTCTTAAAAAAAATATTGTAATGTTACTTAAAGACCACATTAAAAAAAATGTTAAATTAGAGGCGGGAAACAGCTGTTAAATAAATACAAACTTGAGAAATTCAAGTAATATTGTTAAGTGATCAAAATTGTGTAAGTAAAGCTTATGCAAAGATACTGTTTATGTTAGGTCTATAAATTTGCAATTCTGTGTGACGAGTATTGTAATAAAACATTTTTTTTTATTATTCAGCTGTTTTACTTGTAAGAGATAGAAAAGGTGCTCGCATTTACACTGCTGTGTACATACATACATATACTTCACTTACCCTTGGATTGTAAGAGTAGCTTATGCAGCTAATATCTCCAAGCATTTACCAACCCAACCATCAGATGAGAGAGATGGACCACAATGCCAGGAACTACATCCCCTACTCTTCTGAGCAGTGTATGGGCCACAGAATCAATTATGACAAGTTGTGAGATGGGTCCCACAGTTTATTGTCCTTATCCGAAAAGACTAGAAAGTCTAACCGTTTGTAGATGTCATTACAAAGGCAGCACTTTCTCCTCAATTATTTAAAGACCCTGAGTGTTGGTCCAGCCTGGGTTTGAACCCGCAATTTCCCACATGGTAGTCTGGTGCTCTGCCAACTTAGCTAACCGGTCTGCGGTTGTGTGGATACCTGAATGGAAATTTGGGAGTGTGGAAAGTTGTTTGGAAACTGAGGTGAGCATGTGTCCCCATTGTTGCTGTGAGTGTTATTTCTCAGCCCTCTGGCACATTTCCACTGTGAGTTCCAAGTTGTGCCTACACTAGTCGAAACATAAGGCCTTCCCTTGAAACAACTATAATATTACTCTTCTCCTCCCTCTAACAGGATACCCAGGATGAAGCAACAGGGAGTGTAGTGTGAGTACAACACTCCTCCCTCAGTTAATGCTATACACCCAGACAGCTCCCGTCATAGTGGCTGTGGTTGTGCTCTAGGTGTGAAAACATGATAGCAGTCATTTCAACTAAACATTTCTAGGCTTCCTAGTTTCCTTGTACATTACTCTTTCCAAGCATCACATTTTTGCTTGTGGTACCAGATTTTTAAAGTATTTTTACTCTTCACTTCATGATGAACCAAAATAAAATCATTCCCTCTTCCTTCCATTTCACTTAACATACACTAAGTATCCCAGCATTATTAGTTTTGGAACCAACAGCCATTACCCTCATGATGGCTATTGCTGTAAATGAGCTTAGAATCTGTTCATCAGGTCTGACCATCCCATGGAACAGCCTTGTCTTCGGTTTTAGACATGACATCACAATAGCTGAATCTTCCTATTGTAAGAATAACAAAACTCTGTGGTAAAAATGTTGCATCTTCTAGGCCAGCTTCTTGATCATATCCTGGTTGACCTGGATTTAGCTTGGGGTTGGGGCAGGGTGTAGCAGCATATTCAAAACTAACTGTAGATTTGTTATTGCAGTAGTGAGGTTTAGTAGAGTGCTGGAATCAGCTTTGCATTTCTTATTAATTCTAACACAACCTAATGTTTTACTTTATTCTTCTCTAAACTAATCCGTAGGAAAGCACTGGGAACAGCAATTACTAACCGCCAACCCTTGTAACCAAAATTTTATTCTGCACACAAACAAAACCACAAGTGAAGCTGGAAAAAAGCCCTGAGTGACTTCTGATCAGCTGTTAGATCCTCATTCCAAATTGCCTTTTATTTGCTTGTAACACAGAATTTGACTGAAAATCAAGAGTCACTTAGGGCTTTATTCCAGGCACCCCTTCACCAATCTTGTGCCAGCCTTGTCTCTGTCATCTCAATCTGTCACCAGTAGCCACCTTACGGTCGCCACTTGGAGTCATAGTCGGGAATTGTGACCAAACAATTACACTAAATATTGTAACAGCAATCTGCAGACAGCTCTGCTGGTGAACTTAAATATTAATTGACACATAGTAGTCCTGGTAGACCTCACTGGGCCATTAAATATCTGTAAGTTATGTGAGGCACAGCAGGGAAAGTGGAAAATGGAGCTACACTCTCCTTTATTATAGCTTTAATGCTAACATGAGCTCTTCAATTGTTTCCTCACAGCTTGAACATCCAACAACATGGCAGCCATCCGAAAAAAGCTGGTCATAGTGGGTGATGGTGCCTGTGGCAAAACCTGCCTTCTCATTGTCTTCTCCAAAGATCAATTTCCTGAAGTTTATGTACCAACAGTTTTTGAGAATTACGTGGCTGACATCGAAGTTGACAACAAGACTGTAGAGCTAGCGTTATGGGATACAGCAGGGCAGGAAGATTACGACAGGCTACGGCCGCTCTCTTATCCCGACACAGATGTTATTTTGATGTGCTTCTCCATTGATAGTCCTGACAGTTTAGAAAACATCCCTGAAAAATGGACTCCTGAGGTTCGGCATTTCTGCCCAAATGTTCCCATCATATTGGTGGGCAACAAGAAAGATCTCAGAAATGATGAGGCCACAAAGAGAGAGTTGTCAAAGATGAAACAGGAGCCGGTGAAGCACGAGGATGGCCAGGCGATGGGTGATAAGATCAACGCAAACTGCTACATGGAATGCTCTGCTAAAACAAAGGAAGGAGTTAGAGATGTTTTCAAAGAGGCAACTAAGGCTGCGCTGGAGACAAAGAGGAAAAGACATGGCAAAAAGAAATGTAGTATATTGTAAAATGCTTGGACTCATCCCCACAGAACATTACATTGATATATGCTAGAGTTGCCTAACAATATTCTCCCATCTTTTGCACATGTTGGGGTTGGGATAATTTGGTGAGACCCTTTCACAAGCCAGCTGGGGAGAATTTCATAGTTATTATTTCTCAAGTTGGAATGAAATAATTAGTACTGTTACCAAATCATGCACTGTCTCCATACACAAGGAAGTAAGTTCATTGTGTAAACTACCTTACAGTTAGGTTATCAGCTGTGTTTCTGCAGCATGATATGTGATGATGGCTTGGTTTGAATCAACTATCATGCTCAGAAACCAACAGTTTTAGGTTCAAATTTTGATTTATGAAACGTTTCACCGCATTACATTGTTTTGAAATTTAGAGTGCATGAGTTGAGTGTAGTTTTTTTGCTTTGCACTATGTAGCCAATCAAATTACAGTGTTCTTGATAGAGCTTTAGTTTATCATTAATATGATAAAGTAGATAGCCCTCCCATGCTATGAGGGCCCCCACCCCGTCCTGTTTGTCTAACAGGCTTAATTTTGTTGGAATTCTGAATCATTTGCAATCACACCTCTTTTTTGCTCCAAGCCTAACCCTTAAACTAAGTTCTTGATATTTATCACTGCAGCTGCTGCACACTACATGTAGTTAGCAAAAAGAATTGAAGAAACCTCGCTTCTTAAATGATGTCAACTTTTTGAGACAGAATAACTGAATCGGTATTGTCGTTGTCTCAGTCAAGATGTATTAGTCACAGAAATGGGTTAAAAAGGACACGTGTTTGGACAAACTGTATTATCAATAAGCTAACTCTGGGTTAAAGTGAACCAAGTAGTAAATTTTCTAGGAATGGTTTGCCCTTCATTGTTGATGCAGACTTCAGTTTAAATTTACTTTAAGCTTAAATTAATTAGCTTTGAAAAACATTTTTGAGAAATTGAAAACCTTGATTAATGTCCAATAAATATTATTGCAGATTAATGACACAACCATGCCTTATTGCTAACTTGTTTCCTTCGGGATAAATGGCTATTGCTGAGTGTGCCACTTTGACAAAATTGTCAAGCAGTTTGTGACAAACTTTTGAACAGATCTGAGAGCTTCCATTGGAAACAACCAATCACATTGCAAAATCTGTGGGAAGTGTTTCTGGTAGTTATTGTAGGGCAAATCTGAAACTTAAAGCCTGGTTCACACTAGTAACAATGATGGGGAAGAGATCAGTTTCCCTTTGTTGTTATGTTCATGCTGTCATGTTGCTATTATATCATTGGGTCTACATGTTCACACTACAAACAACGACCTTTCTACATCACAATAACACCCATTTTATGTTGTTATGATTGTCATTATGTCACTAGTGTGAACCGGGCTTTAAAAATCGGCCTTCCACAATTCTTGGGTTTGATTGATTAGTTGATTAGTAGATTGTCACAAACCAATTAAACTGCAAAATAATGTTGTAAATGGTAGACAGCTATATGGTAACATGCAAGTCCAACTGTTTTGTGATTGCAAGCTTTAAGGTCCTTTACCATGAATGCTGTAAACTTGATTATTCACAAGTTTCATTTTTTTTTCTCTTAAGTTTTGATTTGAGTAAGTAATATGCAATGTAACAGGTACTGTTGATTTTCAATTTATGAATGAATAATAAAATTGTTTTTTTAGATTATTGTCCTAGCAACACAACCGATACAGTCAAACTACCATTAAACGGTCACCCTCTATTGAACGGACACTTTTCAAATTCCCAAAAAGCGGCCCCCCTTATTTACTGTAAGTTAGACCTCTGTTAACCCTTTCACCACCAAGTGGGACTTAAGGTGGCTCACAACAGTTTTCAGTGCTTTCTAAGACGTAGACTTTGATGGGTCACTATAACCCCTTCTTATCAGTTGATGCTACAATCATGGTATCAGAAAACTGCCCAATCATTAGGGAGCACGTTGGTATCATTTTCTTGACGCTATATGTTACCATAGCAACAGTATGACCCACTAAAAACACCCTTAATTTTAGCTTTAAGTACTTATATTTCAAAAACAGCTCGGTGAAATTTTTTAATGTTATCGAAATTTGATAAGCAGGATAAGACGCAACTTTTGGCAAAATTTAAAAAAATTCTGTACATGGTGTTCAGAGCCACCTTAAATTTTCGAAAATTTAAGGTAGTTCTGAATCCCATGTACAGGATTTTTTTTAACTTTGCCAAAAGTTGCGTCTTATCCTGCTTATCAAATTTCGATAACAAAAAATTTCACCGTGCCGTTTTTGAAATATAAGTACTTAAAGCTAAAATTAAGGGTGTTTTTAGTGGGTCATACTGTTGCTATGGTAACATATAGCGTCAAGAGAATGATAACAACGTGCTCACCAATAATTGGGCAGTTTTCTGATACCATGATTGTAGCATCAACGGATAAAGAGTGGTAATAATGACCCATCAAAATATACGTCTTGGAAAGTGCTGAAAACTGTT
This sequence comes from Pachyseris speciosa, assembly GCA_016490735.1. NCBI lineage: Eukaryota > Metazoa > Cnidaria > Anthozoa > Scleractinia > Pachyseridae > Pachyseris > Pachyseris speciosa. The sequence goes on from JAEMWC010000948.1 coordinate 284,026, forward strand.
TTGAGCCACCTTAAAACATTTTACTCTGGCTAACGCCAGACGATTTTACTTGTCAAAGGGAGGCCTCTTGGTGGTGAAAGGTTAAGGTGGCAGCATACCCTAGAGCACCATTTTCTTCAAAATCTCGTTACCATGAATGATGACAAACACGATGTTTTAGTCTCTTGTTGCCATGGAAACAGAACAAGCTTTTGTTGGATGTGTTCAATAGTGCTTCTCGTGCAGGGATTTATGGCAGTTGCATGCTCCGAGTAATGGGCTCCCGTGTTTCCCGGGTGAAAATAAATGAGCAAAAACACTTAGTGAAGCAAGAAACAATTTTCACAAATTAAAATCAAACGGGCATGACAATGTACTTCTCCAGCAAAGTAATAGCATAGAGTTGGAATGAAAACAACATATCAGCTCCAAAATAGTGCAAGAATTAAAAGAAACTTACATCGCAAACGAACAGTCTGGACAAATCTTTTTTTAAACTGAATCCTTTATTACAATTTTACGTAACCATAGCTATAACCAGTACATTGGAATAAAAAGCTGCTTTCCGTTTTCAGAGAGTAAACATTACAAAACAGCTCTTCTGCTTCCAAAGTAAAGAGGAATTTTGAAAAGAAAAAAGGCAAACAAGTGCTCTATCAGCTCCCTTTTTATCAGCAACCTCAACCAAGCAGCCAAACAACAAGAATCTGACCCTGTTGCATTCTGGGAAATTCTACATGTCATTGAGCAGGAAAGTCTCCCTTCAAACAATTTATTATTTTCTGACTATGGTCTCTGACCAGGCTTCAATCCTGCACCAACAGTTGTCCAAGCACTTTCAACTTTCAAAGAAACTTCCACAAGTGAAGATTGGAACCTGGTGAGACAAGGCTCATTTGCTTTTAAGCCCCTTGTCCATGTACAACAAACTGTCAGCAGCTTGAAACGAGCCTGTTTTGAACGAAGTTTCTTGCATTCACAGTTCCAATAAACAATTCTTTGAAATTGGCAAAGTTTACGCCTTCTCAGCCCTTGATGGTGAGCTCAGGCACCAGCAAATGACACAGTAATTTAGAGCAATTTTAACACATTCCAAGGTAAATTCTGCAAGCGAATCGGCCGACCAGAAAGCGAATACAAATGAGCCGAGTATAGCCACGTGACCAGCTGCCACGTGTCTGATATACATGCAAGATGTGCCCAGTTCTCGATCAAAATCTTTGGAGAAATAAAGTTTCCACTCATTTTCTAGGGAAGGCTGGCCCCTCAAGTGGGCGCGGTCACCATTTAGAATTCCCAGTTAGCTAATTTCACCTCGATACGCCAATCATATCCAGTTTCTTTTACTGCGCATATAACACAACGTAATATACAATAACAGTAAGAGTGCTTAATTCGTGTTGAATGGCAAAACTATATGCTATGCTACATTCCATTTTTTCCATATTTTATACATTTTGGAAAACCTCCTTCGGCGGTCAGTCGGTCAGTCCGTTTACCGAGGGTAACCGCTTAATAGAGGTTTTGACTGAAATTACATTGAAGTGGAAGTAGTCTTTACCGAGGGTGACCGCTTAATAGAGGTTTTGACTGAAATTACATTGAAGTGGAATATGAAATATTTGTGGGAAGTGACGAAAAGAGATCAGTGATAGACTGAAAATCTCTGCTGTAATTGAAGGGCTGAGGGCATAAACTGCCTATGTGTAATTTTCGGCGGTTTTTTTAGTTCGCTTGGATTTGTCCAAAATTTTGCATGTGAACTGCATTTTGATTCAAAAACAATGTCCCGTATTTTTTTTCACCGATTTCGTTTTCGTTTTCGAGAAATAACGTAAGCAAAAAAAAACACCTAAAACTACACATAGGCAGTTTATGCCCTCAGCCTGAAGGGCTGAGGGCATAAACTGCCTATGTGTAATTTTCGGCGGTTTTTTTAGTTCGCTTGGATTTGTCCAAAATTTTGCATGTGAACTGCATTTTGATTCAAAAACATTGTCCCGTATTTTTTTTCACCGATTTCGTTTTTCGTTTTCGAGAAATAACGTATGCAAAAAAAAACACCTAAAACTACACATAGGCAGTTTATGCCCTCAGCCCTTCATATGTCTGCCTTATTAACATGCATGAAGTAATGCCCAAGGGTATTCTTTATGCGCGATGTGCCTTTTTGACTCATAAACAGCCCACAAGATGCCCATCCGACTTGGAAATGGTCGACTTTTTTAAATGCAGCACTTATTACCAGTGTTTTGCTTACTGATAGTGCTCAAGAAGCTTCCTTAGCTGGAAAACAGTGCGCAACATTCTGGGTTGACTTAAAAACAGCACACAGCAACCTTGGTTAACCTTAAGCCAGCGCGCGTAGATTTTGTCCGACTTGAAAACAGCACTCAAAAGATTTAGGGTTATTGTTAAGTTTAGAGTTAGGGTTACAGTTAGGGTTAGGGTTAGAGCTAGGGTTAGGGTTAGAGCTAGGGTTAGGGTTAGAGCTAGGGTTAGAGCTAGGGTTAGGGTTAGAGCTAGGGATAGGGTTCGGCCTAGGGCATTGCAAACGTTAACGTTAAAGTAAGCGGCGTATTTTGAGTCTCGCACAGGTTTCTTGGTTTCTTGGTTCCTCCGAAATGAAGAGAGCGCACAGGTTTCTTGGTTGATTCTTAATTCTTTCGGGAAGGCTTTGGCCGATGTAAGTAAAGTGTTGAAGAGGGTGTTTTGGTTGAGAACGGCATAAAGCAGGATCGGATTTGATTCTAACTCAGTGCTTAAAAAGCTTGCTGTCGGCTGAGAAATAGACTAAAATATTAAAGAAGGTTGTTTTTATTTGAAGATAGCTTTTGGCTACTACCAACAACTTCTGTTCGTGAGCAACACCGAAAATTTGAGTTAACGATGTTCAAGGGCAAAATTAAGAGTTAAAAGAGTAAGCTGTTTCCCGTCGGTTTCCGCTTCGAAACAGAGATTTGACTGGCGCTTCGCGTGGTCATTATTGAAACGATTTTGAAGGGTTCATTTTCGTCGTCAAATGGAACCAGTGGAATGAAATTCGTATCACAAATCAACGTAAATGACGACAGTGAAAAAACTGGAACAAAATACTTAACTAGTTTTGTTGGCTTCAAGACGTAAATATTTGCATAAGATGTGAAATTTAATCCGTATCGTCTGATGCGTAACACAACGACTTGTGAAAATGTCTCGCGTGCAAATACGTTTTTGCTGGTGTTTATCTCGCTTGAAAATACGTTTTGCTGATGTTTACAAGCCTCCATAAAATCAAAATAACCGAGTTGATCGACGCAAAACTGATTTATATGTTGAAATTCGGCAGCATGTCTCCCTGTGTTTACATAACAACTCGACGACCGACCACGAGTAATATTTTCCACGCGCGCCCATGCAACTTTTCCCCGGATTGTTTTCAAGATAGTCATCGAAAACGGACAGACTTCTCGTCATGCTGACTTCCCTCTCTCGGATGAATTCTCCGTAATGTTTCCGAATTTTGACGAACTGTTTCACGGCTTCGATGGCCCGCGAGACAGCGCCCACTTCGGCCGCAATGAATTGTGGGAATGTTATGCCCTCCGCGAGCGAAAGACACTCTGCAAACATCAGCCAGTTTTTTGCCCTTAACTCCAAAAACACCTCTCCTTTTCGGAAATCCTAGCACGGTAACCTTTCAGAAATGGACCAAGACTAGCAAAACCGAGCCGCTTTTGAGACGAGAGATGTTTTCAGAGTTTTTTTTCTGCCCGGCTCTTAATCTCTACTCCCAAACCGGAGAGTCAAATTCATCTCTCTCTTCATGGTTTGGCAAGCAGAGAAAACACGACTGGCTTCTTTCAGCCGTGTTAGACTTGTGGATCTAAAGACTTCATGATGTCCTTCGATCACCGAGCGAACAGGCAAATTGACATAATTCGATTAAACCAAACAAGCTAGCGCGGATTCGGCAGACACGTTGCGTAAGTACCAATGTTTTAACCGCCAAAACGTTTAGTCTACGTCACACTATGGAACAATCCTCTCTACCTATCAATCATTTCATGTCCAGTTTCAGTTTTACCCTTCAGTTACGAGCATTTGACGCTAAGTTTTCAAATAAAGAAATAAAGAATACCCTTGGGCATTGCTTCATGCATGTTAATAAGGCAGACATATGAAGGGCTGAGGGCATAAACTGCCTATGTGTAATTTTCGGCGGTTTTTTTAGTTCGCTTGGATTTGTCCAAAATTTTGCATGTGAACTGCATTTTGATTCAAAAACATTGTCCCGTATTTTTTTTCACCGATTTCGTTTTTCGTTTTCGAGAAATAACGTATGCAAAAAAAAACACCTAAAACTACACATAGGCAGTTTATGCCCTCAGCCCTTCAATTGTAAGCTGCCATAACATTCAATCCCATTATTAAGGCCTTCAAAAGGGGTGGTCTGGTGTCGCTTTGTCTCTCGCTTGTTTAGCTAGGAAAAAATGTCTCTGTCGCAAAGAAAAAAAAGAGGAATGGAAAGTGAGTTGTCCCTGTCGCAAACTGTCACTTTTTCTGCCAATTTCTGTCGGTTGTTGGTGTTTTGGGAGAAGATTGTCGCCTGCTTTCGGAGCCATGTCGCTTGTCGCTTCTACCCCTTGGAAGGCCTCGTTATCATGTTGAGACTTACTTTTCACAAAGTAAAGTAAAACTTTATTTACACAGGCTTAGCCCATTCAGCTCTAAGGCTGGTCTCCGTAGAGACCCTGTATCTTAAAAAATTAATTAGCATCAAGAATTTTCATGACCTATTACATTTAAAAAGCCTAATAAAAATACAATAACAGAATTTAAGAACTACATTAAAAAGCCTAAAAATGCAATGCAAAATCACAAAAACCTAAAATATAATGAAAATATCAAAGTTATGATAAAAAGAAATGTCTCGCTCGGCGGCAGAGCGTTTGAATGTTTTCACTCTTGACAATGTTTAAAGGGAGTTCGTTCCTTTCCTTGTATTGTGTACTATGATGGTCTTATCTGGGCCCAGTTCATGTCACAAGCTAACCGGGGTCAGTTTGATTCTAGTTCAGTACAAGTAAACCAAGGTGTTCGGAAGGATAGTGTTAACATAAACAATTTGGGTATGCAAGATGAAAACTGTGGTTAACTCTCTGTGTAGTAGACTAGACACATTAATAGTTAATTATTCATTAATATCTATTGATTCACTCTTATTGGTGGATTAATGCTGATTGGCTTTCGAACACCTCGTCCTTGGTTAAAAACTTTTGCAAAGGTGTTATACTCCAAATACCAAGTGTGTGATTGTCAATGCAGCTGTAATTCTTTGTATTCTTCGCTATAATATTATAACCCAAGACTTTGCTGTATAGTGAGGACAACGGAACAAAGACAAACGGACAGATACATGAGAATAGCGTATAAAAATACACACCATACTATATTCAAATATAAAAACGTTGAACATTAAAGTGTGAATGGAAAGTCTTGGAAGCTTGAAAGAATGTGATACACTACAAGGGTGGATCCAGGATTTTTCCCAGGAGAGTTTGCACCACTAAGAAATAACGTAACTGACGAGTGCCGTAAACGGGGATGGGTGGGGGGTGGGGGTAACAAGGGGGTTCGCATCCCCTGCACCCCTCCCCTAGATCCACTCCTGCAACTCATCCATATAATCCTTCCCCAAAGGGGGCCAGAGCTGAAATGTGAGGAACTCCTTTTTTGGAGGGAGCTGCCATGTTTTTCATACCTATTATTGAGGCTGGAAACTGTACACCTTGTTAAAACTTAGAAGATTTAACCAGTCTAGTAAAACTCGGATGAAAGAATGATGTATGGTGCTGTTACCGTACACTAAAATATCAAAGCGTTCGCTTACATCAAATCACCATTAAAGATGCATACAAGCTCTCGTTTGGCTATATTTTTTAGAATGGTAATGGTATCTTTTAGTGGGCAAGTAAGAATGGAGCCACGCCCATTTGGTTCTTTCATATTGACACCCTTTCCCATACTAAACTGGAATCCTCCTCCCGGAGATTTCTAAGAAGTCGAGCCCCATGTTGCAATGGCAGAAGCATACAGCAGAATATCTACAGAATTAGGTGTAAATGTCTTGGTTAATAAGGGGAATCTTAATGATTGAAAAACAAAGGGAGAACATAGTGGTTCAGGTTTTTCTATTTTGATCCAGTGTACTTTCTATTTCAGGGTGACTCTTATCGAATAAGGACGTGTTGTAGGAACGATAAAATTATCCAAGGTTTGCAATTTAGATTGGTTTTTCAAACAATATAGAGGATCTGAAGTAAAACAGAAATACAACATGGCGCTGAACTGATGAACTCAATCTCGTACCCAGAGTCTTTGTTCACCTCGACCAGCGGTAAGGAAACGAGTGACTCTGGAAGTTCTTATCTGGCAGGATCCCTAGAACTTCGAAAATATCGGACTTCCGCTTCAATTGCTCATGCTTAGAGCCTGAAAATTCGAAAACAAAGAACAGTTGAACAATTTATTGTTTTTAACGTTATGTACACAATTTATTACCCTACTGGATAAACTTTAAAAGATTCTTAATTCTCAGCGAATTGTCGCAAAAAACCTTTTCAACTGACTGTCGAAAATACTAATAAGAAAGTTTGCTAATAACTGCTACGGTGATTGGTCCAAAATAACTCTTGCAGCGCGCTTGTTAACGTTAACCAATCGCAGCAAAAAGATTGATTAATAAGCAACAAGAAACCGACCATGACTTTGCTTGCTACCGTTTTCCCGCGTTTGTCACCGGTTACATGTTTTCCCGCGCATGTGGCATGTTGCATGTTTTCCCGCGTCTGGAACTGGTTGTTCGCTTTTGTTCGAGTTCTTCGCAACAAGAACCTTTCACCAGGAAATTCAGCAATATTATTTTTGTACAATTTCTACGCAAAAAAATTATAATAAAAACAAGAGTCAAGCATTTCAAGATTGTCCATAGTAAAATCCATGTCCATGCTCCCAACGATACGGTCTTTGTCGTGTCGGAAGCTCTTATGAACAAGAATTTGAACAGAGGGAATTCCCAGGGATAACGATATACCCCTTACATTTCAGATGTGCTCCTTCTTAGCATCCTAAAGGCTGTGCAGTTCCCAAGCAACAAATTCTTGACAGTTCTGTCAATCAGCCTAGGGTCCTTTCTGCCAGAAGTCGGGTAATTCCCTTTACATGCTTTCTTTAAATGAACGACGACAGATTCGGAAACTACCGACTGCCGTTCACTGTCGCGAAATGAGTAGGCGGTGTTAGTAGGTCAGCGTACTCTTGTAACGCCTCCCGCAAGGCTCGTCGGACTTGAGTTGAGTTACAGACAGAACACTCCACGAGTCGAGGATACAGCTCAATGACTTGATCCCAGATCCTCTGGTCCACTGCAAAACAAACAAACATCAACAAAAGAAAATGCGAGAGGGAACCAATTGGAGATAAGCACAAACACATCAAAAGCACAAAAAAACAGAAACTGTCTTCTTTTCTTAAGCTATTTCACAAGTCGGGATGCGTGTGAAATAATAACAATCATAAGCTCATGCACTCAACAAAAAGGCTGAGCATGCGTATGTCATCCTATGCCAGAGTATGCCCGAGTATGCCCCTTGTCCTTGTGATGGTAATGTGATGGTAATGAATTTATATACCGCACATATCACATAGTTTCATGGCGGTTTACAATTCTTCTCTAGGGTGAGATCGGACGTCAGCCTGTAAAGGCGCCCCTGTCATCCGCTATCAGTCCATATTTGATCTCACCCACCTAACCCACACATGAATGTCAAAGACAGATGAAAGATAGAGATAGACCACCACACCGGGAACTACGTCCCCTACTCTTTTCGAGCAGTGTGTAGGTTCTTTAACATCCCAAAGACTATTAGAAATAATTGTTGTGAGACGCCGGGAACCTACGGTTTATCGTCCTTATCCGAGAAGACTGGAAAGTCTTACCGTTGGCAGATATAATTACAAAGGAAGCACTTTCTCCTCAATTATTTAAATACCCTGAGTGCTGGTCCGGCCGGGGTTTGAACCCGCGACCTCCCGCGCGGTAGTCAGGTGCTCTACCAACTGACTGAGCTAACCGGCCCTTGTGCACATTTCTCTAGTGGGAACTGGTGTAAAATAAGCGTAAGCATTTAAGCACCAAAAGCTCAAAAGTACTTTGCCTCTCATGCCAGATCCCACTCGATTTTTTGTCATGCTTGCGCTTTTTCGCACGAGTGTGAAACAGGCTCAAGGAAAGCCTCTTTTTAGACTCCCTTCATTTTTTCCCCGTTTGCAACAGTTAGATGTTCACTGCGTCTGGAACCTGTGACATAATTATTCTCCCGCGCTTAGCACCGATCACACGTTTCCCGCGCTTTCACCGGTTGAATGGTTCGCTCTGGTCTCAAGCAGATTAAGTCCTTTGTTAAACGTGCAAAATTAGGGGAGAAAGGGTCAATACGTACCAACAGTGGGATTTTCCTTGACAGCTCGTTTCAGAGATGAGAGCAATGTACTGATAGCCTTCATTACAAACGACATCTCCGCCATGCGAGTTCTGTGAAATATTTTCATAAAAAACGGCACGAGAAACAGGAAAAGAGAGAAAAGAAGTTCAATAAATGACTAAGGGATCTATCACGTGACCTGCTGACTGGAGACTTATCGACTAACTGACGGGAGGGTGGGTGGACTGACTGGCTGACTGACGGACTGACTGGCTTGCTGACTGACTGACTGGTTGACTAACGGACTAACTGACAGGCTGACTGATTGAGTGGCTGGCTGACTGACTAACTAACTGACGGACTGACTGGTTGACTGACGGACTGACTGAGTGGCTGGCTGACGGACTGACTGACTGGCTGGCTGGCTGGCTGACTGACTGGCTGACTAACTGGCTGGCTGACTGACTCACTGACTGGCTGGCTGGCTGACGGACTGACTGACTGACTGAGGGACGGACGGATGGACGGACTGACTGGATGGCTGGTTGACTGACTGACGGACTGACTGACTGACGGACGGACTGACTGACTGGCTGGCTGACTGACTGACTGACTGACAGGTAAGAATACGAGAGGAAGAGAGACAGAAAGGTGGGACGAAAGAAGTGACAAACTTACCTTGGCAAAGGACATTTCCACTAAGCTTCTCGTCCTCCACGTATTTCACCAACACGTCACTGCACCGTCTGAGCAGAGCGTCAAGAGCCAACTCAGAAACTTTGCCGTCTGAAAATTAAAACAGATACACGGATAATGTCTAAACTGAGTGCCATATAAGGGTGCTAATGCTTACAATTGCACTTAGTTCGTGATCAGTTCCATCGTTAATTGATTTTAGCAATTACCGTAAAAGCTCTAATAAGCCCCCGTCTCTATTAACCCCCCCACCTCTAATAAGCCCCCGTCTCTATTAACCCCCCCCCACCTCTAATAAGCCCCCCGTCTCTATTAACCCCCCCCACCTCTAATAAGCCCCCGTCTCTATTAACCCCCCCCACCTCTAATAAGCCCCCGTCTCTATTAACCCCCCCACCTCTAATAAGCCCCCCGTCTCTATTAACCCCCCCCACCTCTAATAAGCCCCCGTCTCTATTAACCCCCCCACCTCTAATAAGCCCCCGTCTCTATTAACCCCCCCCCACCTCTAATAAGCCCCCGTCTCTATTAACCCCCCCCCACCTCTAATAAGCCCCCGTCTCTATTAACCCCCCCCACCTCTAATAAGCCCCCGTCTCTATTAACCCCCCACCTCTAATAAGCCCCCCGTCTCTATTAACCCCCCCCACCTCTAATAAGCCCCCGTCTCTATTAACCCCCCCACCACCTCTAATAAGCCCCCCGTCTCTATTAACCCCCCCCCCCCACCTCTAATAAGCCCCCCGTTTGGAAGTCGTCTTTGTAATAAGTCCTCCTCCCCCCACCCCTTTTGGGACGTGAGATTTTGTAATTAGTCCCTCCTAGTCCCTTTTGCGCGATTCACTTCATTCGGCCCAATTGGCTTGTTTTTAACGAAATATACACACTGTTTGCACCTCTTTATTAAATTACAAGACGCTCTATGATCGTTTACTCGGGATACTTTTGTGCTGCAGAAGCCAGACGCATGCTTTCTGATTCTCGGAAACTATCCGGCTAGTGGTTTGCTTTTGGGTTCACATAAGGCCTTTTTGTTCACGTACGAGCAAAGCGCGTTAAACTGTTTTGAGAGTTGCTATCCATATTCGTTGTCAGCTGTCGTTGTTTACGTCTAAATTAAGTGGCAACATCTGAAGTTTACTATGACTCTCTCAAAACATTTTTTCTCTCAGCTAAGCTTGAAAACATTCGCATAGACACTTCTCTTAACATATTGGAAAACACAAGGGGAATCTTTTCCGTGTATGCGACATGTTTCTCAGAAGCAAGCTCGAAATTCAAACTGCTCTATTTTCAAAACAAAGCGTGTTACTTGGCTGAAAACAGGCCAGCAGATATATCCTTAAAATATCATTTACCTGATGAAGGTAAAAAATCTAAATGTTTAATTTTCGTTTTTTCCTGACGTCACGTGAAAACCAAAAATTCGCAAACTTGTTTCTAAATGTAGAACTGTCAAAGCTATCAAGTTGTGATATTACATCAAAACAACTTTGCGAGTTTCTAAATATAGAACTGTCACAACGTTCTAATTCGAGTCGATACTCACAGCACGTGCGAGGCTTCCAACCTCGCGGTCTTAAATTCGGCAAACCTTTTCACGCGGACGGTCTGTACTGTATTAAAATCTAGCTTCACAACTTTACAAAGATATGTGCAGGAAAATTTGTGTTCCGGCAGTCGAAGTGGATAACTTAACCTTGAGTGTTCACTTGCGGTCACGTATTAAATGGAAGGTATCGCATTACGAAAACAACTTTGTGCAAATCTGCAATTTTTCTAAATATAGAACTGTCACAGCATTCGAAATCAAATTGTGATGTCGATTAGCCGATAAACACTACATGTGCGAGGCTTCCAACTTTTTCTTAAAACTCGGCAAACCTTTTCACGGGGACAGACTGTGCTGTATTAAAATATCTAGCTTCACAACTCAAACACGATGAATTTGCATAACTTCAAAACAACCGTCGCGTGATGTTAGCCTTTCGACCTTTGGACTGTGTGGTTTGCTTTAACCAATAAACACACCGCCACGTGCCTGCTATTGTGCATTGGCCAATCAAAACACCGTAACGTAATTGTATTGTGCATTTTGCTGCACAGGAATGAAAAAAAAAAAAAGACTGAAATCAAACACATTTTATAACTCGGTATACTTACAGTATCCTGAGTAATAAAATTTCACTGCAGTTGTTTGATTTTTGTACAAAAAGTGTTTTAAGACGAAAACGGCGTGTTTCAGATTTGAAATAAGGCCACCTCTCTAATAAGCCCCCCGTTAATGACACCTGAAATTAAATAAGCCCCCGAGGACTTGTATTTCATTTATACAGAAGTGTATGATTACCAAGCTGCATGTGTAATTTCACATGGGCGAAAGCACATTTTTTCAGGTTTATGGGAGAGACTTAACATTAATTAAAAGAAAAACAAAATTTAAAGAATCATTTTTTGGTGATATTGCCTCGGTGACAATGTTCGCCTGCCTACAGCTCTGTTAACAACACAGAAGAAGGGAACACGATTAAACCGTATGTTACCAGGCTGTTCGACACGTTGATCTACTTCCGCTGTACCATTGACGAATGAAAACTGTAGCAGTGTTTCAAAGCACGACTTGGCGAACTCTTCACGAAGAGGAAAGCCATTTGCATCAGTTCCTGTTCAAAAACAGAAATAGGTAAGGAGTTGCAAGACAATTTCATTTGAAGCACTTAAGTGTCCATGAAACACTCACGGACGTCACACATACGTGTCACACAATCTATCCACTATCTGTGTGTGACAATCGAGAGATTCCTACCGCGCGCGACACGCCATATCTTCCCGCCACGCGTGAAGTTCAGGACAGTCAACCAAACCTACTCCCAGCTTGCTTCATACTCGAAGTAGTCCTGCAGCACGTGATCCTCGAGACGCTTCCACCGCGCGAGACATTCAAGGCAATCAGATCACGCGTGACACATGAAATACTTTCACCAAGCGCAACACCAGAGAAAACCTGAAAACCCGTCAAATGATTCTCAAGACAATTCCACAGCACATGACTCTCGACATCCATCCGCTGTTTGCAACACATGACATGGCAAACTCTTACAGCGCAGGACGGTTTTGAGAGACTTGTCACGCAAGACAGTGTACTACAGACACTGCGTTGCGGTGTCATATCTCGTTCTCATAAACTTTACCATGGATTTTTCGATGGAAGGGTGAAGAGAAATTATGAATCAATCAAGCGTACCACTGAATGTAGCATCAGCAGCCGAGTGTATGGAGCCTCGGTTCAGGAGCGCCATAACACGAGCCATGAAGTCCTGAGGTAGCGCACCAGAGTGAGGCAGGATCTCTTCACGGATCATGCGCAGTAACTGTCAATAAAGCACAGAGATAAGAGTCTTTCAAAGTTACTTCTTTCAAGTTCAACCACACCCAACTTTCAATGGATGCAAACACTGAACCAGTATTTATTCAAATCAGTGATGCTGATTCAAATATACCTTTAAGATAAATAGAATTACCCTTAAGCAACCAAGTGGGCAATGCTTCAAAAGGAATTTTAAAATCAAAAATAACTACATATTATGAAAGGTGTTCGTCATCGTGGTTTCAAATGATAGCTGAGTTAATCTTTTGTCTCACGATTGAGTCACAAAGATGTGGATCGCGACGTTTCGACCGCTATACTGCTGGTCTTCATCAGGCGATGGTATCGACTGGCTGCGTGTGAGTATAAGAAGCACAGATTCTATATTAGAACAACTATCATTATAAATAACCATATTCCTTAACTTAAAACAAATTCTCAGTCGGTTTCGTATTAAAAAGATTCTATTTGATGGCATTGTTTTGGGCACATATTTCACAAAATTGCCAAATGCCATGGCATTTAAACCAGATCTCTACGACTCCGTCGCATTCTTGTTAACCTCGTTAAGGGGTAAATCTGTTGGTAAGCCCGCCTTTACCACATATGTCACGCTGGGCACGCCTCTGATAGAACTGTGGGCTATGTAAATTCGACTGTATTATACCTTGATGTCCAGCTCCTCATCTGATTGGTGCTGTTCTAACGACTGACTTTCTGGGGGACTCCTGTGGAATCAAACCAGCACAATCAGCAAAGGAGGTTTGAGTAGTGTCAACAAATATTCTAAAACTACATTACATTGAATGGCTACATTGAAAATAGAATTCAAAAAATCTACTCGTGCCATTCAGTAGGTTATCATTTGGAACTATTGACGTTTTTTTTCCCGCGCTTGGCACTGCTCGAATGTTTTCCAGCGCTTGGTACTAGTTACATGTTTTCCCGCGATTCGCACCAGTTACATGTTTTCCCGCGCTTGGCACTGATTACGTGTGTTCCCACGCTTGGTAGCCGTTGAATGTTTTCCCGCGCCTGGCACCGGTTACATGTTTTCGTGCGCCTGGCACCGGTTACATGCTTTCCCGAGCTTGGCACCGGTTACATGTTTTCCCGCGCTTCGTACCAGTTACATGTTTTCCTACGCTTGACACCGGTTACATGTTTTCCTGCGCTTTGCACTGATTGCAATCATGTTTTCCCGCGCTTGGTGGCCATTCAATGTTTTTCCGCGCATGCCACCCCTTACACGTTTTCCCACGCTTGGCAGGGAAGCAGGGTTGGTGGAGCAGGGTTGGCGCAGTGGTGAGAGCACTCGCCTTCCACCAATGTGTCCCGGGTTCGATTCCCGGACTCGGCGTCATAAATGGACTGAGTTCTTTGGTTCTCTACCCTGCTCCGAGAGGTTTTTCTCCGGGTACTTCGGTTTTCCCCTCACGGCCCCACAAGCTTGTAGCTTTAAATTGTAACCGTGTATAAATAAAGTTTCTTTCTTTCTTTTTTTCTTTTGGCCGGTTACTTGTTTCTACTTTGAGTTTTGATTAGCTTGTAGTGTTACTTTTTATGTACAGAAGGGGAACTTACATGTCAGAAAACAGAAAATCCTCCAACGCTGAAGCTAACTCGTACCACATGGATCTGAACGTATCTTCGATAACAAAGGAAAAAGCAGCACGCGTTAAAAAGCAAGAAAAGTGATCGCAACCCATTAACGCAACCCAAAACTGTAGGAAATGTAAAAGGCACTGTAATCTTTAGTTGTGCAATAACTGAAGGATAAAAAATGTAGAAAAAGTGGCAACATTATTATGTCGAATTTGAAAGCCACTGAAATTTTCTATTATTTGACAGTCATTTTATGGTTAACGTTATTTTGTGTTTGGCGCATTCGCTTGATATAGAGTAATACACATTTCGTTTACCAGGGCGAGAGAGAGCCACGTTGAGTCCTTTACGAGTGACAGTCATCAAAGAATCCACGGCCATTTTCCAAGTGGATTGGGACGAGCAACTGTACTTGAGTCGAAGAGGGTTGCGCAGGGACTGGAAGAAGTAAACATAAAAATAGTAACAACTTCGTTAGGGTTTAATACACAAAAAACAGAGATCACTCGCTAAAAAAAGAGCGGAAAGGAAGAAACAAAAGAGCAGCAAAACAAAGATAGTAAAATTTCACACGACCTTGTTCCCGTTTCGTGTACTGAAAACCTCGAAGATAACCGTTAAAATAGGAGCTGCTAAGCAGTACTTTCCTGTGGTGCTATTTATTCTGCTGTACAAGGTGGTTCTAACTTTTGAGTCTGTGGATGAAATCCTAAAGTGTGACTTTTCAAATGAAAGCTACTGAGTAGTACTTTCCTGTGGTGCTGTTTATTATGCTGTCAGGGCTCGAGACTAACTTTTCAGCTTACTAGCCCAGTGGCTAGCGAGAGGTTTGATTCACTAGCCAAAACAAATTTTTCACTAGCCAGACTTATTTGCCAGACATTAATCCTGTGAAGCACTTTCAGTTAGGTACTTTCTTTTCCAACCTCAATACTTATGTGCAACTTATCAGCTTTTTAGAAATAAGTAGGTTTGTCAATTGAAAGTTTTATGGTAAAATAAGTCTTAGGGAAGTAGTTCGTTTGTCGTTCACTGCGTTAGTATAAAAAAAAAAAAAAAAAGAAAAAGTCAATCGTATGTTCACTTGCTCGACTTTATTTTCTTTTGTGATACATTTGAAGTAATTTTTATTTGGTTTCCCTCTTGTCCTCCAGTCGCTTTGAACTTTTCACTAGCCAAAATGGCTAGTGAAGTGCAAAATTCACTAGCCAAAACGGAATTTTTACTAGTCTGTGGCTAGTTGGCTACCGTTAGTCTCGAGCCCTGTGCTGTACAAGGTGGTTCTAACTTTTGAGTCTGTGGATGAAATCCTAAAGTGTGACCATTCAAATGAAAGCTACTGAGCAGTACTTTCCTGTGGTGCTGTTTATTATGCTGTACAAGGTGGTTCTAACTTTTGAGTCTGTGGATGAAATCCTAAAGTGTGACCATTCAAGTGAAAGCTACTGAGCAGTACTTTCCTGTGGTGCGGTTTATTACGCTGTACAAGGTGGGGAGCTGAAATCCTAAAGTGTGACCGCTTATGTAAACGCTAGAGAGGAGTAGTATCCATAACCGATGTTCGTTTCTCGTTGCAGACGTTCTCACTCTTTTATCCCAGCCTCTGAAACGCTACATGAAAAAACAAACAAACAAAACAAAACCATACCTTGATAATCTTTTCCAGTACTTTCTCTTCAATGACAGCAGGCTTGGACATACATTCTTCATACAACACCACCGCCATTTCCAGACACTTCTCCGAGAATGGAGTCAGATTAAGAATCAACCAGTCTTTCTTCTTTTTCCTAGAAGCACTGTCGCCATCTGACGACTCGTCAATGTGAGGCGGGTCGGTCGCGTAATCGAAAAACTGAAGAAGTAGCGAGAACAGCGTAGGATACATGGGCTGGTTCGAAACATGAAGAACAGACCCGGAGGAGTTTGGCAAAGGTTCGCGTAAAATATCTATCGTGTCTAAAATCGCGTGCTGTAACGGCGTTAACACAGTGTCTTGAAATGAAGGAACTAAAAATGGCGACTGGTCAACTGGGACGGGTATTGTCACAGTTGTCTGTAGGATTTTCGCCAGTTTTTGCAAGTCTGCTAAACCGAAACGCCTGTATATTCTCATGAACAGAGCCGGAAAGACCTGCACTAAGGCTGCCAGAAAGGCTTGTGCGGGATAAGTTCTGGTTGCTGTGTACTTGCCGGAAGAATCTCGCCTTGTTCTGACAATGTGTGATTCAGACATGCTTGTAGTTCCAATGTTATACCACACTCGCCACGCATTTGACCACAAGTTCAAGTCTTCGTCGGCTGCTTCGCAAAACTTAGGTTTCACTTTCAGCCGAGCGCCACCCTTTCCCGCCTTTTTGTCACGTGAGCTGTCCACCGGGCTTGAACCTGTACCCGTGCTCTCTTGAACCTCATTCGAGTCCTGGACAATGTCTTGGAAGCTCTTTAACGCCGCTAAAGCGACTTCAGAGGATTTGCTCAACGCCGCGAACTCGATAAACTCCAGCAATAGTGCCCATGCGCGCGGGAATTCGTCAAGTCCCGCCAAAATTTGGCGCCGGTTGTTGAACACGCGCGCCACACCGCTCAGCGTCAAAACACGTGTTTCCGCCCATTGTTTTTCAGCCGTATCACGTGAATGGTGAATGAGTATTTTACCCTTTGAGTTGGCCGAATCGCTGGGCGGTGGAACATCAGCTGCTGATGTCGACATTGCTTTTACTTGTTCCAATAAGGGAAACAACACCTGTTTGAAATAAACAGAGAAAATCACTATCATGATCGATAAAATAACTCATGATTGTAATCTGTGATCACGTCAAATTTTTTCGTTACTTCATAATAAACCCTGTAATAACTTAATACAAATAACAAGCTCATCTTCTCGCAAAAGTGAGCACATGAGTTTCCTATCTTCTCGCGTGATACTTCACTTGACCGACGAGGCCGCGGGCCGAGTTGGCTAACATCAGGCGATATTCCCCAAGATTGAGCAGAATAACTGTTTTCTATTCAATACATTCATAACAAAGCACAGATTACTGAGTTTATTGCAGAAAAGCTGGAAAAACTGTAATTTTCTCCCGATACACGAAACTACGTATATCGCAGGATATCTGATGTATGCGTACGACGAATTTGAATGCTGAAGCAACGACGACGGCGACGGCAACGAGAACGCCACAAAACAACGGGCTTAATGAGCAAAAACAATCGCTCTGCACGTGAGTTTTACATTTTGGTACATCAGTTTCTTTCCCGTCCTCAGCAAAACAGCAACGTAAAATGACCAAAGTTTAGTCTTTGTGGAGAACATGAGCGTATGACGGTGAACTCTTTTTCTCAACTTCAACGACGTTTTTGCTTATTTAGTTCCAGGATTTTCATTTTCCAAGTTAAACAAGTTGGAATAATCGCGAAAGAGTTACGATAACGAGAAGTTACATTTTCAAATGACGTTTTCGTTGCCGTTGCCATCTTCGTTGCTTAAGCTCTCTAATTGAGTGAACCATGACTGTATTTGGACAGTGTTACAATGTCCTGGCGTACAATATCTGTGATGGATAATTACAATGCTTACACTTACTGCATCTTAACCGCGGTCAAACGTAAAAAAGTAAGAAAAGTCCTTTAAAGATAAGGTTTTTACGTTGAGAGCTCAAAGCTGATAAATTTTCCTTTATTATGTGAGTTTACTAAATCATTTCATGGCTTACTAAAAAAGTTTCAAGTCTTTTTAAAGCGAAGAATGTGGAGACTGGTCGGCGCTCTGTGTTTTTGTTTTCTGTTTCAATGCGTGACTTCTGGATATTTTACCTAAAACTTTTTTTAGTAATCCATAAAATGATTGGGTAAACTCACCGACTGACGAAAAACTTATCAGGTTTGAGCTCTCAATGTAAAAACCTTATCTTTAAAGAACTTTTCTTACTTTTTTACGTTTGACCGCGGTTAATACTGCATCACATATTTACAATCTCGTTCCCAGGAATAACCTTCCTTTATGGAAACGAGGCTGACACATTTACCTGCCAAAGTACTGTATACCACGTGACATTCTCCAGCAAGGAGCCATGAGCATTGATGGTTGAGAACAGTGTTTGTCCCGCGCTTTTTCTGACCGCTGGCCGCGGATCAACGCACAATTCGCCAAGCTTGGAATACAGGCACATCCACTGACGGTCAGGGGGAGGGACGGGTTTGTCGTACTTGGCGCCAACATTGCCACCACTACTGCTGCCATCACTGGCAGCAGCCTCAGCTTGCTCAAGGGCAGTTTGAATTTTCTCACGGTGTTGGGACAGAAAGTCGGATATATTCCACTACAACAAAGGGAAAGTCAGTGGAAAGCCGCAGAAACGATCAATTATTTGTTCGCTAGTTTATTAACTTTTGCAAATGGAAAATATAACATACTGATGATATCCCTAGCAAAACAACAGAGGCAATACATTAACCACTTCGAAGCTACTAATGAGGATTTCCCTGAAAACAGTTGAAATTAGCATGGCATACACACAGTAGTGTGATCTTAAGACAAGTGACATGCGGTTTTAAAACCTGCTGTGTATAGCGCTCGGTTTTGCCACATCAACGTAGATTATTCCAAGGTTTTGGCCACTGAAATATCCATTATCATAAGTTCGTCTTAAAAGTAGTCTTAAAAGCCTTAAAACGCGGAAACAAGTGGTGCAACGTACGTTACACACGCACAAAATTAAAATTCGTCCACTTTCGATTCTCCTCCACTTCACCAACCGCACAGAGAAAACCTATTCACGTGACTTACCAACAGACCAATGGCTGTCAAGCTGATGTTGAGCTCCTGCGGCTGCAGACCAAATTTTCCCGCCACATCCACCACGACCTTGATACACGTGCAAGGCATCAAGGGAAGGAAATCCGTCACCACCAGTTGCAGGCTTTGAAACGCCACGCGAATAAGACCCTCACTGAAAATGTGATAATCACAGTTAACGTGCAAACATATTTTAGTTCACGAAGAAACATATTTCATAAGGATTAAAATCGGAAATCAGTCGTGAATACGACGTCATGTGATAAAATACGGACCCATATCTCACCCCTGTTGGTTGGTAGCCGCTCCGATAACTCCCAGTACACACAACCAGCCTTGACCCAGATTTTGACCAGTTGAGTGAAGGATCTGACAATAAGAAAATAGTATTAAAACAGTGTCCCAGTCCTCCATCTATCAAGCCCCGCTCCAAGGGGGAGGAGTGGGGGATGGGGAAGGGGGGAGAAGTGGAGGATGGCAAAGATCTACAAGGGGGAGGGGTGGGAAGGGGTATGGGGAGGGGTGGGGTGGGAAGGGGGATGGGGAGGTTTTGGGAGGGCAAAGATCACCAAGCGAGTTTACCTGGAGAACACATTCCAGCTGCTTGTACCGAATATCAGAAAAACTGACATTTGACATTTCTTGTAGAGGACTCAACAACATGGACTGCAGGTGCTGTTAAAACAGACGAAAACCACTATTAAACACTGAGGATGAAAGTAATTAAGGCTCTGTAATCACAGATATCAGCTAAAACATGAGCAAAAATGACCTTACATATTGTTCAGTCAGGCATTACTCCAAACTGGCCGAGGGAATAGCGGGATAAGTGAAACTGTGGACAGAGGCAATGGTGGGCAAGAAAGCAATTAAAACTAACCTGGATTTTAGCTATGCTACAAGATCACCAACAGCAAGATGTCGTGTTATTTTGTCAAAGAGAGAACAAACTATAATCAGTTTGTAGAGAAATTGTTCGCGACGGAAAAGTGCGTTTTTGACATATCTAGCTCAAGAGGTAATCTGAAGGATTACGCGCAAGACTGAGCTGTTCGGGAAGCTGAGCCCTTGACTGGCTCCTACAGCAGGAGTCCTCTCTACACCTGATGCACAGACTAGAAGCATACAAGTCAGATAAGCCATAACTGGCTGACATTGAATTGGCGAATAACACGTGACTCACCAGATCTTGTTTCAAAGGAGGGTTGTGATCATGCGTCAAAGCCGAACGCACCAATGACGTCACGGCCTCTGCTCCCCACTCGCGCATCTTGTTGTGAGGGTGTTGACACACCTGAGGAGATCCAACGAATTTTATCAACGAGAGCGGTTTTCAATTGAGCTTAGAAAGTAAATTGCGTTTCCTTTCGTTTTGCATTGCTTCGCTCTGTGATTGACCAGCAAAACTCGCGCCACTTTCTCAACCACTGAGAAACAAAACCAAAGCCAACCGTGACTTGCACGCGAGCATTTTCCCGCGCTTTGCGCCGGCTACGAGTAATTGCTTCGTATTTTGATTGGTTCATTGTACTGCTTACTTCTGTTGTGATTGGTCAGAGTAATTGCTTTGGTTTTGGTTTTACGACATTCAATAGAAAACCGCTCTAAACACATAAAAACATCGGATTGCTACGTGGAATGTCATGAGATCAAATCCCAGACCGGGCCCTGGAAATAATTAGTAAGATCATTAAAAAATATATTTTAATATTGCTTCCTTTCCACTTGTAGTTCTCTGTAGTTTTGCATGTTAGCCAGCCTATCTTAAATATGTTGCATATTTGTTCTTTTATTTTTTTTTTCCCTTTTCTTGTCTGGAATGATGTGACTAATTAGAAATAATATTTATTATAATGTATTTATTTATGTTTCTTGAATTTTGCAACCCGACTCGAGTTGCCTCGATTTGGTACAGCCCCGTCTCGATTTGTACAGCTAAATCGAAGTCGGCAGATCTACGGGTTTTTGAGCAAATGACATATCGCCATGTAGTTTGTCAAATCTTTTCCAGTTGTGTTTACCAAGTACAGTCTTTTCCAAACTGAATTGCGCCAGGTTACCTTTTAAAAATTAGCATCTCTGCCAACTTTGGAGGCCCGTGTAACGTGGACGAATTCTCCAAGAATACTGGCAAGAATACTAGACTGTATTTCCAAGTATTTTGGTATTTCCTACCTCTAAAAGATGTGCAGTCAGCGGCTTCCACAGAACACGTGCACGGTGCAAATTGTTCAAGCCTGTTTCCAGAAGCTTGGCAACAGCAAACAGAGATGGTTCCTAAAAAAATTACAAGTAATAGTGAACACATGAAAAGACTTATAAATGTATGTGACTTGCCATTGACAAGAAAAATGTAAAATAGGGGTGGGGGGGGGGGGGGAGTCTCGTCAAAGAAAAGAGAAGAAAAGAGAGCGGTTCTCACTTTGTTACTTTGTGCTTGTTCCATGGATGTTGTGGACAATCTGCAGAGTGCGTCCACAAGATGGTGTAGCGCGACATCATCCAGATACCTAAAAAATTAAAGAGATCGTTTTTTCTTCCTTAGTTATCGTAACGATGACTCGTGGTAAACTGATAAAGATGCTATGACGAAACTTCTTGGAGATCTCCATCACCGACAACTTCATCATCATCATCATGATTGCCATGGCCATGGCAATTGCCTACTTCATCGTAGTAATCGTGTCATGTCAACCATAGTCATCGTCACCATGTCAACCATCGTCATCGTCATCATGTCAACTATCGTCATCGTCAACATGCCAACTATCGTCATCGTCAACATGCCAACTATCGTCATCGTCAACATGTCAACTATCGTCATCGTCAACATGCCAACTATCGTCATTGTCAACATGTCAACTATCGTCATTGTCAACGTGCCAACTATCGTCATCGTCAACATGTCAACTATCGTCATTGTCAACATGCCAACTATCGTCATTGTCAACATGTCAACTATCGTCATTGTCAACATGCCAACTATCGTCATCGTCAACATGTCAACTATCGTCATTGTCAACATGTCAACTATCGTCATGGTCAACATGTGAACCATTTTCATCGTCACCATGCCAACCATCGTCACCGACACCATGCCAACCATGGTCATCGTCACCATGCCAACCATCGTCATCACGTCAACCATCGTCATCGTCATCACGTCAACCATCGTCATCGTCACTATGTCAATCATCGTCATCGTCATTGTCACCATGTCAACCATCGTCATCGTCATTAGAAAAGAACCTTAGTTTCTGAAAACCACCATAGCATAATGAACAATGCATGTTAGTGTCAAGACTCACTTGGATGTTTCAAAAAGCCTTGATAAGATGGCTGCCAATACAGGCAGCTCGGCCATCATCGCTTGAGTGATAACCTAAAACATAAAACAAGACTGGATCACAATCACTATTTAGAATCATGAGAATACATCACAAATTTATGTGTCAAGGTAAGCTAAAAGCCATTGATTGGGCACTAAGGCCTTGTGGTATAGGGCATTACCCCTTAAATCTACCAAATAAAGTTTGAGCTTGAGCTAAGAAGCCATGGACAGCTGTTTAGGTCTTGTTAGGCCTCATTAGTATGGCATAGCTAATACCCAGACTCAATTGCCCACATGAATAAAACAAGAAATGAAAATGTGAAGCCTGTGGGATGTGGCTTGGAGTGACAAAGAAGGATACCTTACAAGTTAATGTGTCTAGGTAATCTTGTCACTCCAAGCCAAATCCCACACGCTTCACATTTTAATTATTTAGATAACTGCAAAGGTTGACAAAAACACAAAACTAGTGGCAGATATTCGTAATCAATCCACTATAGGATTTTATTTGGTGAGCAATAACTCTTATAATTATCTTAATACTTGCCTTATCCTAATCACGGACCTAATTTTGACCCTGTGAATTTAAACCTAACATTATTTTTGGTAAATGCGGTTCATGAATTAAAAATCAGAAGTACCAGAAGTTTCAGGACTTTTAATTTTCTTACCAAGTTAGGTGCTTCACTTGCTGGCATGGCCTTCAATGTCCCTCCTGCAGAAGGCTTCAGACCTAAAATCCACGTCAGATGCTGGAAGAGAAAAAGGTACCCTGTTTGAATGACAAATACACGCGCTTGCGCAAAGTGTGTCCAGGGAAACAACAGAGTTTATGGGGGTGGGGTGGGGGAGTTGTAAGATACGGTAGCTGAAGTTACAATGTTAAACCACCGATCAGTTACAGTAGCTCAGTTGGTAGAGCACCAGACTACCGTGCGGGAGGTCGTGGGTACAAACCAAGCCGAACCAACACTCAGGTCTTATCAGATAAGGATGATAAACCGTACGACCCATCTCACAACTCGTCATAATTGACTCTGTGGGATGTTAAAGAACCCACACACTGTTCAAAAAGAGTAGGGGATGTAGTTCCCGATGTGGTGGTCTGTCTCTCTCATTTGATGGTTGGGTTGGTAAACGCTCGGAGATATTAGCTGTGTACGCTACTCTTACAATCCGAGGCTTACACAGCTAATATCTCCTAGCATTTACCAACCCAACCATCAAATGAGAGAGACAGATATGTATATGTATGTAACTTATTACGGGATCTTGACTGATTATCAGTCTGACTAGGTTTTCCTCTACGGTGGGATAGAGGCAGGGCAACATCAGTCCTAGAGTAATGTCCTACTTTTCTCAATAAAACCCTGCCTCCTCCTCTGGAACATAATGTTTTCCTCGATTTATTTAATTGAATGTGTCTCAGATATAAGTCAGCAGTTAAGTCTTATTATTAAGTAGATATTTTATTTTTCATCCATTGTTAGTTATTTTGTATTTAATTAAGTTATAAATTAATTAGGAGGGCTCCACTGAAAACCGCCGTGGCAAGTTGGATCCCCTCGCAAAATATCATCATCATCATCATCATCATCATCATCAAAGGATAACCTCTGGATTACCCTATCATCCTTGATTTGATTAAGCTCTTGTTTACTCAATGCCTCCCTTTTTCATTCACTCAGAACTTTCCAAACAAAGTTTATTACCCATCAAAAGCTAACCTGTAAGGTAGTGAGGACCATGTGCCATGCTGTACCCAGAATTGCTCCATGGCAGTGAGCAAGGCTTAACAGTGAGCGCATACACTGAACGTTTTTAGCTGTTAACTGAAATAAAGCAAACCAGGAAAACAAACTCAACTATACACATAAATGTAGTGCTTCAAAGGTATGAGTCTCTGCTGTATTCTCCCATGTCTACTGAGTATTTTCCTGTGGTGCTGTTTATTATGCTGTACAAGGTGGTTCTAACTTTTGAGTCTGTGGATGAAATCCTAAAGTGTGACCATTCAAATGAAAGCTACTGAGCAGTACTTTCCTGTGGTGCTGTTCATTATGCTGTACAAGGTGGTTCCAACTCTTGAGTCTGTGGATGAAATCCTAAAGTGTGACCATTCAAATGAAAGCTACTGAGCAGTACTTGGAAATCCTGTAGTGCAATTTATTATGTTGCAAAACATGGTTCTCCAGCTGTGTCTAAAGTGGCAACCATTCAAATGAAAGCTACTGAGAAGCACTTTCCTGTGATTTACTTACAGACACAGGACCATGACTAGATCCAAGTGGTACCCCTGTGACAACAGCACCAGATCCCGACTCCCCAGAAAGAGACTTTCCCAGGCCCCTGTGTTCTCCCCCTTGTGATTCTGATAGGGCCTGGGATCCACTTGTTGGGATCTTGACATACGAGACCTGAGCAGTACCGGAGTGGGGATTCAGTACTGTCAGGGTGTAGTGTGGGGGTAAGGCTGCTTTGCAGAGTGATGTGATGAAAGCATCTCTTGGAGTTGTGAGATTTAGAATGCCGCAAAGATTTGCATACAGCTGGTAGGATTTGAGGATGGCTTCTGTTGCACTTTCATCATTACTATAAGACAAAAAACAGAAGGATTATGAAAATGTATTCATATTACATGAGTAAAGAGAAATTATAAGAAATTGCATACCTAGCTTCTAACAGCAAAGATAGTGATGCCAGAACTCCACACCAAGATGCCAGCACCATTTCCTGGAATAGGACTTGTGTGTTTGTTCCTTAAAAAATACCAGAAATAGTTAACAAAATCAGAATTAATAAAAGTCATGATGATGATGACGACGATGATGACAATGACGATGATGATGGTGGTGGTGGTGGTGGTGATGACGACGATGATGATGGTGGTGGTGGTGGTGGTGATGATGACGATGATGGCGGTGGTGATGGCGATGGTGGTGGTGGTGATGACGATGATGGTGGGGTGGTGATGACGATCGTAGTGGTGATGACAATAATGGTGATGGTGGTGGTGGTGATGATGATGATGATGATGTTGGTGGTGGTGGTGGTGGTGGTGGTGGTGAGAGTAATAGCAATAATGATAATATTTTTCAGCGCCTTTTTCTGTCAAGACAAGGAAATCAATGCGCCTACCATTTTCACTTTCTGGTGATTCTTTAGCTGCTGCTCTTATCGTTTCAGTTCCTACACCTGTATCATTTCCTGATCTTGACACTTCAGGCTCAATCCAGCCACCAACAGCCTCTGTGTTGGATGAAATAATGTTTTCTTGAACCAAAATATCAAGACTTTTGACAATCTCCAGTAAACAGGCAAATGCTATGGAGAGGGTGTATCCATCAGGAATTGTGGAACACTCTGGTCTTTCTAATTGCTCCAAGCTAGAAAATTAATAAAAATAAGGGTTAATAATTAATTAATGATTAATAAATATTATTAAATAAAAAAATAACTTGGCCTGAGGCCTTGATAATTCTTGCTATAAAAACCTGAATATAAATAGTATTTTACTATTAATACTTGTCAGACTCCAAATATCAATATTGTGACTTTTTAATTTTTATTGGCTTTTTCCATCACAAAATGTGTGCCCAGAATCTTTTAATGTCTTCATTAGAGTCCTGATCAAACTGACACAGCACATTTTGGGGGACTCCTGCTAAGTATACATGTAAGCCTAAACATGACAATAAGTTGTCAAGAAAGTTTTTGCAACAGTGCCTAAGACAAAACTTGTCTACATAAAAAAACACAGCTTCTTGTTGACGAAGCCTGCAGTTAAAATCAAGTCACGAAAACTTCAGCTTTTATATCATCTTTGATAACTGTTCACCTGTATGTACAATAAGAGGGAAAAATCAACTTACTAAACAGATTTAGCCTGTCCAAAAACAGGCATAACAGAGAGGGGTACCCATGTACCCCTGTAGGAGAATCCAGGCTGAGGTGTTACCCTCCCATTGCACTGAGCGCCACAACAGAAGGAGGTGGGGCACTGGATGGGGTTTGTATTGTATTGGCGCCAGGTAAATGGGATGCCTTCTCTGATGCACTGTGCATGGTCTGACCAGTGAATAATCCCTGAGTGAAGCTGGTCAGTGCATTTACCATTTCATGGAATATTCTGGTAGAGTGTTCTTGCATGTCGTAAAACAGGCAGAATGATCTAAGGAAGAATGGAGGACATTGGTCAGTCAAACATCAAGTTGTAGTTGATCAAACTATTGAAGCCCTGGCTCAAATTAATAGACACGTTTAACCATACAAGCTGCTGTGCAGTATTTATCTGAGTTACATTGTTTGAACATTTGCTGTACCAATAGTAATTGATACTTACAAAGAAATCATAAGCCCATTTACACTACAGAAAAAAATGGGTCCAGACCAGATATTTTTGCCATATAAACCTCCCGTACCATGTTTGCAAGAAATGGATCCGGACTCACTTTTTTCTGGTTTTGAGGCCATAGGCGCCTATGGCCCCAAAACCGAAAAAAAAAAAAAGAGTCCGGACCCCTTTTGCTCTTTGAAAGTGCTGTGTAAACAGTTTAAAAAATTGGCCCGTACCAACTTTTTTTTGGGTCCGGACCCATTTTTTCTGTAGTGTAAATGGGGATATAAAGTGAGACCATTCCTGTCATGCTGATTACTATGCTGTACAAGGTGGTTCTAACCTTTAAAGTCCTAAAGTGTGACCATTCAAATGAAAGCTACTGAGCAGTACTTTTGGTGTTTTTATTATGCTGTATAAGGTGGTACAGTATAGATGTAATCATTCCCGAAACTCAAAGTTATTTAACAATACTTTCTTGCAGTTGCTTGCTAAACATTGTCACTCTTGTATTTTCAGCACAGTGGATGTTACCTGAGCAGTGCAGGTTGAATTGTTAAAGTGTGAAGCACTTCAAGAGCCAGTGCTCGCTGCCACTGAGGCTTATCAGGCTCAAGAAACTTCACCAAGAGAGATAGAAATATCTCACATTCTGTCACCTGTAAAACAATGTATCATTAGGAAAAGTTGGGGATATGCTCCTCTCAAAACTTATTACCTACAGGTTTTCTTGAACTGTCCTTGATACATGTTCCATTATAATTAAATACTATTGTCTTTTTAATCTGTTATCAATCTCATATTTATATATTTGCTTTAATTAAAGGGCACCTCACAGTGAAGATCAAGTGTGAAGTACGAGGCAAATAACTGACTGTAGGTTGCAAATTTTGACAGAGCTGGTTTTAAATGATAATGATAACTAGTACAACCACTAAGTGAGGACACTCAAATACAAGTTCCAAAATTCAAAATAAATGGAAATAAATGGAATGTGCCATTTGAGGGACTCTTCTAGACTGAATTATTCACAGTGGTAGATTTTGAAATCAATATGGGCCATTGCACCATTCAATATTAAAGCCTCAAATAATTTTCAAAAGAGATTTACTAAAGCAAAGACATGCAAAAAAAACACCTTACCAGTAGGGTGTAGAACTTTTCTATCAAAACGGAGACAATTCTGAGAAGTCTGACTGCTACAGGATAAAGGGGCTTGTCAAGAGGAGATGAACTAATGCGGTGCTTGATACTCGGAGAAAACAGCTTTATAATCAGAGGACAAACTCTCTCCTTCAAAAGAAAACTGAACTCAGGATGCTGAAAGGAAAATATAGAAATTTAAGGGTGAAATACATGAAGAGGAAAAATGCTTGATTCCAACAGATACATGTAACATGGTAAACCAAACAAGGGAGAGGTGAGAGAGGGGGAACAAGGAAGAGGGCTCTAAATAAAATAATTATTATTCAATTCCCACATCCAGTGCTCTCAGTTCCCTCTAATAATAATAATAATAATAATAATAATAATAATAATAATAATAATAATAATAATAATAATAATAATAATAAATGGGCATTGGATAGGGCAAGCTGGAGCCTCAGCCTACCTCGGGAAGTTGGATGTTCCTGTCTGCCAGAGTCTGGAGTGATGCCTTTGGTAAGCATTAGTGAGGCCCAGCCAGGGGGTGGGGGGGTCCTGTGTTGCTTGTCTGAATTTTAAAATCTCCCATGTCAGTGTTTAAGTTGCTTATTCTCGGCCTTGATGTCACTGTTGGAATTTTGCCGGAAATGATGTCTCTTGTGGGGATTTCACTTTATGTACTGTCGCTACTTTTTGGGCCACGTCGCTTGTCCGAATTTACCATGGGAGGGCCTCATTAGTAACTCCAAAGCCACCCCCATTAGGGTTACAACAAACAGGTAGCAGCAAGGTAGAATTACAGAGTGTCAGAAGATTCTTGGTTTTCACATGACGTTATCAAAAACTAAAACTCAAAAGTAAACAGACTTTTGCATTTTTATCTTCATTACATAAAAGACATATTAGAAATGTATCTGCTTCCATGTTTTTAGCTCGGTGCCTTGCTTTGTTTTTAAAATAGAGCAGTTTGAATTTTATAGTTTTTCACAGTGTGTGACATAACCGATGTCTGCCCATAAGCATATCACATACATAAAAACATCGATTCACCGTGTATTTTTGAGGTTTTAAAAGCCAACATGACAAGAGAACCATCTATGTGAAAGTTTGCAGGCTCAACAGAGCGAAGAAAGCCTTTGAGATAGCTTAAGTAAGTTCCAGATGTTTTTCACTTGTTTCCGGCTGCCATGTTGGACCTCATCAAGATGGGCTCCATCATGGCATTTCCATACTAAACCCAATAAGTTTGAGTGGTACATTTTGAAGAATAACTCGAGTATGGGACGTCGCACAGCCCTGAAGCTTGGGCATATTGTTAATTATTTATAACTCTTCTACAATATCTCAGTTTCTTGACTTTATCTATTGAATGTTTCACCATTTTATTTTTTTACTTGCGTGACGTGCACGTAACTGAAAACCAAGAATTGCCCTCCTTGGGCCTGCTCACATACTCAGGAAGACCCTATCACCAAGTACTCCAACGCACTTATGTATGACTGTAAGGGAGACAAAATTAATACCAACTGAAGGGAAGTCACTGGCAGTTAAAGCTATCATTTTTTTTTACCTTCAGAAATATGTTTGGATATCCCTTGAGCACACTCTCAAGCAGCTCCAAACCAAAGGTTCTTGTCATTTCAGTGATGCCGTGCAACCAATATGGCTGCTCGCCATTTGTCAGCTGACACAAGTCCTGTTTAATTTTTAAAAAAGTTAGGACCCATCTGCAATAATTTACAGTGGAACCTCGATAGTATAGTGAACCCTACATAACAAAGTCCTTGATATAACAAATGATACCCTTCAGCCTGACCTTTTAAAATGTATGGAAAGGACCTCTATATAACGAACCCTCAATATAACGAACCAATTTCCCTAATCACTTGGCAGTTCCACTGTAATCAACTTTACTTGACTCACCAAAAATGACAAAATCTGACCTACAAAAGATTAGCTATGGTAACCGTGTCTGCACATGGAAATACCAATTTTTTACCACAATTGCTAATAATTTTGCAATGTGATTGGCTAATTTGCCATTTTTGATAAGAGTCTAGACAACACTGCTCACGTCAACATGTCACACAATGCTGTTTCATTTTCTTTGACGCTGATATTGTGGTAAAAAACAAATGGAATGTGGTTTAGCATTGTCTGTACTCTTAACGACAATGGTATTCATCATCACAGTGGTCAAAATTTGTTGTGGACTCACTCAGCTGTGTGTCACGAATCCACAACATTTTGACCACTGTCAGTGATGATGAATATTGTTGTTGATAAGAGTAAAGACAACACTAACCAAATTCTATTTGTTAAATAGATGTGTAAAATAACATGGATCAAAATGACAGCCCACTTACTAAAATGGGGGGGGGGGGGGGGTGCGCGGCCTGCTTCCTGAAACCCTTACCCTATTTTGGACCAAAATTTGCAATTTTCCCTACCAGATTTCAGACCTGACCAAAAAAATTCAGTCTCCTATTTCAGACCTATTTTACGTACATGGTTGGCATAAAAATAATTTGGGAAAGGTTTTTGTTGATGGTCTTATCGCCGAATGATGAAGAAGTAGCTTTTTCTAAAAAAAACCATACCCAATTGAAGACTAGAGTGCACAAACTATACCCTATTTCAGACCAAAATGGTCAAAATTGATAGCCTATTTCAGACCAAAACGGCTAAAAAAAACACACCCTTTGGGACCGCACATAACTATATCTCCTTATTATTATTTTTTTTTGGGGGGGGGGGGCGAGGGGGGGTGGGACAGGGATGTGGGGTTAAGTACTTGTAATGTCTTGGGAATCAGGGGAGCTTTGACAAAAATTGAATGAATATAATTGAAGGGTATTCTGCAAAAGGTGTGTATGTCACTTTTGCAGAACTTCATGTCTGACACCATTTCCAGTCTGAGACAAAATTTTAGCAATACATTCAAAATACACAATTAGTTACTGTTGTCTTTTACCAAGGCATTACCACAGCAAATTCACCGTGTCTTTTGGTTGCTTTCAACATTGCCGCAGTTTTGGTTTCGGTGATTCCCGTGGTGGATTCGTGGCAAACAACATCAGCAAAGACAGGTTTTACCGTGTGCTAATGGGGTGATAGTTTAGAGTGGTACTGTATATGCTGAAAGAGAGTGAGTTTAAAGATAATTTGGATTTCAAGGCAAAAAAGTGATATACACTCCTTTTGCAGAACATCCTTCAATGTATCCATACCTGAAAAAGCAAATAAGCATCTCTAGCACAGGGAAGCAGGCTAACAGGACAGTTCTTGTGTCTGACAGAGCCTGTGGTATCCTCTACCTTTTGAGATGCTAAAAAAGAGAAAACCGTAGTCATAATTCCCTCATGTACAGGAGAATTTAGTATTTTACACTTGTAAAAGAAAAAGAAAAACTGGAATAAAATTTTTTTTTAATAGATAGTCCTTCTTAAAATAAACTTCCAAGATGGCCTAAGATGAATTTCAAGTTACAGTGCTAACACAGAATTCCTTTTGGGAAGTCTTGCATATGACCAGAGTATCTACAACAGAAGACAAAGATTTATTGGCCACATCAAGAGGAAAGAACTGGGCAATAACTGCAGGACAGACTTTACTTGCACATGGGTGACGACATTAGAGAGGAAGGATTTGTGTGCCCCTTAACTCATTCCCCCCCGTCCAAAAAACAGGCAAAATTGGCGACATTTACATTTTATTTGATATCTCCACAGGTATTTACAGCAGTGTGCAAAGCTATACCTCATTTGAAAGAGGAATAAAAAAGCTATGGAAAACACTCCTTTTCTCCTCCAGAAGTCCATTACAGTTTGTAAAAAAAATTCAGAAGGAACGTAATTTGCATAATTTATGCAAACAAATTCAAGGAAAAAGTCACTTTGTCTTACATGAAGTTGTGTTACAGTAAAAAGATAAAAACAACATTTTCCTTGTTTCATTGGCAAAAAGGCCACCAAATCTGCCTGAAAAGAAACAAAAACAAGATTTTCTGCATCATTTTCAGTAACACCTACTTATGGTGAAAAAAAGGCCAAACAAATTTTTTTTTTTTCAAAAATTTTTTGGGTTTGTCTCATGGGGGCATTTTCATGAAAAGGTTATAAAATGATGAAAAAAGCTCTCCTAAACTGCTGACAACCCTCACTGACAAGGTTTTTGAATATTGTTAGCTATGAGTACCGCATGGCACAAAAGGCCAAA
Source organism: Pachyseris speciosa (assembly GCA_016490735.1). Classification (NCBI taxonomy): domain Eukaryota; kingdom Metazoa; phylum Cnidaria; class Anthozoa; order Scleractinia; family Pachyseridae; genus Pachyseris; species Pachyseris speciosa. Next base: position 315,964 of record JAEMWC010000948.1, read on the forward strand.
AACAAAAAAATTCAAAAAATATTTGGGTGTGTCTACATGGGGGACTTACATGAACATTATAAAATGACGAAAAAAAGCCCTCCTAAACCCCTGACAACCAACAGTGACTAGGTTTTTGAATATTATTGCCACAAGTACCGCAATGCAAAAAAATAATAATAATAAAATTTGAAAAAATGTTTGTCTGTGTCTACATTAGGAAGGTTGCAGGTCCCATAGGAGCAGGCAACACCACAGGAATATCTTCACCGGTGTCAGGAACATCTGCACTAGTGTCATCACCACTATCATCACTTTCATAATCAAAATAAACAAGTAAAGAAACTATAAATAACAAACATAAACATAAACCAAATAAATTCATCACTGACCATCAAAAAGCCTTGTAAATTATTTGGCCAGAGAAAAGACACAAAGATAAATGCTCTCTCCACAGAGAAACAAACAAAAAAGGTTGAAAGACTGCAGTATTCCAATGAAACAAATAAAAACTAGTGCGTGATATATGATACTTTGGCGTCCCACGCAGCCTTCGCGTCCCCACGTGACTTTCGCGTCCTTATGAGTGAATCAAAAATATTACTCTGGACATCAAAATCTTTACTTTCTCGCAAATTTATCCAGCTTTGACCACGCAGATATACATTTGGGAGACTATTTCAACTAACTGGCAGGTTTTTGAACGTAAAAAGATGATTTCAATCGCATATCGATGTATTTTGAAGACAACACACTCGATTGTCCAGCAGATGCAAATGTGACGTTCTGAAGGTGACTGTTCGCTTACCTCGAATTTTCATCTAGATCGTAAAGCTGGTGATCTAAATCGCTCTCCTCACCTGAAGACATGCCTTCAAAGTCGTCATCCAATAAATGTAACTGTCGCATGGCCTCATCACGACCGAATAATTCAGTTCGCGATCTCCTGCTCGCGGACGCCATGATACTCCCAAATTCAAAAATTCACCTTCCGGCGACCACTACCTTATATGGGATGAAACTAGGCCCTGTGATTGGTAAATCTATAAGCATCCTGTGTGCCAAATTGGAAGCAATCGGAAGTAACACAATTTTTTAATATTTTTTTTGCGTATCGTTCCTGGAGGAACGATATTTAAAGGGCCGGGGGGAAATGAGTTAATGTCAAATCAAATCAAAACAAATCAATTTATTTAACCTTGATAGCGTGGGGAGTGGTTGCCCAATCCCCCAAGCAGGGGGCTCATGTATTAAACGTCCTAGCATTCCGGATCGAATTTGAATTTAGAAGTGTTGGTTTTTGAGGAGAAAACTGGAGTACCTGGAGAAAAACCTCTCAGAGCAGAGAAGAGAACCAACAACAAACTCAACCCACATATGATGTCAAGTCCAGAAATCAAACCCAGGCTAAATTGGTGGGAGACAAATGCTCTCACAACTGCGCGTTCCCTGCTCCCCCAACGTGAAGAAGTAATAGGTGAAGGTGAAAGGTGAAAAGAATCAGGCTTTATGCCTTGAAGGGAATTGAAATGAATCTATAAGACAACTTACCAAGTCCCTTGCCATCCTCTGTCACAACTCTCTCAAATATTACCGACACCATTTGCCTCACCGTTGCTGCAGCAGTAGTGCAGATTGTTGCATCTTTAGTGAAATACAACTTGAAACACAAGACCATGGCCTTCGGAGGGGATTAACATGCAAAACAAACACAAAAACATCTTGTTTAAAAAAACATCAAAGAAACATCTATGGGGGGGGGGGGGGTTGGGGTTGGGGTTGGGGTTGGGGTTGGGGGTACTCCCTATAATGGCCTTTATGGGGAGCCTCCACCCGAAAAGGGTACGTTTTTCACGCTTCAGGTATATGAAAGGGTAGGGATTTCACGAGTCAAAGTAAATGAAAGGGTAGGGAAATCTGTCATTTAGGTATTTAAAAGGGCCTTTCATTAAAATATTTCGAACACACATACCTTATGACTGTATTGTTTTAATTTATTGAAAATGACAAGAAGACTTCCTGTTTTAGGTATACGGAAGGGGGTACTTTTTGTCAATAAAAGGTATACAAAAGGGGTACCTTTTCTGTCAAAAATGGTATATAAAAGGTTAAGGGGTTGGATCTAGGTTCATGTCAATATGATCACCACCTCCACCATCATCATCAGTCAATAAAAGATTCGCAATCGGTGGAAACTTTTAAACAGAAACTTAAGAGACATTTATTTTTACAGGCTTATGGCGGACAATGATTTTTATCGAGTACTACTAGTAGGTAATGATAATAATGATGGGAATTTAATTTTTTTTTTATATTGTATATGATAATTTTAATTTGTCACCTGTAAAGCATTTTTGGACCATAGGGAAAAGACGCTATATAAATGTATTGTATTATTATTATTAGTAATGGTAATAGGATTGAGTGAAGTACAATTCAGGGAGTAATCGGGCGAGTGATTTCAAATTGGCCGAGCATGTAGCACGAGGCTAATTTGAAATTATGAGCACGATTACCCCTGAATTGTACGACACGAAGTCCAATTACCAATTAATTGTGTAAATAACAAAATGCGAGAAACTCTAGAGGTCAACTTTTTAAATTGTAAAATGTATATTTGTACAAAATAACCAACGGAAATTGTTGCTATTTTACAAAGTGCGAAAATTGACAACTGAGACGACATGGTAGCTACTGCTCAACATACCCAAATAAGGTGACTGTCCGATTTGGCCTGTCCGATTACAAGTGTTTGTAATCGGACAGCTCAATTCGGACAGTTTGGACCTGAAGCAGTCAATTAAGACACAAATAAAGGCTGTTACGACCCAATCATATTCAAGCATTTTGTTATTGACACAATTATTATTATTATCATCATCTTCATCATCATCAGTTTACATTGAAACTGACCAATGCAAGTGCTAAAGTGTAGCTGGACAAAAAAATGTACAACCCAGCTCCCTGTGACTTTTCTAATTTTTGCATAAAAGCTCAATTAATGCCTTGTCATTTTTACAAAAATATTATGGAAAACTATGGCATCAAAATTGATGTTTTATATGGCAAGTCATTTTTACACAAGTCATTGTCATTTTAACACAAATTTATGAAATTACTACTTGTATTTGCATTTTTGTTATCCTTGGTTCAAGTTTTACTTTCTTGTGTTCTTGTGTGTGGTGAATGTATGATAATAAGTCCAAAACAAAGGAAAATAAAAATTGAACCAAGGATAAAATGGAACCACAACAACTACACCACAATAACTGGAAGCCCCTTACAACTTTGATAATTCAAATGTTTAGGCCTTGACCACATAAATTTTTGTGACAATTGATTTCATTTTTTCAGCCCATATTAATATAAAATAATATTAAAACTGTCAATAATACAGTGATAAACAGTGCTGTGACTAAGTAAGATAGAGTTCCCAAATCAAAATCCTATGTGATTTTTTGAAAGACTAAAAGAAGAACATCTCATAATTTAGAAAGAATTACCTTATAATTTTAGCTATACACTGTAAATATACATTTGGCCCCCATGAGCCCTCATTCTGACCTATACACATCCCTAGAAAACACTTTTGAAGACTGAATGTATTGATTAAGAACTGGTAACTGAATACTATTTGTAAACATTTGAACTAACCTTCCCCAGGCTTTCTCCATGAACAAGATTTGATGTTGTAATGAGAAGAATAATGGTTTGAAGGATTCTCAGCTCTTCTAATCCACCCTCCATCAACTGCCATAGCGCACTTACGAGGTTAATAGATGATGACTGTGCAAGACAACAGAAAGTCAGAAAACATCTCAGTTCAAAATTGACATATTGTGATATCGCTTCACGCCTGAAAGAACAAAGACTAGCATTCCACTTTCTATAAAAATTCAAAATTACATGTATTCACCAATTAGCTCATCAAAATACAGCACAACTGGTAAAGATATACAGTGATACTACACACCAAAACATTTCATATGATATAAAAATTCCATGCATCTCCTCTTTATCCAACTTTCCCATGCTGTCTCTTACCATATACAAAATTAATAATTTTAAATTACATTAAAATTTCTGCACTCCAGTACAAACCTCAGACAAAGCTTCATTAGTGATGAGTCTCTGCACTGCCGTCAGCGAGATCTGCACCACACGAAGACTCTTTGTATCACAACCAAGCAAAAAAGGCTGTATTATCTCTGTTTCCTCAGCAATCACTTAAGTCAAAGATAATATGAACGAATTATAAAATTTCAGCATAAATTATTACAGAGATGCTAACACCTGGAGATTTTTTTTCATCTGCTGTCCAGAGTCACTGGCAACTCGCTGGAGCAAACTCGGCCATTAGTGGGGGAGTTGGGTCGTGGATAAAAGCAGTTTTCAATTTTCACTGATCTGAGCAATGAAATGAACAAAAAACAAATCCTGAAAGTGAAAAGGTTAACAGCCCCTAACTGTATTTACCTGACAGACTAGCTATTTTAACCTAAGCCTCGTTTTCAACGTAAACTTGCGAAAATTTCGCATCAGTGAATTTCCAAGGCAGTTAGAGTGAAGATAATAATAATAATAATAATAATAATAATATTTATTTATATGGCGCAAATTCAACTAATACAATTTTCAAATGTGCCTCATATACATGTATATGAAGTGTATATAATAGTAATAAATAATAACAATAGGAAAATCAAATCCAAGTTAACATATAAAATTAAACTAACTAACTTAATGTATGTGTATAAAATATATCAAAACTTTTATTTGTACGCTTGAATAAAAAGTGCAGTTTTGAGTTTCTGTTTAAAAGTACTAAAGTTCGACGTGCTCCTGACGTCATAAGGAAGAGCATTCCACAATTTCAGTGCCGCTGCCATAAACGCAAGAGTAAGAGTAAATTGTTTAAGGTATTTTCTTTACATTCTGGCGTCCCCAATGTCACGTCCCTGATGTCACGTCCCCATGTCCCCAATATTACATCCCCACATTCCACATCTCACATCCCACATCTCACGTCCCCATGTCCCACATCCCCGAACACGTGTCCCTGCGTCCCAGTCTTCAAGTCCCCATCCCACTTTTAGACACAGCCAGTCAATAGTTTCCCATATTGTCTCCTGTGCTATGTGGGTGTGGGAACTTACAAAATGTGTGATGCACAGTGTAACTAGACAATGTATTCTGGGCTGTACTTCCTCCTGGTACAGAGTGTCCATGGCTCAATTTTTGAACAATTTTCTTTTTGAAACATCACTTGAGCTTTTGACACTCGAGTAAGTTGTTTAATGCAGCAGCTGATATCATAAATTTGCATATAAGCAGTACGTAAGCTTAAGTTTAAGTTAAAAACATGCAGGAAATTGTCAGTAAAACTTATATTTACCCTTTCTGATTTTTATGTTTTTTGTTTTGGCAGCACTGATAGTTCTGAGGCGTAAGATCCCAGCTTCTGCTGCCTAAAATAATCAATGAAAAAAATTATCAGTTATTACCACATAAAATACAATCATCATGAAATTTACAACAAGAACAGATGATTGCAAATCACTTTGATCCGAAAAAACAATCTGTTGGTATGTCAGACGACTCCTTTAAAACCCTAAATTTAAAATACGAGGTTTTAGCAACAAATAAGTGCTGTTTCTAATATAAAAATTATTTTTCACCTCCTTAACTGGCTGGAATTTTCGTCTGGTCTCGTTCGACAGAGCACGCAGATCAGCCTGTACGGCGTCAATAAACTTCTTAGATCGCTCGTCTAGGCCTCGCGACATATTCGAGAAAGTTAACACCAGACAGTGTAATAATCCAGGGTTGTGTATTTCTTGGGATTGTGAACATTTGAAGCCATCACAAGTTTGTTTTCAAGAATATTGAATAATCGGACAATGGGAGTAGGCCGCCATATTGGATAGCTGATGTGGCTCGTACCAGACTTCTGAGTGAGTTCGATCCGAATCGAAAAGGACTAAGGATAGGAACACAATTTTGGGACATTAGAAGAAAAGGTCTTTAGCAGAAGCTTTGTTTTGGTCCAGTTCCACAAGGTGCATGACCTTGAGAAAGAGAGGACCATGACCTCTTAAAAGGACAATAAATCTACCATATCCGTTTTAGCTCGTTTTATGAGCCTTGCAAAATCTATAGCATTCGGTAACGAAATCTAAAAAAACACGGTATATTTTTGCTGCGAGCGGCCTTGCGCATCCAAAAGTTTTGATTGGAATTGTAGCTTATTTGGGGCACCCAGTTTTTCCCGACTTTGAAGAATTCTTGACATGACTGTCGTTCTTCTAAATAGTTGTTTCTCGATGTTAGATTTCGCAATTCAAGGATCTGTGACATCTATTTCATGTTACGAAATTATGAAAATACTCACGTAAAATTAGCATTTTTTTCCTTCAGCTGCCAAGTTCCAATCCGGTTCCAATATTGGCCTCTTCATTCCGTACCCTGAGAACATATCATGAATTCAAGTATTTCCGGCATAAAGTGTCAGTCATCACAATACATGTCTTGCGTGACTACGACTTCCTGTTGTCCTGAGCCTTACAAATTTCCATCGTTACGGACTTCAGTCGCGGCTCAACAGATGAACTCGAAAACTACAATAGTATACTCAGAAATCTCGCCTTGAGAAAATCTACATATGTAACATAAAAACATATTGAGCATTATGGTGTCAACATTTTTCTCCAATCAGCTTTGCGAAACCTTTGCCAATTTCCTCTGGTTATCTGAATATTTTCAGCTGTTTTAGTGTCCGGAAGGTTGCGGTTTAAGCTATCGAAACTTCTGGCAAAACCATTGGTATAAATAAAAAGTGATAGTACTCTATGCTCAAACATAACGGAACGCCAATTACGGAGTAAACTTATTCAAGTTGGAAACCTATTTCCACTTTGGTAAGTGAGATCATCACTTATGATTTGCGAAAAGCCAACACCTCTTACATCCCAAAGCTTAATAAGAAGAAAATGAAATTTCCAATTTCTACCAAATAGAAACAATGTGCAATGTTTGGAAGCGGGCTGAGGTTTTAGGCCAGCAGTAGAGTCTTGTGTTTTCGGGAAAATTTCCCGCTGGCTTTAAATAATAACTTTCGGAAACTGAAAATAGACTTCCTGCCTCCCTGTCGAGTTCTCTTCGTCCGTTTTTACCGATAAACTGTTAAGCTGCCATCACGAGTTAAAAGTAACCAATCATGAGTCCCTCATAATACAAACAGTAGGGAAATTTATAGTGAACCCCAGTTTTGTTGAGGAGAAGTGGTTGCCATAACAGCGCCGAAAACTGCGTGACCCCACGGGCCCACGGGGGAGGGTAGATTGCTGTATATTTACTTCCCGGATTCCAAAAATCATGTAATCAACATCACTTCCTTCTCCTTTGTGACCTCGTAACAGCTCTGGCTCTTCTTTTCAAAGAGCCAGTGTTCTCAAGAACTCGAGATTATTTTGGCTTCTTTAAGTTCCATTTCCTTCCCCGCATATTTCTTATTCCAATCAAATTTTCCATGCCAGCACACCAACATATCGCAAGACATTTCAAGGCACAATTAAACGATTTCAGCTCAATGAAACATTACGGTAGAACTTGCAGCAGAGCTCTAATAATTTAACGTTGGCGATAGAATTCAATCAAGACTTTCAAACCTTCTGCCACGCGAACGGGCGATGAATTGTTCAAAACGCCTTGTGATGCTCTCTGTTTGTTTTCACCGACAAAATATTAAATTGTAACCTTCAAGCGATTTTGCACTCAGTCTTACCAAAACTACAGCTTTCCTGGATGTCTAAGCGATGCTTCCAAAAAAAATAACGCTTAACTGTCGAACGTTTCATTTGCTTGCACAAGGAACTTCTATATCAGCTATCAGTTCGAGGTGACAGGTGGGATTATGCCCAGACGTCCCTGCAGAGCAGTTCTTTCCTATATTTTGGAAGATTTTCTACGATTTCTATGCCTGGAAACTCTGATCTTGCGATGGATCGATTCACCATTTTATAAATAGAGCCTGACCAAACGAGGACTTTCAAAATTTGCAACGAAAATTCCCTGTAAAAGCGTATATTTGTTTTATTCTTTGAAATTCGGTTTCAGTGGCTTCCCTTTTCCTGTGTTATGTTATTAATAATTAAGGTAACCGTGTTGAAAATATTAAAACTATATTAGGCCTGGCTGCCGGAATAGCCAATTAATGACCCGCCGAGAACAGAAAGTGTATTTTAAGTTGCGTATCACTTTTTATTCTGTGTAAACAATCAATTGGCAAAAACCGGCCACAAAAAATCTGAAATTCTTAATTTCCAGCCAGCTCTTCTAATCCAACTAAGACCGTAATTTTCAGAATCGGCTTGCACAGTTGGAGAATAAATTCATTATTCCTGATTTCTAATTTTAATGTGCCTCTGTCAAGCTTCGAAGAAGGAAGTAATTTACATACATGACATAAACGACTTCCTGCAAAACAATGCTACTTCCGCCCACGCTGTCATTTGATGGCGATGACAGTACAGGAAGTCTTTTGTCTGTACAAATAAAACGAACTCTGCTTGCTTGAACGAATCATTTGTGTTTCGATACTAAGCCGTGCTTGTGAAACTGCGACTGAACGGTCATTCTTAAAGGTAAGGGAAAACAGTGATTAAGACATTGTTTTTAATGGTAACTGCGCGATTCTTTACAGTATTAAAACGTGTGGAAATCAAGCACGCGATTCCATTTTATCTCTGTATTATCGATGCAGTGAGCAAACCATTGTTTATAAGCTGACGAGACGAACAAATTTTGGCTTCACTGTATGTAAATTTGATTTGTTTTAAGCGATTGAAGGCGAATTTTCGCAATTTTTTCATTTACTAGCGTGTTAAGTGCAACGTTTGGTCCCTTAAGATTTGCATATGAGGAAACGACAGCTCGCTGTTTCAACTTCAAACTGAAGAAAGCTTGAAGCTTTCTTCATGAAGAACAAAGTCCAAACTGGTCAAATGTTTACAATTTCTTTTCGCAAACCGAGAAAAACAAACGGCAACCAGGAAGATGCTGACCTAAACGTCGTAATAGTATTAACTGTCTTTAAGCATTTCATCCACGTATCCAAAAGTTGGAACCCTCTTTCAACGGCGTTTAAAGCGGAAACAGGCACTGACAGGACTGTTAGGCTTTGGAGCTATAAAAACTCTTAGTTTAATAAGCAACTTTAATTTCAAAGACTCCAAACGTATCACAACACTAATTTTATCAGCACAAGGCGAGTATTATAAGAAGGAAGTGCTAAATAAATTCAAAATCGATGAAAACGGAGCGGCTGAAGGTTTGAACCGGAAAATGTTGACATAAAACGTTACCAGACTAGAAGGGAAAACAGCAGTTGGAAATTTCGGTCGATGTCACCCATCGAGAATTGAACAAGAAGTTTATTAATTGGTTAAATTCTCAGTTTAGCTTCAAAGTGTTCAAAATCTTGCTTAATTTCTGCCTTCAGTGTCACCAAGACCGGAAGTCTTAACGGCGCCAAGGAACTGCCTGGAGGTCACGAACAATCTACCCCGTATAATTTGCAAGATCTAAAGTCGAATTTCCGAGAAAGATTTACATCAATCCGATCAAAATACTGGCAAAACTTCCAGATAACAACGCGAAGATGATTTACAAAGCAGATTATAACAGCGAATTTTTTTTTTTGAGGTTTCGTGGAGGGTCGACTGTAAACGAGGCTTGGAATTCCTGTTTTGGTAGTGACAATAATTCAATTTTGCAACTTCCTGTGTAATTTTCACTGATTGAGGTTTGCAAGGGCCAGCCAATATTCGCAAAACAAACTTCAGCGAGACTGTTTTTTCCGTTTACATTTGAATGAAAAAGGACGCTAAGTTATATATGCTTCTATAACAGATGAACTTGATCGTCGCCTGAGTTCTTTCCGCTATTTTAACAAACGGATATTTTCCCAAAACAATAACCCACGCGCGTAAGGTAAATATTGTTTAGTGGCTGATGTGAACTAAGTACGTATGGGTCAGTACTGAATGGATCACGTTCTGTCCACACTGTTATAAAAGGTCAGGTTTCATTTCACAAGGAAGTATCTCTTGAACCTCTTGTGTAGTCACACATCAGGATTTAGAACTACCTTGTAAAGCATAATAAACAGCACCACAGGAAAAAGTACTGCTCAGTAGCTTTATTTCAATGGTCACGCTTAAGGATTTCATTTACAGACTCAAAAGTTAGAACCACGTTGTACAGCATAACAAACAGCACCACAGGAAAGTACTGCTCAGTGGCTTTCATTTGAATGGTCACACTTCAGGATTTCAACCACAGACTCAAAACATGCTCGGTAATGCCTAACAGCGGAGCTCTATAAAGAGTTGACTAGATGCATAACTCTCTTGGGGAGGGGCAGGATCACCAAAAACGGATTTGAACCGGCTTAGTTGACGGAAGGAATTACAAACATAACTACAGTAGGAAAATGTTTCTTTCTGGTTTGCCTGTCATAGCATGCTTAATAAAAAGGATTCAAAACACTGAGGAGAAAGTACATTATTCTAATGTTTTCTTCCCTTTTCCTTTCAGAAAAGAATATAAAACTACTTTACACAAAACAAGAAAGCAAGGATCATGGACTTTGGTAAGTCATTAGAACAAAAAACAACCTCCCTACTCAGTAAGCCTCGATTTAAACATTATGCCTGTTAATTTTTTGGCATATATATGATCTCTTAAAATTTGTGAGATAAATTGACAACCTCGTATTTTCTAAATATACTGCTTCTGTTCTAACGCTTTTGAGGCCGAAGATCGCGTTTTCATTGTAAACATTTGGCAAACAAAGACAAAAAAATCACTGAAAAAATCGTACGTGATAAAATTTCCTGTCCGTCATATACACCTGTTTGAAAGTTTCTATCCGGATGTCGATCAAATTGTTGTCATTGTTTTTAATATGTGTTTTGTGGTTCCGTATATATATATTTTAGACAAGTTGTTTTAAATAATTGGCGACATTCATTTTTTTTTTTTAACTGCTTTGAAGTTTTCACATTCATTTCGTTTGACATGACAAGTTAACGACATCGCGGCAGGATTAATAGTAATGATAAAAAAATTGCACGTATCACGTTTAAAAATGACAAATAATTATTAAGCTGCTCCTAAAGGAAAAAAAAATATATTGCAATGCTTCTTTCGGTTTCTGTTGAAGTGGAAAAGCATCAAATTCACGTGTATTTTCTATCTACGCATTACTCTTTTTCTGAAAGGCAATTTCCTTATATCGTACTAGAATTTTCTTGCCATCGAATTTGTCATCAATATTTCGGTGTTTGGAAAAATCTAATTCCTATTGGGGAAGAGTTAGCGCTGCCAGACGATTTCGCTTTTCCAAAATCACAATTTGTTGGCAGGAGCCCATTTATGGGCTCCTGTTTGTGGCCAAAAAATTTCCACTCAGATAGAAGCGGGTTATTGTTTTAGCTCTCAAACAATGTTTGTTTTAAGCTCTATACCTATTTTATCGAAAAAGTTCTCATTAGAACGCGACTTTTGCTTTTCAATTCAACAGAACAGCTGCGAAAACCCTCCAAAACCGCAGTCCATCTTTGGGAGTTCCTTCTCGACCTGCTATTGGACGAGAAAAGTGGTCACGTGATTTGCTGGATCAATCGTGAGAAAGGAGAGTTCAAATTGAAGAACCAGGAAGAAGTTGCCAGGAGATGGGGCAACTTGAAACACAGGCCTGGAATGAATTACGATAAACTGAGCCGTGCACTAAGGTACTACTACCAGAAAGGAATCATTAAAAAGGTATGCATCGAGAACAATGTTAAAACAGTAATTTTCATAGACATTTGGTAGCTTCCGTTGTAACTTTCAGTTTATCGGCTGTATTAAACTAAGTCTTTTAATTTTTGCTCGAACGCAAAAGCGACCAAGTTGACGCTAAAGCGACAATTACGAGTATTTTAAACCCGAAATAGTCCTCTAAAAGATGCTAATTAGATCATATTTGTACTGAATGCTATTAACAATGCGTTTCTTCTTTTTTAATTTCGTCCAGGTTAGCGGCCAAAGGCTAGCTTACAAATTCGTCAAACCGCCTTTCGGCAAACCAAGTGCCTCCACACCGCAAGAAATTCCCACCAAAACTAGCGTCGCGGCACAAACAAAGTCACCTACTGTAGAGGAAGTTGCAAAGAAAGATGAGGAACAACCAAAGGAGACTGGAACCAAAGAAGTAACAGTCATTCCCGGGGTGCCTTGCGTGCGAACCAACTCCCTGACACTGCCTCAGCCAACTGTCACCAGCTCTTCGTTGGGTTTTCGAATCATTCCTACCCCATTGGTCAGTCCAAGTCACATGACCTACCCTGTTTCTATTTACCCATATGTTGTTCCTTGCGTCTTTCCAGCATGTCGTCAGATTGGGATCATCAAGTCATAGGCAAAGAAATGCTGTCAAGCTAGAGATCGTTTCAATTGTGACGTCGTCATACACTTGAATAAACTAAAACAGGCTTTTACTTTGGCATAGTTACACAAATAATTAGTCTGCCACTATTGATTCTAAAAAGCATAGTTGTTGCGTGAGTTGTAGTATTTAGCAAAATTAATTTGAGTGAGTCGAATTCAAATATATATATTTCATTTTGAAGTACATAAAATCAAGCAAATAAGTTTCTTCATTAATACTCCATCACATATTGTTTCCTTTTCGTTTCCCTAATTAGTTAATGCGAGTGTGCGTGTGCGTGTGTGTGGCAAAACAAAAATACTAGGGTAACTTCATGTTAACTTGCATGACGCTAAACGCAGGGAAATATTGCAAAATCCTGCTAGTTATTTCATGAAGACATTAAAACCTTATCCATGTTTTTCTAGAATCACATGAAACCAGAATCAATTTTTTGTCGTGGAAACTTTCACTTACAGTTATTGTTTCGTACCGCACTCGTTTATCTCTTTAAAGTTCTGTAAGAACCTGCGCGAAATGTTTCCCTTTTAACGAAATGACAAGCAGTAAGAATTTTACTGTGTTTGTAAATGTTTCCCTTTTAACGAAAAGACAAGCAGTAAGATTTTACTGTGTTTGTAAAGAATTAAAAACAAATATGAGGCTCTCGACATTTGAGAACAAACAATGAAGGAAGCAACTAAGTTATTTTATAGGAGAAAAACAAATTGAGTGACAATCCTGAGTAACATTTTGTTTATTTTCGCAGGGAAACTATAAACAGTTGCTGCGTAAATTACAAGACGCTTGTCTTTGAAAATAAAACTGAAACTAGTCACTGTAACAAAGTTTTGCAGATATTATTGTTATTATTTCTGTAAAATAGAGATATACAAAACGTGAAATATTTCATCAGCGAGCTAAAGAATAAATAGAAAAATGTGTGAAATAAGATGAGTTGCTATTTTGTATATAACATTATTTAGATGCTTTTACGTTGTAAATAAAGACAAACACGTGACACTGTCCCTTGGATGTTTACTGAGGTTTGTAACCTCCCCTTTCCCGTGACCATTATCCTCCTTTATTGGCGGGAAGCTGCAACTCTTGTTACAAGTTTGTTAAAATTGCGAGGAACATCGGTACATTTTCTGTTACTTGAATGGCCCGTGTACCATGAAGGGGTAGATTTCAAAGTATTTCTTGGACGGAGAAGGAACGAGCATTTTTTATGGTGATTTTCCAAGACACAAAGACAAAACATGAACTGGGACGTCTCCAGAAAAGATGTAAATCCTCAAAGAAATTCCTCTTTTTCTATGCCAACCAAAATGAATTTTGCGCTATATAAGTAACAATATTCCTGTACCATTTGGCAAACCATGCTTGTCCCGGTCCGTTTTCGTACGTTCTTCTATTAATAAATTTGACTGGAAACGTTCGTATCAAAGGAAGAGTGAAACTCCGACCTGGTTTTTTTTTTTTTTCTCGTGCACATGGTAAAGGATTAATAAGCAAAACAATCGCACTCAGTCTCACGGGTGTACCTACGTATTCTGCAATAAACGGAAAATTAAAACATTCAGCGTTGTCCGGATTATGTGAGCGCACGACGGAACATTTTTATTTCTCTTCTTTAGTGGAACGCCGTCCCTACTTCCGACCTCCGACTTCCCACTTCCCACTTCCGACGTCCGACATCCGAATTCCTTCTTCTGACTTCCCACTTCCGACAAATTGAACAAGAGAGCACTGAACACACAGCAAAAGATCTTGTCAACTTTGTTTATTATCCGGCCGATTTCGTCTGATCATACAGATGTCATCAGGGATTGTAACAAGATTGCTAAAGGAACTCGTTTCATATGATATCTGGTGTGTCATGGGCTCCTGAGGCTCCTGGGTGTGTGTATTCTTTGTGGGTGTTGTTTGCTGTTCACACACTAACTGGAACGTGATTTGTACTACAAATATTCAGATCAAACGAAACCGGTCGGATAATAAACAAATTAGAGTTGACAAGATTTGTTGCTGTGTGTTGCTCACTGATTTTCATTTTAAAAAAGTTGCCAAACTCGTAAGTCGGAAATCAGGTGTCGGAAGTTGGAGGTCGGAAATCGGAAAATCGAAATTCGAAATTCAGAAGTCGCCGTATATTGGAAGTTTTTCCCCATGCCTCGCCGCCTTTCATTTCAAAAAGAAATTAAACATTTTGTTACACGAAATCATTTCGAGTAACAAATAATAGTATTATCTGCAAGAACATCAGAATTCACCAATTAGCCATATCAAGAGATCTGTGCACTGATTTCAGAACTCCGATGTCGGAAGTCCTCAGTTGGAACTCGTGAGTGGTAATCCTAGTCCTTGGCCATGCGGCGACGGTTGTAACCCGTAACATGAGCAAAAACAGTCGTTTTGTACGTGCATTGCACATTCTGTGCTTGTTGACAGTTTTGTGGAGAACGTGAACAGCATGACAGTATATTCAACGTCGTTCGAAATATGTTTTTTAGCTCTTGGATACTAACCATAAAGGCCCTGGCAGAAAAAAACCGAGGACGCACATTGTTGCGGACACAAATGTTCTCGCGCGTAACAATTGTTGCGGACACAAAATTTGTGTCCGAGACACCAAGATGTTTCTGATATTTTCCTGAAGATTTTGTTCCCGCAACAAATGTTTCCCAGTGTGCACAGCATGGAAACACAACATTTTGTTTCGTGTCCCCTCATGCACGTGCATTCTGTACTTGTTGCACGTGCAAATTCCAGGTGTGAGCGCAATAATGGCAATTTTTTCTTTCAATTTCTTTACTTCAACGTCCTTCATAGTAATTTGAATCTTCGATAGTTCGCCCACATTTTACAATTTGAACAAAATGGAATAATTGAGAAAGAGTTACCATAAAAATAAGTTCTATTTTGAAACAGTTCCAGTCATCGTTGCCAAAGCTCCCCATTTCCCCGAGTCGCAGCAAAGTAGCATTCCAACGTGACATTATTTCGCTTGGCTCCAGTGGGATTTATACCTGATAAAATGGGATGGTAAACATATTTTATATATGTTGAGAGTTGCAAATTTGCATTATGCACTCCGTTTTCGTTGTGAAGGGAAAGAGAGCGAGGGAGAAAAACTGTAGAAAACATGGTATTCATGTTTTTCTCAAGGCGCAGCCTTGTTCATTGCAACTCGAAGAATTGATAACAACGGGACATTTCTACTTGAAACGGGAATAAGGGCGTGGGACTCATAAAACTGGCTCGACGTGACACGTTATTCGGAACTCTGCAATGACATGTGTCAAGGTATGATTTTATCGTATGGCTAAAGGCCCATGCAAAAACTCATATTAATGTTGGCCAACAACGTCCACCATCGTTGGCTCCAACATGTTGGGTACGAGTTGAAAAACCAACTGCCAACATTTCCGAAAACACCCAACACGGTGTACAAAAGGACTCTACACGTTGGACCGAACAATTCTGGATGTTGTTGGCTGTGGAAACATTTCCAATAGCCTTGATGTTTCTTGATATTTTGTCGCTAACAAGTTAGTTCTGTAGAAATGCGATATTGATGGAATTGTTTTGTTTTGGAAAATTATCCTTATGAATGAACATATTATGCACATGTTATCGGCTTCCCCGTGCGGTTGATCCCCTCGCTAACCAGGGAGAAATGTGGGGGGATACAAGGAGATTGATGGACAATTTTAATGAATTAAAAGAGTTGCTCTGCCCTTACATTTTATATTTTGGTACTGATTTCTTTGTCGTCAGCTGTAAA
>JAEMWC010000949.1:0-30000 GCA_016490735.1 Pachyseris speciosa
TTTCATTCAAATTTTTGGCTCAACGTACTTGGTTTTTTCGCGTTTTCTCTGCCTGTTTGACGGAATGGTGCTCATTTGGGTATGGTTTGAAAGATCTTTTCTCCTACACATGCTACATGTGAAACTTGTCCATGAGCATTAAAACTGATGCCAATGGGTTAATGCAGCAGTTGATTTGTATATGCAGTGTACTGGGGTTTACAGAGGTGTTCATCTGATTCAAAAACTACCCGTAGATTGGTCATGAATTATTAGTGATTTTACAACACCTAAAAAAAGTTCTTTTAAACCAACTTCGAGGTATGTTCAATAAATGAGAATCAAACGAGATAAAAAGGTAGTCTTCCTAAATACCACATAAGGAAAAAGTTGGTTATACATCACCTAAAACCATGGGTTAAACCCTTTGGAAAAAGTCCAACATGGCTGCCAGCCAAAATCTAAAACATCCTATGTGCCCCAGGTGGCCTTCTGGCTACTCTAAATCATTTTTGACCAATTTACCCAAACACACAAAAAAATATTTTTCACCCAAAATCATAGGTTAACCCCTTTGGAAAAATCCAGAATGTCTGAAAACCTCCCAAAATGGCCTAGGTGGTCTTCTGGCACGGAAAACAAGAAAAAATGTCAAATTTGCACACAAAATCATTGGTTAACACCTTTGGAAAAACCCAACATGGCCATCAGCTATTTTTTAAAAAGTTTGTTCATCAATGCTTGGGCTGCAAAGAGATTTTGTAATGTTACAGAGATATATGTTGTTGATAGAGATTCTAAGGATATTCACTACAAACTTCATTATGAGCACAATGTACCCGAGGTAACAAGGACAGACTTCGCTTTTCTTTAGTGCTAAATTACGGAGACAGTATTTTAGCAGGCCTGAGTTAAAAAGGCTGTTATCCTCTTTGTTTTTGTTGAGCATTTTTTGAATTTATAAAACGAAATGAAAGGAAAATTTCACAGCAACAACAAATTCCACAAATATACAACCATTTATTGCTACACTACAATTTAACTCTAATTTTACAAGACTTTTCCTTCAGAGAAATAGTTCTGTCCAAACACCCAACTTTCTCATTCCAGTCACAGGGGTCTCGAATGGTCTTTCCAAAATACTGCATTTCACAAGATTTAGCCTGATTTATTGCATTCCACAGTCTCAATTACTTTCACAGCGAGGTCTTGGACTCAACTTCCTTTGATTAGGCTAATGAAATCTCAGTGGGAATGCATAAAGTAATGCTAGGCTCACTAATAATCTTGCAGTCTTGAATGCACCATTTGCAGCCCCTAGTTTTGTCCCCTAGATACCTATAATCAATAGAACACACAAACAGACCACAGACAATAAAAGTTTTATTTCGGTACTTAAACTGATGACAGAGGGCTCCTGCAAACATCATCTTACTGCCACAGTAAAGCTTGTTCATGTTTTCTGATCACAGAGTCCACTCTAAAACAGACACTTGTTGCAGGTCATGAAACAATGAGCACAAGTGAATACAATGGCAGTGAAATGATGTTTTGGCTGTAAGTGGTTGCCAGTTGAGTTTAGGACTTGGAGGCGATGTACTTAATGAAGTCCACAACACGGTGACTGTACCCATACTCATTGTCGTACCTGAGAATAAAACAAAAACATTGATGAAAACTTTGATCCTCGATTACACAGAGACCAACACCTCGTTTCAAAACAGTTAAAAAGTTCAGTAGCATGAAGTTAACCTCGTTCACCATTCCTGTTTCTTGAAGTTAACTTCACACCATCTCCAGTTATTTTTAAGTGTTTGACAGAGGGTCAGACAGTACGAATACAAACACTTTCATGACACATCAGCGTCCATCAAGGTCTGACAACATGCCAGTATCTTCATTCCCTCTCGTGTTTTATAGTACAAATGGCAAAAAAAAATCTGGTCAACACAGGACTCGTTAGAGATATCTGCACTATTTTGAGCATTGTTGGGCAGAAAGCAATACATGGATGCTGAATTGCAAACAGTGAAAAAAGGCACCCCTTTTGGAAATACTCTGTAAATGGCCACCCCAACCAATGTTTCTGGCAAACAAGCGGCATAACTAAACAGGCAAAGAAACAAAGTCAATTGGCCATGTTCTAAACGAGTGAGGGCCTGGGAGTGAGTTTAAAATTTATCGATTGGAAAAATTGTTGACACTGCATGAAAGAGCATCTCAAAAATGGTCACCTTGCCAACTTTGACGCTGTTCAGTTGAATTGGAGATGAAACAAAAGCTTCTGAAAATTGTGAAAATTAGAGACTGTATCTGGAGGGACACACTTTCCGAAATAGAGACATCTGTATGGGATTTTTTAAAGATCTAAACGCATGTAAACTGGTGACTTTTCGACGAAACATAGTCAAACTTGCTGAAAGTACTTATTTTGAGATACCCTTTCATATGAGAATTGATTTAGTTCAATGCCATTGATTTTCACTGAAGTTTGGATTCATTCCCAGGTCCTTACTCATTAAGAACATGGCCAATTTAATCAAGTCCTACTTACCAAGCAACGATCTTGACAAAAGTATCACTCAGTTGAATTCCAGCTAAAGAATCAAAGATAGAAGAGCGGGTGTCGCCAATGAAATCACTGGACACAACTTGATCCTCAGTATACCCTAGGTATCGTCCCAACTCGGCAGATTCTGAGGCCTTCTTCATAGTGGCTTTGATGTCATCATAGGTAGTCTGCAAAAATGAATTTAACCAACTGTTAATGGCATTTTACAGCACACAAATTGTTGATTAATACCACAGTACAGTAAATTACATTATGAATGCATGGACTAGTTTTGAGAATGGTGAAAGCCAGATAAGCTATCATACTGCTAAATTCACCGAGCAATTTGGCAAGCTTTGGCTAACCAAGTGAACTTGACTCATCCATGGCTACTCTAGCCTGGGAGTGCAGTGGTGAGAGCACTTGCCTTCCACAAATGTGGCCCAGATTCGATTCCTGGACTTGACATCATATGTGTGTTGTT
This sequence comes from Pachyseris speciosa, assembly GCA_016490735.1. Lineage (NCBI taxonomy): Eukaryota > Metazoa > Cnidaria > Anthozoa > Scleractinia > Pachyseridae > Pachyseris > Pachyseris speciosa. The sequence continues at coordinate 3,015 of JAEMWC010000949.1, forward strand.
GGTTCTCTTCTCTGCTCTGAGAGGTTTTTCTCCAGGTACTCTGGTTTTCCCCTCTCCTCAAAAACCAACACTTCTAAATTCTAATTTGATTCGGAATGCTCGAACTTTCATACACGAGCCCTCAGCTTAGGAGATTGGGCAACCACTCCTCACGCTATCAAGTCATATTGATGACCTACCGGTTTCTTCAGTCGGCAAGTGAGATCCACAACAGACACATCAGGAACAGGTACACGGAATGCCATTCCAGTCAGCTTGCCATTGAGTTCAGGGATGACTTTGCCAACAGCCTTAGCAGCTCCAGTTGACGCCGGGATTACATTCTGATAAGCTCCACGGCCATCCCGCCATTTCTGAGGAGAGCAGGAGACAAATAACCCTTTGAGTCCATATATCAATATGCATATTCTCCTTGCTGTTCTAGATACCTTTCTTATAGCACAGGTAGGGAGAATTTGTAACTAACAGTATTAACACATTTTATTGAAAGTGATAACACTATTTATTCCCATATTTGGTATGCTCAAACATGCATTCTTTGACATTTAAAGTCAAAAGAGATAGCGTTAAGAATAGGAACCTTCCAAATGTGTTTCCTTCTATTTGTTATTTTTGTGTAATTGCATTAAAACAAACCCATGAAAGTATAAGGATTACCTGCTCTTTGGAGAGTGACAGTGACCATGATTTACTTAAAAAGGAAGTAACCAACTTCCTTAGTTCAATTACACCCCAGTACTAGATCACCAGATACACAAAACCAATGATATTGCTTTAGTCCTCTGGGAAATACCTCTCAGCATTATATATCCTTCAGCCTTTGCTTCTTAATAAATATTATTGCTAATCACTCAGTCCAGATTTAACTTTTGCAAAACTTTCAGATTTTACCACCCTTTCACATTTTATCAAGAGCAAAAACACATCCTTGCAGGAGGAGCTTACTACATGGAGTGCCCCTCTGCCCTGCCACTGCACTGACCAGTACCCTCCCTCCCTCCCTGCCTGCCTAACAGTATACTAAGAGAACAGAAACTATCCACTGGTTCCCAAATTCCATATGGACAAAAAACATTCCCAGCCTCCTATTTCCACACTTTCTCAGACTGTTTATCATCAGGTAAGATACCTTGCCACTTGGTGCATCAACTGTCTTCTGTGTGGCAGTGACGGCATGAATGGTCGTCATCAGACCCTCTTCTATTCCGTAAGTGTCATTCAGGACTTTGGCAACTGGAGCAAGACAGTTGGTTGTGCACGAAGCATTGCTGCAGTTCAAAGATAGTAGAGAGATTAAGATACAGGTTTGGCCATCTTACAACAAACGGCTAACCGCGGTTTGCAGTTAGCGGTTTCACGTTAGCCGTCTGCCCATATTTGGACTTACCGTATTTTCCCGTGTATAAGTTGACCTTTTAAGTCTTGAAAATCACCCCAAAAAGTCGACCTCGACTTATACACGGGTCAAAATGCAACGGTCATTCAGCGAGTGGATAAAAAACACTCATTAGCATAACAATAGACTCCAAAGTGAAGAACAAAAGGGAAACAACACAAGTAGTTTAAAGAAGAATATTTAATGGTAAGTGGTACAGTATTGAATAAAGAAAATGTTTAGAAATAAAATTGTTTGTTCCATGATTTGTCTCGTGATCACTCGCGCGCTACGTTTGGTCTTCATTGACATCACACTTAGCCTGTTTGTTGTTTCACATACCCTACTTTAAGCTTGTCTTCTCCACAGATGTTGCCACATTTCCTGTGAGTTAATTGGGTCTACATTGTGATGGTATTTGTGGGCGAAATTCTTCAATAAACTTGAGCAAAACCATCCTGTCTCTGCTTGTGCGATCAAGCACAATCGAGCGTGACTAAAGGCATGTTGCTGGCTTGGTAACCTCTCACTAAGCTCTTGGGTTCATTGCCAGGTTACCACGGTCATGAAGATGGCGCTTTGTTTACGACTAAGTTCTTTTGTGTTTTTGTCTGCCCATATTTGGACTTACCGTATTTTCCCGTGTATAAGTCGACCTTTTAAGTCTTGAAAATCACCCCAAAAAGTCGACCTCGACTTATACACGGGTCAAAATGCAACGGTCATTCAGCGAGTGGATAAAAAACACTCATTAGCATAACAATAGACTCCAAAGTGAAGAACAAAAGGGAAACAACACAAGTAGTTTAAAGAAGAATATTTAATGGTAAGTGGTACAGTATTGAATAAAGAAAATGTTTAGAAATAAAATTGTTCCATGATTTCTCTCGTGATCACTCGCGCGCTACGTTTGGTCTTCATTGACATCACACTTAGCCTGTTTGTTGTTTCACATACCCTACTTTAAGCTTGTCTTCTCCACAGATGTTGCCACATTTCCTGTGAGTTAATTGGGTCTACATTGTGATGGTATTTGTGGGCGAAATTCTTCAATAAACTTGAGCAAAACCATCCTGTCTCTGCTTGTGCGATCAAGCACAATCGAGCGTGACTAAAGGCATGTTGCTGGCTTGGTAACCTCTCACTAAGCTCTTGGGTTCATTGCCAGGTTACCACGGTCATGGAAGATGGCGCTTTGTTTACGACTAAGTTCTTTTGTGTTTTTGAAGTGTTTTGAGTTTGTTTTGGCATAAAAAGGTTCCAAACATTTCGTATAAATTACAATGTTCATTAAAATACCTTTATGTTGAAGGTATGGCATTGAATTTTGGAGGTTTTCAACGATATTCTCGCTGAAGTGTTTCACTCCATGTCACTCGATCGATGCGATTTTTTCTCCATAGAACTTTTATGCAACGAACTGCTAAGGATTTTGAACTCAGTTTGTACACCATAAATTAGTAAAATGTCAACTTTTGGTCTCAAAAAGTAGGGTCGACTTATACACGGGAAAATACGGTAAGATTCGCGGATGGTTCTAACAACAAATAGCCGGACGCCAAGTTTGTTTTCATATATTCGTTCACTTCTGTTTTAGCTGAGAAATAGTCTTCAAAATTACGTTTCTATGAAAAATAATTCGATAATTAATAAGCGAAAGAGTTCTAAAAAGTAGTATTCCCTCTCAAACGTGGGATTGTGATGTTTTAGGGTGCAAAAACCTTGCGGTAAATCACTTACCTCTAGAGCGTGGCCTAGCCGTACAAACGTGAACCTCAAACCACAAGCCTGACGGCAAAGCCCTGGTCACGTGATTTCTTGACGTTCGCGGTTCACGGGAAATGCCGAAAAACCTCAATCTTAATCTCTCTAGTGTAAGCACGAAACTTCAGGGTTTTAAGGTCTCAACTTACATGTATCAGGCTCCTTTGCAGTGTTTGATCTCAGTTAGCTTAGTTGATAGGTACTAGGAGCATTGGACAGGAGAGTGCCAAGTAGATGGTCTTAAAAACATCTACTTAGTTCTCATGTATGCATTCCTTTATTGTTTTTGTTTTCATTAATTAGCAATAGTGAATTGCTGTACACTGTTTCACAGCAGATGATGGCAGTAGAAAATGTCAAAACCACATGTCTTTTTTTCTTAAAATTTGTACTTGTCTTCTGCTATCAAGACCTGGTGAGATCACACTAGCCGAGTGCTCAACATCTACCTCATTTCAGAAAGTCATATCAATGAGCAGTGATGTTAAGCCATTGGCCATGTCCCTGCAAAAGCCTTGGTTGGTCACTGAAACCATATGATATATATATATATCATATGACTGTTGGCACTATGCTTCTACTATGGGTATAAAGGACATTAGGCTGAATGATGGAATAAATTTAACACACCTCACAACATCCATGGTTTTTGGATCATATGTTTCCTCATTGACTCCCATCACAAACATGGGTGCATCAGCTGAGGGGGCAGAAATGACGACCTTCTTGGCTCCACCTGTCATGTGTGCCTTGGCCTTCTCTGTTGTAGTAAATACACCAGTGGACTCCACAACATACTCTGCACCAGAGTCTTTCCATGGGATTTCTGCTGGGTTTTTAATTGCATAAACAGTGATTGGTTTGCCATCAATGACAAGCTTGCCATCCTTTACCTCAACAGATCCCTTGAACCTTCCATGGGTTGAGTCATACTTGAACATGTATTCCTGATAAAAAATATATAGTCAGTTTTACAAACTTCAGGTCGTTCAAGTAATGTAAGCTCACTAGTTTAGCTTTAAAAATTGAATACTAAATCTACATAACTGTTGTCATTTTGTTTGAAAACCAAAAATTGAATGCCCTCCAAAACCTTTACGATCAGTGGCACAATCCAGGGGTACAATAGCGTAACATAGGCTAAAATTACTGGTTTTTCAAATCTACTTTTATTTCACATAAAATGGTTCATTTTCATATTAGGAATGCTCAGAATACAATTTTAAGATTTTTCAGTGGTAAAAATCGACAAAAATCAATATACATAACATTACCCATAATGCATTATGGGCGTGGTCAGTCACTTGAATCAAAAATGTCATTTTGAAAACTTAAAATTATTTTAAAGCGGGCTCAACTCATTATTAAAACACATATTGGAGTACAATTTAATACTAAAAAGTAAAAGAACTAGAATACAGACATAATTTCCTCGTGTTGAGCAAGCGAGACTTTGAAAAGCTCTTTCCTTTGCCTCCGGATTGTTGCAAGCTCGCCACATATTGCTCGAACTGTGTTAGCATAAACTATAGCCTTCTTTTTATCTAATTTATATGTCATGTCTATAACGTTATCTCTAAGGAAAAAGTTGCCTTCAAGAATAAATGATCCTTTCTGATAAGCTGCATCATAATCATCGATGGTGTCAGACGGTAAGTACACTGCACCAGGACTGGAAACTTTGAGCAGATAGTAATCATAGCATGCATCGTCAGCTGCTGCAATGGCTACAATGCTTCCAGCCTCAACCAGATCTGTGACGCCATTGACTCTTTCATTATCTGCAGTATCCTGGTGTTGTCTGGTTACAGCGACCTGGCCATCTCTACACAATTCTACTTCCTGCCACTTGTCGACAAACTCAGCGTTAACACAAGAATCGCTGTTTCCCAGCAAGCACTCATCACACACACAGCTGCGGTGCCTTGTGAAAATTTTACACTGTGTTGGCGTTGTCTGGATGGAGTGTATTTTCCTAATGCCTTTAACTTCCTTGAATGTGCGCCCTGGCCTTTTCCTTTGAACAGAACCTTCACCTTCTGTTGGAATGTAAAAATACACTCTTTTCTTCAGGGTAATACTTCCAGAGCTTGATGTTGGTTGCTGGAAATTCTCTGATAAGTAGTCATACAAGTCTTTGGCACAGCCAATGGTGACCTTCCTCTGAAGTACAGCAAGAGTGGCTCGCTGCTTTACATTGGCACCGGCTGCATCTTGCTCTCCCTTGGCATGGGATGTTTCAAAAAAGTGGCGGTCAGTTTGGCATCCAAAATCAGCAAGACAACAGGAAAGGTCACCAAAGGTGTGCTTAGACTTGTATTGTCCGGCACAGCCATCCGTAAATTCATGGATTTTGTTCACAGTTAGATGATGTTGTTCTCTCAGATAGCTTAAAATGAGACTTTGCACGTGATGAACAAAATGGTAATCTTGCGTGTTGTCGTCTGATAGGGCAAATAAGTGTTCTTTGATGATGGAGGGGTTGTCTTCAGTGCTTTCCTTTCCATCAGCTTGTAGACTGGCATGGCGGTAGAGGATGGTGACATGAATGGATACTTTGTTGGGGTCGAAATATTGTGACTGGATCTCATCTTGCGAACGGCATATGTAGTTTTCGGAAAAGTCGTGAACACAGATGACATGATTTAATGGAAGATTGGATACAAGGCTGTCAAACTGGTCTTTCTGCCACTTAGCCATGAAGGAGTGGTAAGTATACTTTTTCAGAAGATCTAAAAAGTATTTGAACATTTCATTTACTGCAGTTTCCTTTGTCACAAGTGCAATTTTTCGCCGTTCTTCTCCACTCTTATCCTGAACCGTCACATATTCATATCTCTTCCACTTCACCAGAACATCTTTTGACTCTTCTTCCTCTGACAACTTGAACTTTTCTACACCGCATTCTTCGCACTCTCGCATTAAGCACTCTAAGCGATGGTGAGTGGCTTCTTCATCTTTGCTGCAAAGTGTGGAGGAAACAGCTTCACTCAAGAAGTTAAAAACAGGAACTGATTCATTGCTGTTATGTTCTGCTGACTTTCGAAACTTCATACAGCTGTTAAATAAAATTTTACACTCAACATGTTGCCTGCATAGACAGGACTGCCTATCCCTTTCACGGGCCCCTTTCACAAAAAATGGCTTCATTTGCTCAAATTTCCGCTGTTTTATTTTTATCTCTGGGTGAAGCTGCTGAAATTCGTTGAAACACTCTGTCTGTGTCTTTTCCAGGACATGTTTGGCATGCTCCACATATTCACCCTTCTTCACACGCTGCCGCATCTTATCTTTCTTAGATCCTGTAGGGCGACTTGCTTGATGGGTCCAGTAGTCGTATATTAGCCGTTTATCCTCCTCTTTCACTGCATCCATCCTCAACTTCCTCTTTGTCATGACCCAACATGCCTCATCTCCCTTTAAAACCTTTTCTCTTCGTGCAATTCCCCTTGATACTTGCTGCCGTTTTATCCCGACCAGCTTTGCAACTCGGCTTTGTTGGCGATTTTTCTTTACAGCAACTCCAAAAGCCAATGATCGTGCTACACCATAAGCAGCTCTTTGATCAGTTGACTTTGCCGATTTGACCCGTGCCAGCCCATCTGCCAAGTCTGCCATCACACTTTTCATTGCCTGTGTTCTGCTTATCAGATGATAATTGCAACAAGCCTCGTTTTTCCAAAATCCGTCTTGTTGATGGACTGTCTACCAAGGTTTGAACTACCTCCGCTTTTTTTCTTGGTGACTGTGGTAGGGTAGGGGTCACCTTGTCCTTGGCCCTTTTTTTAGCCATTCTCGAAGAAAATGCTGAGGGCGTTGCAGACGCTACTTCCGATTCCTGCCCTGCATCATCAGCAAGTTTTCGTTTTTCCTGATATTTTCGTACGCGATCCCTTGTTTGCCTTCTTCTGTGTTCTTTTCTCAGTTCTTCTCTTTCCTCTTCTCTTTTTCTATCAGTCTTCTTAGGGCGGACTTTGGCTCCTCTTTTTTCGCGGGAGTTTCTTTCCTTTGAAGAACCACGTGTTGCCAGGCTTTTGCGACCCTTCAAACTTGGCTCACTTTGTAACTTACGTTTTTCACGTAGCCGCTTCATTCTCTCTCGTGCTTTTTCAGCAAGCTTTTCTTGATTATTTTCGTAGTATTCTCTTTTGCTAGCATTCTTCTTTTCTCTCTTCTTGTTTCTCCAAGCCCTTATTGAATATTTATCAGTTTTTCCCTCCATTTCTGATCATCAGACTCTCGTCACGCCACTAGTCACGTTCCTCACAACTCCATGTGGCTGATTTCTATTGTTTTGAGCCCTGAAACCTCTGTAAGGCCCCCCCAAATACCCTCGAGTGTTTTTGGAAGACACTAGTGAGAAAATGGAGGTATTTTCGCTTTCAACGGAGATGAAATTTTGCTTCCGAATCTGGTGTAGCATTGGCTTCTTCTTGTTTGGTTCATATTACGCAATGGCGGAACGTGCATTTGTGTTCGGGGTTCGAGAAAATGGAAATATTCTCCTCTTAAAGTGAAGAAAACAGAAACAGACTTCACAGCCGTACTAGCATTCTTACGAGAATTGTGCATGCACAGTCTCACGCCTGAAGGACGTTTCGCTTCTCATGGAGATGAAAAAGAACTGACTAAGTAAGGTTTGTTTTGGACGAAGTTGAGCTTGTAACAATGTGTTCGGGGATGAACATATTGTGATTTATCGCGAAACCGGCTCAAGTAATGGAGTTGAAATTACTCGTACGCTAACTGTGTCATATGAGAACTTTAACAGTATTTTTTGTGGTACGAAAGCATGTTTCGGTGATTTGGCACATTGTGATAATCTTTGTCCACAACTGTTCAAACTTAAGTGCGTTACAGTAGACATCTTGGTTTAAACTTTTTTTTTTCCTTAGTGAAGTGTAATAAACATTATTTTGTAACTAGACATGTAAGTTGAATGCAATTAAAGATGTTTTTAAGGACAAATGAAGTGTGTGGTTGATTTAGGTGAAACGGCGAGAAAAAATTTGATAGGTGTTTTGAATTCATGTTACGCGTTACATCCCAAAATGGCGCGTTTTTTTGCTTGCGAAAAAAAAATTAAAATTACAAATTGTTTCCCATTCAAATGCTTTAACATATAAAGGATCTTTATTTATTATAGCATCTTTCTGCCAAGTTTCAGCGATTGTGAAAGTTTCGTTTTCAAGATATTCTCATTTTAGTGTGAGCTGTATGGATTGTAACCCTGGATCTTGCCACTGGTCTTACACATGCTGTCATTACACTTAACCCATTGACTACCGGCTGTTTTTACATTTTTGGAGTGATTTTCCACCTATAAACGATGAATAGCAATTCGTGACTCTTTATTTGAACTACCAGGGAAAAGTGGTGCTGTCCTAAGCCACTGGAGGCTCAAGGTTTCTGAAAACGTCATTTTGACGTAGCTTTTTTTTATCTGTGAAGCGACAACAATGGCCCAAGTTCGGTTTGCTTGCGATTTCTGCTAAATTTACAGCCATTTTTCATCTTTAGCGGCTGCCTGATGAGCATCATTAAGCGTGACGGTAGCTAAGAGTCCACTTTCTCAAAGAATTGAGCAAGGTGATGTACTTTGTTGTTGAATTTGGCTTGTTACTCGACGAACTGGGAATTTGGCCGGTCGAACACTTAGTACCTCTGGGACTCGACTATTGATGAATTTCTCGACCTACCGCCACATATTTTGGAATTTCTGAGTACTGAAGATGACCACAAGCAGGAATTTTTGGCAGTAGGTCGGAGTGGCTGTAGACTTAGTTTATATGTGAAAGAATTGGGAGAAGGAACGGGTGCTGTCAAAAATTCTGGTCATTTCCCAGCGTGCAATGTGGTCTAGATGTTGAAAATGGCGGAAAGGCACGAATGCACTGGAACAAAAGGCTGTATCTATGCTCGGGAGAAGAATATCAACAAAAAAGTCATTTCTAAGCTAGAAAAAGGACTGAATTTCGTTATGATGGTTGAAGTTTGGTTTTTCGGCGATGATTTCCTTAAAAAACATGAAGGCAAAACGGGGCATTTTTGTCGTTTCTCTTTGACGTTAAAAACGGTCAGTTTCGTTCTTGTCCAAACTCAAAAGGCCATATTTGGTAAAAATCGCTACGTTTCTTGCATTTATTGGATATCCAAATTTAAAGGGCATTCCATTTCGTGCTCATAACTAACAGTTAAGGCAATATTCGTGCGATTGAGAAAGTTGCAATGTTTTGAAGCATGGGAGTTTTTTACGGTCGGTTTTGGCCGGCACGGGTGCCAATGGGTTAAAGTGGTATCACTTGTCTTTTTTCTTCAAATTTTGAAAGTGTGCTTGCTTAACACCCAACTTGCAAAATTTCAAGCTTTAATTTCAAGCAGAAGACTGTTTACTTTGAGTGCAACTTTTTAATTTAACGGTCTGCCATTACTCACGTTCATAACTGACCGATTAGGCCTCAGAGAGCTGGATCCAATATAAAATGACGTCATATGCTCACTGGTTTAAAATTGCAGTGTGTGAATGCAGCTTATTAAGTATGCAAAACACGAGTTTGAGAGTCTGAAAGCTCAAAATTCCCGTGCTGCATACCAAATCAGCTGTGTTTACACACACTACATTCTTACTCTTGTGAGCTTTTTATGTCATTTTGTCCTCGATCCAGTTCTCTCAAGATTTTGAAGTTAGTAATGGCGGATCACTAAATAGAAACATTTCAGTCAAAATAAAAAACTGATTTCTCCAAATTAAAGCTTGAAATTTCGCCACTCGGTTGTTAAGCAAACACACTTTCGAAATTTGAAGAAAAAACACAGGTGACTTTCTGATTGTAGTACCACCTTAACAAAATGTAAAGGTGCTGTGGTCTGGAAACTCAGAAAGTCAAGCTACCACACTTTCCTTCTGAACTGACTTGAACATAGTTCAAAACAATTTCGCATTATAAAGGTCGGAAAATGGGAATTTGAACCATCTATAAGTTTAAGCTAATTGTTAGGTTTAGTTGCCGACATCATAATTACCCGGGCTGCGCGCGTCTCGCGCGGCACCCGGGTCTAGAACTACCGACGGTTCTCGAATTCTTTTTCGTCGTCGAGTATCATCCACAAATGGCACTTCCGGCGTTTCTGCGCAAGCGCTAACTATTTTTAACAGAGTCATGCCTGTTGTCACGTATCGGAAAATGTCGATTCACCTTGTGTCTTTTGAAGTCTGAACAAACAATATGTTAAGAGAAGTGTCTATGCAAATGATTGCAAGTTCAACGGCGAGAAGAAAGCTTTTAACATGAGTAAACTTAACGGCAGATGGACTGCTTCAGGAGATTGCGAGTAGTCTCTAATTTTGGCGACGGATTTTGGGGGCACGTGCGCGCGCGAAGTTGCGAGGAGACGCGACGCGAGGGGAGCGCCAAAAATTAGAGACTACAGACAAAGGGAGTTTGACCTTTCACGGCCGAGTGATTCGGAAGTGTAAATCTCATATCAACAGCAAGAATGATGCCTGTTGTCACGTATCGGAAAACGTCGATTCACCTTGTGTCTTTGAAGTCTGAACAACTAATATGTTAAGAGAAGTGTCTATACGAATGTTTGCAAGTTCAACAGCGAGAAGAAAGCTTTTCACATGACCAAAATTTAACTCCAGATGGATTGCCGCCGTGTTCCCCGTATCGGGTGTCTGGAGAACTCAGACCTAGAAAACTCAGACCTCAGACCTAGAAAACTCAGACCCCCCCCCCCCCCCCCAAAAAAAAAAAAAAAAAAAAAAAATCTGGAAAACTCAGACCCCCTCAAAACTATACAAATTTTCAAAGTCAAATAAACGTGGACAGAATAAATTATCGCCGTTCAGTGCGCTGAAATGTTACACCGTCTATTTATCGCAGATAACAAACACTTCACGTTATTATAATCGGCTCCGGAGCACGAGACCTAGAATACTCAGACCCCCAACCCCCTCCCCCAAACTGGAAAACTCAGACCCCCTCATAACTATACAAATTTTCAAAGTGAAATAAACATGGGCAAAATGAATTATCGCCGTTTATGAGGGATTTGGGTTTTTTACAGATTGATGGGGGGGGGGGGTCTGAGTTTTCTAGGTCTTGTGCTTCGGAGCCGATTATAATAACATGAGACGACAAAGGAGAAGTGTTTGTAAACAGTTTCACTCTGCTAATTAATTTTCTACTCACATTTCACCGAGACGTACTCCATTAACGTTTATGCGAAAAAATCCTACATCGTACGATAAGCGTTTCCTTTCTCAAACAATTATCCATCGAAGCGAAAAACAAGTGTGCTTAGTTTTTTTTTTTGGAATCAATACACTATTTTTATCACCTTGCAAAACGATAAACCTCTGTGGCCTAAAGGTCACTGTTCTTGCCTGTGACACAGCTAACCCGGTTTTGATGTCTTTTAGTGGTATATATCACGGGCTTTATTTTTCTGTTTCTCTTTTTCTTGTTCTTTTAGAACTATTTTTTACAAGTGTTATAATTACTGTTCTCAATGGTTGAGCTGTATTTTAGAGGAATATATGTTGATAGGGGTCTAAAGAAATAGACTCCAACACAAGCTAAACACGGCAATGCGTCCGATGTAAGAAAGACAGACTTCCCTCCATTCTTTTGTTTAGCACTAAGTTAGGGATACAATATTGTTTTTTGCAAGCCCGGGTTTAGGCTAATTGTAGCCTCTTGTTTAATTACTAAGAGACATCAAAATTAAATATTAAACTGCACAAAAACTTCTGCTCAAAACTCGATTTTCGTTTGGGTATAAGGAAATAAATTGGCCTCTGGTTTCTTAAACCTCAAGTTAAACTAAGGCTTATACAGTTAAGGAAAACTTATATTGGCCCGGAATCCAATGAAGAGTTCAGCTTGGGGTCTGTTTTGGTGACTTGGCAGAAATTGAACAAAGACCACGCTTCAAAACAATGCAGGATGTTTAAAAAGCAACAAATGCAAACAAACTGGGTGACATTATGCTGAAAATATACCCATTTACCTCCATGAAGACATAATATTTTTCAACAGATGCAATAAAATAAATATATCACAAGCTTACCATGTAGGCCAGATCGATAAAAGGATCGTTCACAGCAACAACCTGTACTTCTGAGTGCTCCAAAGAAGCACGCATAACAAGCCTTCCAATGCGACCAAATCTACAACAAATAAAACAGTTAAACTGTTGACAATAAACCGAAAGGAAAAACGAAGAACTCAGATAGAAGAGTGAGGCAAATTTCGCAATAGTGGCTTACCCATTAATTCCGACTTTGATCACCATAATTCTTGAGTCAGAGGTTTGGGGCGTTTTCCTGCGGAAAACATTGAAAGTAGAGCTGGAAGATGTATAAAATTTTACAAAGAAATTCCAAATACTAGATGAACTCAGCCTAAATCGAAGCCGTAGGAATGGCAATTTACCTACAACAGACGATGGAATACAACTGCCACGTTCACTGTGAGAATGCAACGAGGCAACCTTTTCGAACGACCTTTTGAAGTGCTACTGGTGCTGGAATCTCATTGGTTCAGCTGGAACATGTGATCCTGGGGTCGTGAAATGGAGCACGACGAATGGGACTGATATGAAATGTACTGATCTTTTGTACAAACATATGTGACATGTCGCGGAAAAAAAACAATGAACAAGGAAAAAATATGACATATTTCAGACATATTGGACAATCTAAAATCCACTCCTGTTTCCGGACATTTTGTTTTGAGTGCAGACAGGATCCCTCACAGCAATTCCCAGCTAGATATGCTCACACACAGCTGTGCTGTTATCGCTGGAATATATGCACATGACTATCATGTTGCAGTGTTGGCAAAAATTAGAAGCAAACATGAGGAATATTTTAGACAACCTGGAATAGGTTACCTTGTTGCATTCTCACAGTGATGACAGGCATTCTATTGTCTGTTGTCAGGTATTATGCACATGTCATCGGCTTCCCCGTGGGGTCGACCCCCGGGCTAAAATCAGTCAAGCAAACTTGAGGAATTTTATCCGGGGAGTCGGGGAATCTTGCGTGACAAAGTCCCCTGGGTGAGGTATGTCTCAGCAGAAAATCCCCCTGACATCCTTTACAAACTCGTGATTTTCACCACCCCCTAATCTTTGATCGTAAAGAATGCAGTTTTTCCCCCTAGCCTCGGGCAAAGAATCCCATCCATCTCTTTGTATTCCACCACATATCTCCCTGGTTGGCCCGGGGGTCGACCCCACGGGGAAACCAATGACATGTGCATTAAAAAGACAGAAATATCCGATCTAAGTGGTTAAAGGGTGGCTGTACTTCAACACAGGTCATTCAAGTGTTACGTTCTAATATAAATGCTGAATGTACTGTGTGGTGCATGTTGTTCAATCGAAAAGGGACAGCTCGATTCATGGTCTTCAGAGGGACAAATGGAAAATTAGGATTGGACAAGGAATTATGGACTGTGCTTATGGCTACAAATCACATGAAACATATTCATGCCCTCGGTGATTATCCTTTGTGGAAAGAGATTTCATTGATTTTCCCCTGTTGCTGTGGCAACAACGGCTGCAGTAAAGGCTCGGCAGAGTAGAAATTCTCATGAGGCAAGATTGTATCAAACTATCAATCATACTCGAATTTGCTTAAAATAAAATTGATACAAAATGAAACGAGTGCGTTCTCGTGATGGCGACAGGTGTTGTTAAATTCCCAGTACCCGGCAAAGCGAAAACTCTACAGTCCCCTCGTTCGAGTTATCAACTGATCGCCTACCCGGTTGTCACCTATTTGGAATGGCGGTGAAAGCCTCTGGGTACCAGAGTACATCTACATCTACTTTATTTCTCTTCAACGCTTTACACATCAAGAAGAGTTTAAAAAAATTAAATACTGTGTAATTAAAAAATAATAAAAATAATTAATTAGAAGCCTTAACGCAGCTGCATGGAGCAAAACACCATTCTAGGAGCAACACGAGCAATTATTGGACACTGCTCGCAGGATTGGACACTGGTTACAGGTCGGGTGAATGTGGTCGAAATCAGAGAAAGTGGTTTTCGTTCTTCCAAATGCTAGTGTTTAAAACGTGGCGAACAATAACAACCAATCATAGACATATAGTCCTTAACCTTGAAATGTTTATGAGCCCGTTAAAATTTTATTGGTTGCGAAACTTTGTCGTAAGTAACTGTGACAATGCAGCCTTGGTGCCGTCATACGCCTTTCTTGGTTTTTTTTTTTTTTTGTTTTTGTTTTTTTTTTGTTTTTTTAATATACAAACCTTTATTACAATATAACATTATATGTAGACATTACAGCGAGCTGGATTCGGTACATGTCCTCTTTATTATGTCACAAAACATCACTATGACAACTGCAATTATTGTTTACCTCAGCAGTTTGACGCGATGAAAACGTTTATTTTGTGTGGAAAAAAGCTTGTTTGTTTAGTTATTGTTTTGGCGAACGTTTGACCTCTTACTTCAGGTAAGATTGCTTGGTTTGTAAACATTTTTGGGGTTGGATTTCTATATATAAACCATGGTTTTATCGACAAGGGGGAGCAGGGATGGCGCAGTGGTGAGAGTACTCGCCTTCATATGTGGGTTGAGTTTGTTGTTGGTTCTCCTCTCTGCTCCAAGAGGTTTTTCTCCGGGTACTCCGGTTTTCCCCTCTCCTCAAAAACCAACGCTTCTAAATTTCAATTCGATCCGGGATGCTCGGACGTTTCATACATGAGCCCCCGGCTCGGGAGATTGGGCTCGGGAGATTGGCACTCCCCACGCTATCGAGCTTAAATAAATTGATTTGAAATTGATTTAATTTGACAAGAAATATGCTGATTGCTGTTCTACAACTTCCCCGAGGGCGAGGTGATTGCGTAAGAGAATATTCCTTCCTTTCCACCAAAGGATTAAGCTTATATTTTCGATACATTTTGTCACCTGTGTGTTTTTTATTTATTGCTTCGCTTCTCAAACGTCCGAGGTCACAAGTTCCAACCGTCCAGTTTGCAGACCCTTTGCGCGGTACGAGCAAGAACAACAGCCTACTAGCTAGATACAAATTATTTATTCTAGTTCAAACTCTTTATTTTACAGTCCAATATACAGCAGTAGTTCATAAGTTTTTCTTCGTTGCGAGGTAACATATTCAGCTCTAAAATTTGAGAGTGAATCCTGCAACTGCCGCGGAGCCCTTCTTAGAAGGTGGCATCCGAAAACCATCACTTCCATTCCCACTGTCACCTTCATCAGCCTTTCAAACAAACAAAACACTGCAGTTAGCTTCCAACGAACATTTTATCGCGTTTTGCAGTATGAGCGATAAGCTTGTCTCGTTCTTTTAGAGCTGTTTTCAATTGAGTGTCATTAATTACTCTGACCAATCACAACAGGCGTGAGCAGCGCAACGAACCAATCAGAATTCGAAGCAATTACTTGTCGCTGGCGCAAAGCGCGGGAAAATGATTTTGGTTTTACCTTTTCATTGGTTGAGGAAGCGGCGCGACTTTTGCCAACCAATCACAGAGCGAAGTAATGCAAAACCAAAGGAAAAGAGAATTACTTCGACACTCCGCTGAAAACCGCTGTATACTCGAGTCAATTCACCGCGCTAACTTACCAGTTTAGCAAACATAGCCCCACCCTGTGGGGCTTGGGGGCTGTGCTCTGCATCTTTTTTCTTGGGTCTCTTCATCATTTCGCTCTTGGCAGGCCACGTAGGAAACATTGAGGGGTCCACTGGCGAAGGCGACTCCTACGGATAAACAAAACAAATGTGCACTTCAATATCTCATAAAGATCTTTGGCAAACAGTAGCTTGTACCCAGGCTCCTAAATGGACGGCACAAGAAAAAGAAGCAGGTTGTGTGTCCCTCACGCTCCGCCCGCTGGTTTTCGCCCGCTTTCGGTGACCCATCTGTTCTGATGCTTTAATTTCTTTCCAGACTGCGCATTTACACTGCAACAATTGCTATGTACAGCGATAGATGTCAGCAGTCATTATAACACTCTGACGGTTTTGAACATGAGAAGCATTTCAAACTGCTGAAATAAAAAATAAAAAAAAAAAAAAAACCCGGAGGTTGACCTTAAAAGCCCTTCCTACAGCAAATGAAAAGGATAATTTCTCGAAAATGTAGTGGCTACTGGCCCAGGTTCATCTAAAAAGGTGAAAGGAAGCTACTTACTAAGAAATATTCATGTTCTAGTGCCTTCTCAGCTGTAATTCTTCTCTTGGGGTCAAAGGTCAGAAACCTGACAAAGAAAAGTTTGATCATTCATAACTTAAACTTGAATTATATATAGAGAGAGACAGAGAGATAGAGAGAGAGAGAGAGAGAGAGAGAGAGAGAGAGAGAGAGAGAGAGAGAGAGAGAGAGAGAGAGAGAGAGAGAGAGAGAGAGAGAGAGAGAGAGACAGAGAGAGAGAGACAGAGAGAGAGAGACAGAGAGAGAGACAGAGAGAGAGAGAGAGAGAGAGACAGAGAGAGAGAGACAGAGAGAGAGAGACAGAGAGAGAGAGACAGAGAGAGAGACAGAGAGAGACAGAGAGAGAGACAGAGAGAGAGACAGAGAGAGAGACAGACAGAGAGACAGAGAGAGAGAGATAGATCCAAATATGAATTATCTTGAGACTTCACTTCTCCCCCTAGTGCTATACCACTATACCACTGCTACAACAAATGAACAGAGATAACAAGGGAGGGCTTATGTCGGTAACATTTTAATACAAGGGTGGGAGGGGTGGGGTGACTGTTCTTACTCTCAGGGAGAGGGAGGGAGATGGTACTCTTACATATGAAAAAGCTGCATGGCTATTTGCCTCCTAAGGGGTAAGGCTGTTAGAGGTTAGGCCCACAAAAAGGTACAGGGATTTTAGAAGCCACATTCCAACACAGGTTCTGGACAATTACATATCTTGATCTGAAACAGAGTCGGGATTTACGGTAGTAAACCAGGCATGGAGCACCCACCAAAAATTTCAGAGTACCACCCCTTAGCTCAAACATTGACCACAAGCTTACCTGTTTAACAAATCAAAGCCCTTGTCTGTCAGATAAGCTCCAAACTTGTTCCTCAAGTTGTTATAAGGATATTCTGTGAAGGTCATCTGAAAGCCAAGGGATGAAATGATGACATAAAAAGAAATGGTGCTGTAGCTTAAGACATCTACTAGCACACCATCCAAAGTGGGGTGGGGTGGGGTGGGGGGAGGGGAAGAGTCACAGTACTGATAAGTTCAGTTGCTAACCCCACTATCAGGCCTAACTTAGGGGAGTAGGAAGGGGAGCTGACTTTTTCAGGAGGTGTAGTGGTATAAAGGACTTGACAAAAAAGGCAGAAATCTGGCTGTTTGGGGTTAGAGGCTTAAGCTCTAAAGAGAAAAATGTGCCCCGTAATAATTACTTCTATCCAGAATCTCCCTCCCCCTTCCTAGGATTATATGTAAAGTTAACTTAATGTTCCACCAGGCTCACTCAACATGGCACATTGTTCTCAGGGCTTACATTACATTGTACCTTTTTGACTGCTGGAAGCTCCGAGTATGATGGAGGTCCAGGCCAGATTTTATCACTTGGAGTGCCAAGCTCCTAACAAAATAAAGAGAAAAATACTTGTGCATTTTCCAATAAATAGAAACTTACATGTTTATACAATGCTCTCATTGAAAGGTACTTTACAAAATACAGTTTTTCATATGTACATCCAAAATTAACATTGACATTACCTTAAATATTCTGTTGATCTGATCTATCTCCGATTTCCCAGGAAACAGAGGCTTCATTGTTAATAACTCCGCAAAAATGCATCCAACTGACCACAGATCGATAGGGGTGGAATACTCCTGAAAATAAAATGTTTAGTCTACTGTGAATAAATAAAGAGCAACAACAAAATAAGCATAGAAGTTAAAAAACACTGTCAAGTAAACACTTAACTTGCACATTTTGAATCCTTTCCCTGTGACCCATGATCCTAATTTATTATGCAATACAAAGTGGAGCACTTAGGAATAAAACATTATAGTACACAGTACCTTGGTGCCCAGTAACAGTTCAGGGGCTCTGTACCACAGGGTCACCACAATAGGAGTGTAGTTCTTTAGGGGAGATCCATACTCTCTGGCAAGTCCAAAATCACCAACCTGAACAAAAGAGGATCAGAAAAATTCATGTACAGTAAGCTTTAGTAAGTGTCAGCAGCAAAATGGCAGAAAAATACAGAAAGCCCTGATAAATAATTATATAAAATCTTGCTTTGGAACTTTGAAGGTCATGGAGGTGAAAGGTCAATTAAAGCCTTCTGTCACTTCTGCCTTAGAGGCTGTATCACACAATCTAAAGTCATTAATTCTGGTGTTCTGTGCTTTTGAAGGTTGACACCTGAACAAGTTTGCCACAAAAGGGAGTAATTGAAGGGCTGAGGGCATAAACTGCCTATGTGTAATTTTCGGCCGTTTTTTTAGATCGCTTGTATTTGTCCAAATTTTTGCATGTGAACTGCATTTTGATTCAAAAACATTGTCCCGTATTATTTTTCACCGATTTCTTTTTTGTTTTTGAGAAATAACGTATGCAAAAAAAACACCTAAAACTACACATAGGCAGTTTATGCCCTCAGCCCTTCAATTATTATTGGTTCCCTAAATTTCTTCTTAGCCGGGTTCTTAACAAATTATACAATTGATGGAAGCAGCTTAATAAAAGGGCAAACTAAAACAGCTAATACAATCTGACACCGTGAAATGAATTAGATAATAATGATAACAATGAGGATGATACGTAATAATGATGCCAACAATGGATTTCCTCATAAGCAATAGTATTGCATAACCCAACCTTAAGAATTCCCTTGTTGCTAAGGAGCAAGTTGGAGGCCTTCAGATCACGGTGAAGTATCCAGTTATCATGCATGTGAACCACAGCTCTTAAAAGTTGAATCATCAGTGTTTTAACCTCACCTGGAAAAATAACAGCATGAAGTCATTGAGAAGTCACTAGTTTATGATAATCGTTTAAAGTGCTACTACGATCAGTAAACCACTTGACTTTTTTCTTCAAATTTCGAAAGTGTGTTTGCTTAACACCTGACTCACGAAATTTCAAGCTTTAAATTCAAGCAGAAGACTGTTTACTTTGAGTGCAACTTTTTAATTTAACAGTCAGTTAACTGACCGATTAGGCCTCGGAGAGCTGGATCCAAGATAAAATGACGTCATATGCTCACTGGTTTAAAATTGCAGTGTGTGAATGCAGCTTATTAAGTATGCAAAACACAAGTTTGAGAGTCTCAAAGCTCAAAAATTCCCGTGCTGCATACTAAATCAGCTGGGTTTACACACACTGCATTCTTACTCTTGTGAGCTTTTTACATCATTTTGTCCTCGATCCAGTTCTCTCAAGATTTTGAAGTTAGAAATGGCAGATCACTAAATAGAAATATTTCAGTCAAAATAAAAAATTGATTTCTCCAAATTAAAGGTTGAAATTTCGCGAGTCGGTTGTTAAGCAAACACACTTTCGAAATTTGAAGAAAAAACACATCAAGTGATTTTCTGATCGTAATAGCACTTTAAAGGTTAGCTTTCTCATTCTCAAATTCAGGCAAGCACAGCACTGTTGTGAGTGAGAGTTAAATCACCACAGAAAAGGGGAAAAAATGAACTAATGTATTTACTTTACATTTGATTATGGCAACTCACCAATTCTAAACCCCTGAGTCATGTGCTCCATGAGTACTTTAAGATCATGTTCAACATAGTCCATAACAATGTAGATTTTATCCATGTTGCTGCCTACAACTATCTCCTGTAGAAAATCATGAAACAAGAACAAAAATGATAATGGAGAAATCACCAAGCTACACTACATTCTACCATCTTAAGTGCCATCAGAAAAAATTCGTCTTTCTCAGTCTAGAGCTTGCATACACATTGTTACAGTGAGGTATCTCTATCCATAGTTGGACTCAGCTTTCTGCCCATTTTTCCAGCTCATGTGCTCTTTGCATGCTTTGACTAAAATTAATTCAACAGAAATATTGGCTCTTTCAAAATACATGCACATCTCAAAAGCTGTCCTATTAACCATCAGCCAAAACCAGATTATTATAAATATAACAGAAATTTTGCTTTACCCATAAATTCATTATCATGTACAGAGCTTCATTTATATGTATAATAATCTCACATAATAAGGGATACATTTTCCCAGTCTCTTAGCACTTTGTTAAATTGTAAAGAAGAGGGAACCTACCCTAACTGTCACAATGTTTGGATGTTGTGCTTTAAGTAAGGTGTTGATTTCACGCAAAGACGTTATTGGAAATCCTTCTTTCTCCCTCTCCATCTTTAACTTCTTCAATGCCACTATATCACCTACATGTAAAAGATGAAAGTTAAAGTGCACAACATATACAAGCTGATTACTGTGTAATTTGTGCACAAGACTCTTTTCAACCAGTGAGTGAAGCGTTTTGTGGAGAAAAAGTGCACAACTGCTATAAAAAATACAGTAGATTAATTTGACATAGACACTGGTCTTCAAGGACAAAAGAGAATCTGAAACTTGGCTAGTTTCTTTAGTTTTAATTGCCAGCAAAGCTAAAAGGAAATCATTCATAATTTGCTTGAGTTGCTTCTAGTTTATAGGACAAGACAAGACAAGCAGAGCAAAACCACCTCAATTTTCTTGAAGGAATTCATATTTTCTGTGTTTTGTCCAAAATAAGAGAAATCAACTTTTTTATAACATAGCTGGTAAATTTGTGTAGTCAAATTCATATCTCGATGAAGGCATGCTGACGCATGAACCAACTGTTTATTTACGCATAGTTTAAACTGCTTAATATCCATGAAAAGTGCTATGCTGACTCTTAATACTAATACAAATCGCTAAAAAGTCATCCCAAATGGAGATGATTTATAACAAAGCCTTCAGATTGTTATCCCCAGGTTTAATCAAAAGAACAGGACATTCTCTGTTGCAAGCTATGCCGGAATGCTCTACCCATCAGCATTAGGCAAAACTGTAGCTTGCTATCTATTTTTAAGAAAAATGTAAAGACTCATCTTTTTAGACAAGCCTTTTTGTAATTTTATATATTTATATATATTTTTTGTTATATTTTAACCCATTGGCCCCCGTGCCGGCCAAAACCGACCGTAAAAAACTCCCATGCTTCAAAACATTGCAACTTTCTCAATCGCACGAATATTGCCTTAACTGTTAGTTATGAGCACGAAATGGAATGCCCTTTAAATTTGGATATCCAATAAATGCAAGAAACGTAGCGATTTTTACCAAATATGGCCTTTTGAGTTTGGACAAGAACAAAACTGGCTGTTTTTAATGTCAAAGAGAAACAACAAAAATGCCCCTTTTTGCCTTCATGTTTTTTAAGGAAATCATCGTCGAAAAACCAAAATTCAACCATCATAACAAAATTCAGTCCTTTTTCTAGCTTAGAAATGACTTTTTTTGTTCATATTCTTCTCCCGAGCGTAGATACAGCCTTTTGTTCCAGTGCATTCGGGCCTTCCTAACATTTTCAACATCTTGAGCGCATTGCATGCTGGGAACAAACGAGAATTTTTGACAGCGCCCGTGCCTTCCCCCAATTCTTTCACATAGCCACTCCCACCTACCGCCAAAATTTCCTGCTCGTGGTCATCTTCAGTACTCAGAAATTCCAAAATATGTGGCGGTAGGTCGAGAAATTCATCAATAGTCGAGTCCCAAAGGTACTAAGTGTTTGACCGGCCAAATTCCCAGTTCGTCGTGTAACAAGCCAAATTCAACAACAAAGTACATCACCTTGCTCGATTCTTTGAGAAAGTGGACTCTTAGCTACCGTCACGCTTAATGATGCTCATCAGGCAGCCGCTAAAGATGAAAAATGGCTGTAAATTTAGCAGAAATCGCAAGCAAACCGAACGTCGCTTCACGGATAAAATATAGCTACGTCAAAATGACGTTTTCAGAAACCTTGAGCCTCCAGTGGCTTAGGACAGCACCACTTTCCCCTGGTAGTTCAAATAAAGAGTCACGAATTACTATTCATCGTTTATAGGTGGAAAATCACTCCGAAAATGTAAAAACCACCGGTAGTCAATGGGTTAAAGCAATTTTTATTGTAGACATGTAAAGTGCTATAGGGCAGCTAGTGTATATGGCATTATATAAATGTGTTATCATCATCATCATCATTTTGGTAGTTACTTGCACCAAGCACTTTTAATACTAATATTGAAATAATCAAGTACAAAGCAAACCTGTCCTCTTATCCTTGGCTCTGTACACCACTCCATAAGTTCCCTCTTCAATTCTATTCAGCCACTGAAACTCTTCGACATTTCTGCAGCCACGGACAGCAGGATAATATGGCGGAAGTTTGGTCTCTTCCTCCTTCTCCTCTTCCTTGTCCCCATCTGACAGTTGATCTTGATTCATTTCAGAGTCTGAATGTGCAGCTCCTCCTTCATCTTCCACACTGCTTCCCTCACTATCAATGTCCACAATTTCATTGGAAAACTGCCGCCTCTCACGCTCTGTCAAGATCAACGAGGGTCCCTCATCTTTCTTTCGCTTCCTGGGTGGAACATCTTCTCTGCTGACTCTACTATCCTTACTTGGTTTCTCTGAAGTAGGCTCTTTTTTCCTGCTCCCATCACGATCTCTCCGATCTTTGGCTTTAACTTCTGTTCTTGTACCCTTGTCAGGAGTTTTTCGCTTTGATGAATCCTTCCTAGAATGCCTCCGTTGCTTCTCAGTCTCAACCTCAGAATACCTGTCTCTTGAACTCAGTCTGTCTGTTTTGCTTTTAATATTTTCCTTGGGATCATTGCTTAACTTAGGCTTATCACGGCCTTCCTTTTGTTTGCCATCAACCTTGTCACCAGATCTGCTTCTTTTATGTGGCCTGCTCTTGCTATCGGTTGGAGAGTATCCTCTTTCCCCATGACGTTGATATTTTAAACTGATCTTGTCCTTGTCAGAAACCTTTCTTTCTTTCTCACCCCTGGCTTCTGAGGATCCCTCTTCCCGTCTCCTATGTGCTCTTTCATCATGGCGATGCTTCTCTGTGTTAGATTTCGGTCTATATTTCTCATCGGCTGGTTTCTGTCGTTTAAGCTGTTGTAATTCTGAATGCAGATCCTCAGATTCAAACTCATCCATTTTGCTTTGTTTAGCAACTTGTTCAGTCTTTTGTGCATCTTTCCGCTTTGTTTCTTCTTCTGAATGTTCTTCCGAACTTTCAGTATTGCTTTCCTCATCACTTTCTTCTTCACTGCTGTCTTCTTCACTAGAACTTTCTTCATCTTGTGCCTTGCCCTTTACAACCACTTCTTCTTTTTCACTTGGTTTACCCTCTACCTCTTTCTGCTGTTTGGCTTTACTGCTTATGTCCTTCCTGGCATCTCCATCTTTATCATTGTGATCATCATTATCCTCATCATCACTACTGCTTTCTTCACTGTCAGACTCTGACTCGCTGCTCTCTTCTTCATGATTTCCTGTTTCCTTGACCTCCTTTCTCACTCTCTTGGTAGCAGCTGTTGTCTCAGTATCATCGGCACTCTCTTCTTCATTACTCTGATCATCATTATTACTAGATTCTTCTGCTTCTGCTTTTACTGACACTCCTATATGTATATAAAAAAAACATGATGGACCACACCTCACTTTATGCAACAGATTGTATTCAAACCCTAGCATACATTGTAAGTGTCTTGAAATGAACAAAAAACTGTCTTAAATTAACTCCAATAATTCCTGCATGGAGACTGGTTACCATCATCAATTTACCTTTTGCATAAAACATGTATTAATTCTTTTTATAATTATTTCTTTTTATAATTGACACAACCAAATCAAAGGAGAAACAGATTCCCAAGGACATCATCCTAAGAACTATTGAAAAATGATGGTCTTATGTTTGGGAACAGGTTTGGGGATGGTTGTAACTATAAGAGACAAGTGTCTAACTTTGAGTGAGAGAGATTTACTAAATACTGTACATGTAGAATGTTTACCAACTTAGCTCGCTATTTTTATCATTTCTTACTCAACAGAGTAGAAAGCATGAATATGTGAATGATCATCACAGTTATGAACACTTCTTAAGCAGTAGTGAAAATAAAGCCTTAAAAAAATCAGGCTAGTACAGGATTCAAACCGGTCCCACAACCTCTGCAATACCGGTGCAGTGCTCTATCAACTGAGCTAACAAGCCAACTGGGAGCTGGTCAGTTTGTTGGTTCGTAATACACCAGTGAGTGATGAATTATTTTCACTACTGCTTAAGCAGTGTTCATAACTGCAACGATCATTCACATATTCATTCTTTAATCCGCAGTTCAAATATATGATTTTCATATATTCGTTCTGATGTATTCATCACTCATGGGTATATTATGAACCAACAAACTGACCAGCTCCCAGTTGGCTTGTTAGCTCAGTTGGTAGAGCACTGCATCGGTATTACAGAGGTCGTGGGTTTGAATCCCATTCAAGCCTGAATTTTCTTCAGGTTTTATTTTCACTACTGCTTAAGTAGTGTTCATAACTGCAATGATCATTTACATATTCATTTTTTAATCCGCAGTTCAAATAAATGATTTTCATATATTCATTCTCAGAGTAGAAAGCCTTTATCCTTTCCTTCTGGATTTGCAAGTTCAGCTTTCTCCTCTGTGACAAGATCCCGGGGAGATTGCTGGTCCTGTTTCCTGTCCTCGGAATCTGATAGATCATTGCCAATTTCATCTTCTTTGGGTCTTTCATCAGTGTCAGCAGCTCTTGAAGATGGGTTTTTCCTTTGCTTGTCACTCTTTCTGCTTTCTGAATCTGATTGATCACTGTCAAAACCACCTTCCATGGCAACTTCCTTGTTTTCAACATCCTTAGAAGATGAAGATCTCATTCGTTTATCACCTCTCTTGGTGTCAGTATCTGAAGCATCACTGACAATCTCTCCTTCTTCTTCCTCTGTGGTTTTTCTCCCTCGTCTGACTCTCCTGGCCGGGTCAGCCTCCTGAGATTGCTGTCGTTTTACTTTACTTGGGGTGCCACTTGTGGAGGACGCTAAAAAACAAAACAATTTGAAGTGTATATGACACTAAAGGTTTTTTGCCTGATTTGTAAGTTTATGTCGTTAAAAAAAGGGTTTCAAAGTTGTTTGCTGGTGGAAATGTTTGGAACCTACTTTTTTCATTCAAAATATGCCCTAATTTCACCTCAAAATTGTTGCCATCGTTGCTGGGCCAAAATGACATGTAATATCACTCTGTGACGTCAGTTAGTTTGATACACTCAACAAGATGGCTGAGCTGAAGGAAGGTCATGAGGCATGGAGGGCAATAGTTGTGTGGCTGGAGTGCAGAATAATGAAAACTGTAAGTAACCAGTTACACATATGAGAGGCTAAGTGGACACTTAAATGATTTTGATAAAAGAAAAAAAGGAGGAAAGATTTCTGCTGAGCCCATGCATTAATTATACATGTACTACTCTCACACAACATTCCTCACAAACAAACAACTGTAGAGTTTTAGTCAGAAAATGCATGCATAACTTATGTACAGGTATGGTACTGTGCAGAAATCATACTAAAAACATTTTTTAATGAATCGATATGGTGACCCACATAAGAATTTAAAGAATGTTCATAAATAAATCAGCCTTAGAGAATGATACATGCTGCATAATGTTACAGTGTGACTCTATATCACGATTCACTTATTTTTATATATTATCTTGTTTGTTATATTTTTAGCCCAGCTTAAAATAATTAATTTGAGCTAGGCGTGTTATTACATAATTCGTATTAATAGTTACTTATTAACGGGCATTGTATATGTAGCGTGTTACGAGAGGGAGTGCCTCAGTTGGTATTGTTTATCGGTTAATGCTTCCCTTCCCTCCCCTCCCACCCTATGTGGGCTGAAGTTTCATTTCTGGTTTAGTTTTTCTTGCATTTGTTTCTTGTACTGGAAATAAACTTCCTTTCCCAAAGAAATGTTGGCTGGTTGCCTTGTGTTCTGGTTAATTTTCTCTAGTGAGAATTATTTGTTAATTTTATCCGAGCAATGTATGCATTTTATGATCGTTTCTTTTAATAGTTGGTGCGATGTCTGTAATGGATTTTACCAACTTAATAAGTGTAGATGTAGATGAAGTGGGGGTCATTCCACTTTTTGTCCGCACCCCCCACCCCCAAAAGAAAAAGGATGGTGAGTTTTTGCAAAGGCGGTATCAAATTTTTTTCTTCAAAGATGACAAAATTTGTTCCCTTAGCACAATTTTTTCAAAGGTGCCACCAAAAAACCAACCCTTTCAAAGGGTAACGCCAAAAATTGAGTATTCGAATTCCTGCCATCTTTAGGGGATGCAGATAAAAAATGGAACGACTCAGGGTACAAGCAGTATTAAAAGTTTTGACGTATTCTATGCGGTCTTTTTTCGAATTACTCCCAGACAGCTTCAGACCTCCATTACTTCAAAAAGTTTTGAAAATGTCTTCTTTTCTGAAATCACTTACTTGGAGACAAGCTTAGCTGTACAGGACTGAGCTGGTAAATAATTTCGCTGCCAGCTTCCTGAGGAGATTCCTGTTTCGAGGAATTCGAAGCTCTGGATTCTCGTTTACCCGAAACAACTGGGCTAACAATCGTTGAATTCCCCTCCGATGTTTCACTTCTTTCCTCTTCAAGAGCATCGTCCTTTTCAATGCGTCTTCGCTTCTCCTGTAGAATTTCATCGAGAGTTTTTATTTTGAAATCGTCCGGCTTGTTGGGAGAATCCGAATCGTCATGATCAATGTCTTCCGAGTCTGC
>JAEMWC010000949.1:35000-67500 GCA_016490735.1 Pachyseris speciosa
TTTTCTGCATTTATCATTTCAGTGAAAAAGTCACAAAAAGCAGCAGGTTCTTCCCCAATGATGTACGGTGTTTAATGTCCTTTTTTGTTTTCGTCAACAGAGGAATATGCTGCATCATTAGAAATACACCTTTTCTTAAGCATTTTTCTCAGTACCTTGAAACTGGGCATAAACACATGGAGCAACATAATGTGTTGAGCATGCACAAAAATTAGAAGAAATTCTGAGCAATATGAAAAAATGACCTAAAATTTGATAAAACGTGGTTATGCAAGCCATACAATCCTCATCCACGGACAGTTCTATGCCCCCTCCCCCACTCCCCTGGAAATTCAAACATACTCTTGTGAGACCCCTCCCCCCATCCTTTCAAGGTTCTAACAACCTTCATGAGGAAATATGGACAATCCCTCACATTTTCTGCTATGCTTCTTCTCACGTCTTCATGTTCCTCCATAACCTCTCCCTGTAAAAAAGTAACAATGAAAAAATGGGTTCCATCGGGCCACAATAAAAGGTTTTGAGCAACAAGACATTTTAGTATACACCGTAGTTATACAGTAAAAACCTGCAACTAAGAACCTGAAAATTAAGAACCCATTAGCCTAAAATTTGGATTTTATACCCCCTATAAACAAGAACCTATTTAGCCAAAAAATTGAAAACAGGTTCTTATTTTCTAAAATCATATTTAGTACATAACAGCTGCAGTGCAAGAATCCTATTTGAAGTAAAAAGCAGATTCTCATTACTGTAAAAATGAGTTTTTTTAATTGAAAATAGAAAATAGGCCAATAACCATCTTGTTTTGCAGCTGAGTTTTATTTGCTTTTCTCCAGAATTAAGAACCTATTTTAAGAACCTAAGTAGCCTAAAATTGTGTTAACTACCATTTATATAAGAACCTGTTTAGGCTACTTTCCAAAAATGTAGGTTCTTAGTTGCGGGTTTTTACTGTATTCACTGCTGAAACCACTTTTTCCTCACTCAATACAGAGTTCATAATAATGAACAATTAAAGACTCAATTAAAGATGCAATCAAAGATTCATTTATAGTGCTCTATTACAAACTTACCAGTAGCAAAACTGAAGATAGTTACATTGAAATCGATAAAATAATATTTGATCTAAAGAATCATTAGAGAAGACACAAGTGCAAGTACTTTTATTATCTTAGTATCTCAAGCTCTCTCTCTCTCTCTCTCTCTCTTTTTTTTTTGTTTCTTTGCTCAATCTCGCACAAATACACTTATCTTTTTTTTTCTCTTTTTTAACCCTGTACTGTAATATAATTGCCTCTGTTTCAATAGACTGGCCTGCCGCGATTAGCTAAGCTACCTGTGGGTCAGTCTAAATTGTAAAATTGTAATAAAATTGTACTAAATTGTAAATAAATTGAATTGAATTGAAATTGAATGTCTCTCAAGGCAAAAATATGCTAGAAAGCAGGAAGCTGTCTGAAAACAAAATGTATTTTAATGCTGCTTTGCAACCAAAATATTATTATTGTTATGGTATTTTGATATTCTCACCTCAGTAAGGTAACTAAATAGAAAATCAGCGTCCACACGCCCACCCACTGCATGTTCCGCCATAGAAAGGTACTCATCTCTGAAAAGAAAGTCATGATGCTAACATTATTACATGTACATTGCAAACTCGGAACTTCCGAATCTCAGAAAAAATAGTGCATATACTTCATTTCAAAAGGATCTGAATTCCCCATTGTTTGCGGCCCATGACCAGGGTAGGTCCAAACCATGTTGACATCTGACAAGGGCGTGTACTCTAACTTGGCACTATCACATCCTGTTGGGTCAAACTCTGTCAGTCGTGAGAACAGAACTGACACGGCCATGTTCTTTGAACCATAAGAACGCACTTGATGCCAATAACCTGAAAAGAACACACACAATGAAGACATTACATTATTTTAGTGATCTAGTGGCTGATGGCTGATGGCTGGTGTTTAAAAATACTGTTTCCTTAGAAATGAAAGTTAGTAACGAAGGCTTCCCTAATAACAATATTACTATTATTAGGGAAGCCTTACTAACTGTTGTGTTTCAAAGACTTGGAACAGACTAACACTAGCACTCTACACAAGAGGGAGTAGTAGTCATACACCAAGTCAACTCATGATCATACAGATCAGGACCAGTGATGGACAAGCATCCCATCAATCCATCTAAGGGACAGGATTTAAAGTATCGCTTTTTACCGCCGTATTTTCCACTTGTCTATTTTACATATTTTACTTTTGTAGTATTTACAGGACCCCTTTGATAACAGTACTATTTGTACTGATGGGTTCATCCTGTTTGTTGAAATATTAGTTTATTATTATTATTATTATTATTATTATTATTATTAGTAGTAGTAGTAGTAGTAGTAGTAGTAGTAGTAGTAGTATTATTAAGAGGGTCAGACATTATGAATACAAACACTTTCATGATACATTAGCATTCCTTCAAGGTTTGACATCAAGTCAGTATCTTCATTCCCTCCTTTTCTGTTCCTAAGACTGACAGAATGTGATGATTTTGCTGATTCTATGGCAGTTATTTAAAAATGCTGAGGAATGAGATGAGAGCGGGGGTGCGGGGGAAGGCAAGAAATTCCTACATTCCAAAAATAAAGTGTATCTTATGTTTTCTTGTGCTGAAGTCATTCAAGGTGCAAATCACAATGTCTCAATTACACCTCAAATGACCATATTAATCATTTGACCACCACTAGCACCCTTATCATTGCTTGAACTGACTACAAGGGACAACTAACTATTAACTAAATGAAGTACCCTTTGACATTAAATAAAATCATTTTTGGAGAGATTGTCTCCACAGGAAAATAGTCAGTAATTAACTAAAGAAGGTCTCTCTTGGCAGACTGCTGTTTATTCACAGTTTGAAACTCTGAGCTGATGGCTACATGAATAAACCAATTAATGCCCCAGCAAGGGGTATCATGTGAAAAACCCAATATAGTTTGCATGCTCACCTGACAAACTGAACAGCATTAGCTTATAATTGAAGTTTGGCAAGACTCAAATCTATAGGACATTTTCATGATGATGCAACTTCAGTACAATTACCAGAATCCTTCAGGTTCCACTTTTCTAATTAACAATATTAGATTATGAGCTCAAGATTTCAAGATGTGTGATAGCTGATGAGGGTGTAGCCCGAATAAGCTATCACGCATATAAATCAAGAGCAAGAGCAAATAATCTAAATCTACTAGTAGTTCAAAACTAAGCAAGTAAATTATCTAGTAAATCCTCCTCGCAGACAGTTTGAATACGCAAAGAAGTGACCGCCATTTTGTTGACAACCGCTACTCACTATCTATTACAGAATAGGTAGCAAGTAGCATAGCCAATCAGAGAGCGGCATTCATGATAGATCGCTAGTATATTTATACTAATGCTAATTAGAGCTAATATTAGTAATCATTATTTTTTATCCTGCAGGGATTACAAAATTAAATAACTTAGAAAGGAAAAACAAACTGAAGTTTGGTTGTTTTATTCAAATTATGCCATCATAAAAATTGCCTGTTGACCCTTCCAGATTTTTCATTGATTCCCTGTCTTTGAAAGTTATCTGAAAATACTAACAATAAAATAACCTAATAAATATAAAAGTGAAGAGGCTAGTGGAAAACCTCCTAAGGGACTTTGCGTATTTTGGGCCCATGTTTTCCTGAAAATTAAGCAAAAAACAGTGAAAAAAAGTACAGGGTTGCGTTTACCTTACCAAAACAGGCCTGTATGCAAAAAATCAGCAATTTTTGACAAAATTAAACCCAAAAAGTCACTTAGGAGGGTTCACAACTACACTCTTCGGTTATTATAATTAACATACTGTAAAAAGATGCATACTGTAAGGTAAGAAGAGGCAATCCCCTGGAGTCATGTTTGCATATTGCCATCTGACTTCTTTGAACTTTGGATATTTAATAAGATTCACACTTTGAACATCCAGTGTAGCAAAGCCACCATAACCTCTGTCACCATCAGCAACGGGTATCTGAAAGAAAAAAAAACATGTATGAACAATCTGATGAAAGCAAAAATTGGGCCAAGATAGGTATTACTCTTAGTTAGAATAGATGTTGTTCCATTGCTTGGTGGTATATTGGCTTCTGGACCATTCCCCACCCCACCCCTGGCTACAGGGAGCCGGAGAAATTTTATGAACTGAGTAAGAAATCAAAGAAAGAAATTAAAGTGGTTATGAGCCTCTGAATTTGAAAAAACCACTGACTGTTAATTTGATTCCTTTGTTAGGAAATGTTACTGAAAGCTACAAAAGAGAAGCGTGACACTTTCGTTAAATTTTACACATGATAAAGGTTTTGTAGGGTCAAATTTAAGTGTAACAACCCTCTTCAAAACAAATGGCCCTCTTTCTATTCTGTATCTCCCAGACTTAGTTCCTTCTTTTCTGTAGCTCCATAGTTATTTCATTAGTCTTTTGTAGTATCTTGATGAAATCTGTTTTTCCATTTGGTTGTACTGTTTCAAGGCTGGGATTTTAGTTTATTACATGTGCAGAATATTTAATGCAAAGCATTATGCACTGGTCAGTGGATTCACCAAACCTTTCACAAGGAGCAAATGAGTGAAATCAGCCTCACACCTACAACTCAGAAATGGCAAGTTGCCAATTTTCTGAGTTACAGTCTGTAAAAAGACATTATCATGTGCAAACACTGACAGATTGCCAACCATGTGAGGGCACATCTAGTTGGTAGAAGGCTGTTTTGCATTTAACTAAGTATATATTATATATCATTATCTTGTGTATTTAATTATTAATGACCTTTAAACCCTCATTTTCTCCCAGGTTTACTTAAATAACAGTTTACTAATTCCCTGTCCCCTTTCCCTTTACAACACTCTAAAAATCACCCCCAGACTCTGAGTATATTATTTGTGATATTTTTATTTTACGACACTGCCTGTGCTTCAAATGGATGATAGAATTTTTAGATTAAAAAAAAATGATTACAGGCTGAAAGGTGAGAAATGCTAAGTGAGATTGCAGGTGTAATTCACCCTTTATATCTTCTTAACATTGCTTGTTACCCGGGCTGCGCGCGTCTCGCGCGGCGCCCGGGTCTTAAACTACCGACGATTATTCTTTTTCGTCGTCGGGTATCATCCACAAATGGCACTTCCGGCGTTTCTGCGCAAGCGCTAACTATTTTTAACAACAGTGATGCGTGTTGTCACGTACGGGAAAATGTCGATTCATCTTGTGGCTTTTGAAGTCTGAACAAACAATATGTTAAGAGAAGTGTCTATGCGAATGTTTGCAAGTTCAACGGCGAGAAGAAAGCTTTTAACATGAGTTAACTTAATGGCAGATGGACTGCTTCAGGAGATTGCGAGTAGTCTCTAATTTTGGCGACGGATTTTGGGGCCACGTGCGCGCGCGAAGTTGCGAGGAGACGCGACGCGAGGGGAGCGCCAAAAATTAGAGACTACAGACAAAGGGAGTTTGACCTTTCCCGGCCGAGTGATTCGGAAGTGTAAATCTCATATCAACAGCAAGAATGATGCCTGTTGTCACGTATTGGAAAACGTCGATTCACCTTGTGTCTTTGAAGTCTGAACAACTAATATGTTAAGAGAAGTGTCTATACGAATGTTTGCAAGTTCAACAGCGAGAAGAAAGCTTTTAACATGACCAAAATTTAACTCCAGATGGATTGCCGCCGTGTTCCCCGTATCGGGTGTCTGGAGAACTCAGACCTAGAAAACTCAGACCTCAGACCTAGAAAACTCAGCCCCCCCCCCCCCCCCTCCCCCAAGTCTGGAAAACTCAGACCCCCTCAAAACTATACAAATTTTCAAAGTCAAATAAACGTGGACAAAATAAATTATCGCCGTTCAGTGCGCTGAAATGTTACACCGTCTATTTATCGCAGATAACAAACACTTCACGTTATTATAATCGGCTCCGGAGCACGAGACCTAGAATACTCAGACCCCCTCCCCCAAACTGGAAAACTCAGACCCCCTCACAACTATACAAATTTTCAAAGTGAAATAAACGTGGGCAAAATGAATTATCGCCGTTTATGAGGGGTTTGAGTTTTTACAGTTTGGGGGGGTGGGTCTGAGTTTTCTAGGTCTTGTGCTTCGGAGCCGATTATAATAACATGAGACGACAAAGGAGAAGTGTTTGTAAACAGTTTCACTCTGCTAATTAATTTTCTACTCACATTTCACCGAGACGTACTCCATTAACGTTTATGCGAAAAAATCCTACATCGTTCGATAAGCGTTTCCTTTCTCAAACAATTATCCATCGAAGCGAAAACAAGTGTGCTTAGTTTTTTTTTTTTTGGAATCAATACACTATTTTTATCACCTTGCAAAAGGATAAACCTCTGTGGCCTAAAGGTCACTGTTCTTGCCTGTGACACAGCTAACCCGGGTTTGATGTCTTTTAGCTTTTTTAGTGGTGTATATATCACGGGCTTTATTTTTCTGTTTCTCTTTTTCTTGTTCTTTTAGAAATATTTTTTACAAGTGTTATAATTACTGTTCTCAATGGTTGAGCTGTATTTTAGAGGAATAAATGTTGATAGGGGTCTAAAGAAATAGACTCCAACACAAGCTAAACACAATGCGTCCGATGTAAGAAAGACAGACTTCCCTCTATTCTTTTGTTTAGCACTAAGTTAGGGATACAATACTGTTTTTTACAAGCCCGGGTTTAGGCTAATTGTAGCCTCTTGTTTACTTTAAAGCTGGCATAGTAATGGATGTTGTGATCAAGAATTGGAAATATTCTTCTGTTTATTCGAAATCAAAAAACATTTGTATAGCGCTAATTTTAAATTAGCATCTATATAGAAACAGAGTCATTAGAGCACAAAAGATTGAGACCATTTGAGACTTTCAAGTTCAAACAGGTATATTTATAGAATAATTTCTGTAAAAAAATAATACTTAACTTCCTCGTCAAGACTTTCAGTTAAGAAGCTCTTGTGAGTTAGAAAAACGAATGAAACAAATGACTACTCACATTGTCCTCGTTGTCTGGGTGAATTAAAATCCAATCTTTTGTCCCATTCAGTAGGCAATTGAAGGCGTTATCCGCGTCTTTGTGTAACATGCTTCTTGTACCTCCTGAACTGAGCCAAAGATTCGCTTCTAAAATCCTCTCACTGAATGTACCGCACATTAAAAATGGTAAAACCCTGACTTCTGTTGATAGCGGATCTGGAAGCTGTGAGACGGTGTATGAGTCTTTCTTCTGATAAGTTTCGAGAAAACTTCGAATAGTGTCACGTCCAAGACCCCTTGCACCTACGGGGACATGATCTTTTTCTCGCTTTGCTTCCAGCTTAACTTCCAGTTCTCCGTAATTTTCTGTCAAATACTTGTCCGTCCACAATTCAAAAGCAGGGAAATGCTTTGATGCACCTCTAAATACAACTGGTTTTCGGATGCTCGCATACTGATCCCAGAATTGTTGTGGAGAAGGAAGGTGATCTGAGTCAATGATGTCAACATGTCCATCCGAATCTCTGTGTTTCCCAAGTTCCTCGCCATGACCTCGAGGGAGGTCTTTGTGGTTCACCGAAGAACTCAGGCAGGGAGCTAGTCCAAAGACCGACAAAACAAACAGGTAACACTTCACACCACCCGCCACCATAATAAATCGGAAAAGGTTTGTTTTGTTGTATGTTGAACGACCGCAACTACCATCACTCTGAACGAGAGGAATCTGGTTCGAGCATAGAAATGAAGCAGAGAACTAGCCTGCGAACGCAGACGTATTTCCGGTTGTCGTTTCTCTCTGCCCGAAAAGTTACTTTTCGGGCAGAGAGAAACGACAACCGGAAATACGTCTGCGTTCGCAGGCTAGCAGAGAACCGGAGAGAATGGGAAAAGAAAGCTGGAAAGAAGGGAAGGAGAGAAACGGGCAGGGATATCTTAAATGGCGATTTACAATGGCGATCCGTAGGCGAGCCATTGTAAATGCTATAAAGATCGGACGCGAATATTTTATCATGATTGTAAAATGAAAAAATAGCTGGAACGTGTATTTCCTTCTAATTTCAAAAGGCAGAACAAATGATCTTGACTTTCTCAAAGTCGTTCGCTTGGTTTTCTGGTCTGGTGTGGTAGGACCGGACCGGCACGAGCTTTCGCTCGCTCGCGCTCCGCGCTCCTACGATCGCGCTTCGCGCTCACTGTCACGCTACGTGCTCAAAAGCTCGACTTATGAGCAAGTCTACAAATGATCCTGAAGGTCTGTCTTAACACCCCTGACGAAACATATGGAGTTAATTTTTGTTATCAATTTTGTTATTATTTTAGAATTTTATTTTATGCTGCACGTACTTATTGTCGAATCAGGAAAGCCATTTCCCTTAGTCCCTTAGGAGCTGGGTTATGTATTCTTGTTATGAAAAATCGTTATAAACAGTTAATTCACTGATTCACAATTCTTCAGAGGTATACTTGTGACTTAAATTAATATATTGGTCAGAAACATGATGAATTAATAATTAATTAATTTAATAATATGAATGAAACATGAAATAAATCATATCATTTTTTTTTTTCAGACTTCTTTACGCAATTGCATAAATTGCGTTCACAACTGTGAGGATCATTTCTTCATTTCATCGAATTTAACAATGCTGGTAACAACACTCATTTGTGCATAACACCCTCGTTGCATGATATTTTCATTTCTCTGGGTTGCTTTCCTTTGTAGATTTGACATTAAAATTTGTTATATTTTTATGAAACGAGTCAATAATTAAGTTAATTCCACCACCTTAAAGATCCAGGAGAGGACATTTCGAGTTTCAGCACTTCGTCAACCTAACACTTGGATAGAAAACACTCGCAGTGTTCTTGAAAGAGCACAAAACTAACATTTTTCTCCAGTGTGTATGGTGCGATTTCTTTGGCAAACTGTCGTCAAAAGAGTTAAAAACATCCGTTTGAGTGACTTTCTCTTAAAATTGCTTGAAGTGATTTGTTAAGAAAACCCTCTACTCGGATCGTAGCTGATATCGATCTCGGTAAATAATTCAGTACTATATATTATATATTAAGATCTTTAACTGAAGCAATCCACTGCACCTATATATTGTCTGTGGAAATGCCTAGCAATCTTAATTAAGCACGTACACCAGTAAACTATTCTATTCATGTGCGTCAACCAGGTAATTACCTGAAAGATCTGTGCAAGAAATAAACGGGAGCAATAGATCATTGAGGTTGATAAAACATATTTTTAAAATGAACAAATTTGTATCGCTGTTTGTTAATTAACAAACTCTGCTTGAAATTTTAGGCAGGCCTGAGAGGAAATCTGTACGCTCTCTGAAGTTTAAAATATATTGAGAACAATCTGCAAATGTTTTAGCTTAGTTTATCGTGATAAAAAGGAAACAGATCAATCAAAATTGACGTTGACTACATGTTGATGTTAAAGGTTACACTAGATGAAGAAATTTAGCACGCAATGTGCCCAGTTTAGCGCATGAGCTATCATGCGTCTAGACTCGAGGAAAAGTGATGAAAACAGCGGCACAATCTTTGTACTCTAAAGATGCTTCAATACCACGGCAGACCCGGGGATTTAAACTCGAAGGCATTCACAAGCTTGTCGCATTCCTATCGCAGGGGACAGTGACCCTGATTCTCCAGCAGAGGGAAAAGCAGACAAGGCCCTCGACTGAATCAACCAGATGCAAATCACTGTCACGAAAAGAAGACAAGATACAAATCAACGTGAGTGGGAAAAGGTATCATTTGACTTCGAGACAACTGGAGCAATTTCCTAAAAGTCTATTGGGCGATCCCGAAAAACGAGGCCATTATTACGACGCAGAGAATGAGGAAATATTCTTCGACAGAAATCAGACAGCGTTTGAGTGCGTATTCAACTTCTATGCAACTCGTGGAAGGCTGATTTTCCCCAAGAGGACTTTATCTGGGCAGCTTATAGCAGATGAGTTGTATTTTTTTGGTGTTTATGACTACTTGAGTTCAGAAGACAAAAAATACAACTTGCCAGTTCCTCGTAGATTCCATGGAAAGCGACATGTTATTCCAAGATGGACGGTCCAGAAGACGATCTGGGAAATGTGCGAATTACCCAACTCAAGCAACTTTGCACGCATTTTAAATTTGTTTTCCCTGCTCATAACAATGTTTGCTGTTGTTCTTGCTTGTATGGAAACCATACCTAGCGTAAGACGTTCTTGGAATTCTAGAAACGAAGTATTTGACATCAACGGGAACTCCAGCACGTTTCAGGCAAAACAAAACAACACAACAATATCTTACAACGGTACAAACACGACAAGATACTTTATCATAAAGGCCGAGTTATTTTGTATCATTTGGTTCACAGTGGAGCTGGTAATACGCTTTATCGTCGCTCCAGAAAAACGCCAGTTTCTTTTCAAAGTTTTAAACGTTATAGACATCATGGCGATAATTCCTTACTATATCTCGCTACTTACTTCAAGCAAGTATAGACTTCCTGTTTACATCTTCAAAATTCTACGATTTTCAAGGATTTTTCAGGTGCTGAAAATATCACGATTTACTTCAATAATGAAAT
Source organism: Pachyseris speciosa (assembly GCA_016490735.1). Classification (NCBI taxonomy): domain Eukaryota; kingdom Metazoa; phylum Cnidaria; class Anthozoa; order Scleractinia; family Pachyseridae; genus Pachyseris; species Pachyseris speciosa. Next base: position 45,615 of record JAEMWC010000949.1, read on the forward strand.
TAGTTGGTAAAACTGCCAAAGCTTGCGTATACGATCTCTGGACCATGGTGTTTCTAACTTTCATCGGCACAGTGTTATTTGGTAGTACAGTATACTACTGTGAACAGTGGGATAAAGAGACTGTATTTCACAGTATTCCTGACGCGTGTTGGTGGGCTGTGGTAACTATCAGCACCATAGGCTATGGCGATATGGTGCCCACGACTACAGGTAAGTTCGGGTGTGCGAGATCGATACCTGGAATATTGATACTCGAGGGGAAATATCGGTTCATTCTGTTCCTTTCGATACTGGTCACGTGTCTACTTGGAACGCGTATAGCGTAGACAGCGTGAAGAGAGAAGTTAGCCGAGGAGGTACTGGGGACAATATCGATTATTGAGGTCAAGTATCGGCAAAACATCGTTTTCGTATCGGACTTGAAAAACTCTCGTCCGCCCACCCCGAAAGGTTGATCGATTTAGCTTCATTTTAGCGGGAGGTTTTGATAATTATCTTCAGATAAATCATACGAAATCAAGAAACGTGGCAAACTAGTTTTTCGTCCCTTATCGATGACATGACTTGGTTTCCCTGGCCTTGGAGTTCATTTTCTTACACGTTTTTTTAAGGCTAACGAACAAGTCTGTGAGAAATTTATGCAACGCATACAAATGTCTTGCAGCACTTTGAAGCGGTCACGTGCGTTAGCAATGAATTCTGATTGGTCCATTTCTTTCTTTCTTAACCCGCAGTTGGCAAGATCGTGGGTGGCGTGTGCTCAGTTTCAGGTGTTTTCCTCATCACACCACTGCTGCCAATCATTTTCAACAGGTTTGACCGGTTCCAAAAACTTGCAGATAACGAGACAAAAGCGCGATACCGGTATCGACCGAGTATCAAAGTGAAATAAAGGTGAACTGCCAAAATCCGTGTCATTGGAGTGAGAGTAGAAATACATACATACCGTAAAAGCTCTATTAAGCCCCCCGTCTCTATTAATCCCCCTCTCTCTAAAAAGCCCCCCGTTTGGAAGTCGGTTTTTGTAATAAGCCCCCCCCTCTCTAATAAGCCCCCCTCCCACTTTGGGACATGAGATTTTGTAATTAGTCCCTCCTATTCCCTCTTACAAAATCCACTTCATGCTGCCCAGTGGGTTTGCTTTTAAACAAATATACACTCAAACGCATAATACTGTTTCCTGATCTGTATTAAATACTAAAGTTTCACTGCAGTTATTTGAGTTATGTACAAAAACGGCGTGTTTAAGATTTGAAATAAGCCCCCCTTTCTAATAAGGTCCCCGTTAATGAGGCCTGAAATTATATAAGCTCCCCGGGGGTAATAGAGCTCTTACGGTACTTTATTTGATAAGAAGGTTTAGAGGGTGGCAGCAACGGCAATAAAAGCACTATTTCCGTTAGATTATGGGTGTAAGTATGCTCTTCGCTTGATAACAACTGCCCCTCTTTATGAGAACAATCCTTTGAGAACATGTATTATAAAATATTCGAGTTTCTATTGATCATATTTCCTTAAAAAAAGTATTGACAACAAATTCTAGAGCAATTAAATAAGTTACAAAATCATATTTGATTTCCTCAGCTACACCACCAGTGGAAAGGTACCCCAATCTATGAATGCACCTGCTTCTTACAGTCACCCGTATTATCATCCGCGTTGGAAAACCGCCCTAAACGGTGGCTAGCAATTGGGAGTTCAAGCAACGACCACGGCAACGGCAACGAGAACGCTTTAAAACAAAGCGATCGCTCTACACGTGCGTTACCAATTCTGGTGCATATTTCTTTTGTCGTCCTTTGCAAAACAAAGTGACGTGACCAAATTTAACTCATTGGCACCCGTGCCGGCCAAAACCGGCCGTAAAAAACTCCCATGCTTCAAAACATTGCAACTTTCTCAATCGCAAGAATATTGCCTTAACTGTTAGTTGTGAGCACGAAATGGAACGTCCTTTAAATTTGGATATCCAATAAACGCAAGAAACGTAGCGATTCTTACCAAATATGGCCTTTTGAGTTTGGACAAGAACGAAACTGACCGTTTTTAACGTCAAAGAGAAACGACAAAAATGCCCCTTTATGCCTTCATGTTTTTTAAGGAAATCATCTCCAAAAAACCAAACTTCAACCATCATAACGAAATTCAGTCCTTTTTCTAGCTTAGAAATGACTTTTTTTGTTCATATTCTCCTCCCGAGCGTAGATACAGCCTTTTGTTCCAGTGCATTCGGGCCTTTCCTCTATTTTCAACATCTAGACCACATTGCATGCTGGGAAATGACCAGAATTTTTGACAGAATTTTTGACAGCACCCGTTCCTTCTCCCAATTCTTTCAAAGTCTACAGCCACTCCGACCTACTGCCAAAAATTCCTGCTTGTGGTCATCTTCAGTACTCAGAAATTCCAAAATATGTGGCGGTAGGTCGAGAAATTCATCAATAGTCGAGTCCCAAAGGTACTAAGTGTTCGACCGGCCAAATTCCCAGTTCGTCGAGTAACAAGCCAAATTCAACAACAAAGTACATCACCTTGCTCGATTCTTTGAGCAAGTGGACTCTTAGCTACCGTCACGCTTAATGATGCTCATCAGGGAGCCGCTAAAGATGAAAAATGGCTGTAAATTTAGCAGAAATCGCAAGCAAACCGAACTTGGGCCATTGTTGTCGCTTCACGGATAAAAAATAGCTTCGTCAAAATGACGTTTTCAGAAACCTTGAGCCTCCAGTGCCTTAGGACAGCACCACATTTCCCTGGTAGTTCAAGTAAAGAGTCACGAATTGCTATTCATCGTTTATAGGTGGAAAATCACCGCGAAGATATAAAAACAGCCGGTAGTCAATGGGTTAAGGTTTTACGGCGGATGACTGGGAATTTGTCATTCTCTTTCTTCACTTCGCAATGTTCCTGCCAATTTAGTTGCTGCGTAGTTCTTCCACGTTTTACAAGTTGAACGGGCTGGAATAATCGCGAATAGTATCGCGAATCATAAAGTTAACGTCAATAAAAATTTTGAGATGACGTTTTGGTTGGCATTGTTGAGGTTGTTGCTTAAACAGCCGCATTATGAAGTATCTGTCAATTTTCGTAAAAAAGATAATTTTTTAATCTTTGTTCTCTCATCACTTTTGCACAAAAAATATCTTTTGAATGATGTAGTGAATTATCTCGCCAAAAGTTCGACTCGTCAAAACATTTCAGTAAATTAAAACACCTATAAAATAGATATCTAATTCTAAGTTAGTTACACTGTAAATACTTATCACCTGGAATATTCTCTCTTGAAAATACCGAAAAAAATGACAAATATTTCCAAAAAATAAATAGGAAAGTAAAAGTACATTCTTTTGTTAAAATACGATTGTTGGAGCTGGTTCATAAGTAATCATTTATACACTTTTGTACATCTATTCTAAAATTTAGAACGCAATTAGAACGCACAAAATTTAGAACGCTAATTTGCAACAATGTGCATGTACAAGTTTTAAGATTTATGTTTTGCGTAAAGAAGCAATAAACGAACCTACTGTAAAGTCACGTTACAACAAACGTTCTCAACAGAAAATCACATTAATTTATCACGCTTACATATAGAGACAAAGCGTTTTCTCAAAAACAAAGTTTAAATGCCACCTCAAAGGTTTGCTTACAGAGACATTGTCATGGAGGTTTTGCTGTTTTGCTAAAATCATAACTTAGTATCATTTTTACTTGTAAATATAAAGCTGCGGAATAACTCAGGCAAAGACATCAAAAGGATGGTAGGAGGGAAAGTTAACCTTAAGACACGTTTGGAACTTTTTTCAAGGCAGTTTTAGAACTTACAAAAAAAAGCTTGGCCATTTGTTTCAAGGTCAGTCCACCCCTTTGGTCTGTGGTAACACATGACAGTAAATAGTTCTACAGCAGTAAATGCATACTAAGTTTTTGATAACAAAAATTTTCACTCTTCTTCTGACGCAAAGAGATCTCAAAGGTTTTTTAAGTGAATCTAAAACATCTCAACAGTGCCCTTGCAATCTCCCTTACTATCAGCTTACGACTAGAATTTCTCAAATTTCACAAAGCAACGACGTTCTTAGGATCAAGATTCGTTGTATTTCTGCATCCATAATCGGAAAATCTTCAAGGTTTTATATATCTGCCATTCTTTAAGCAAGCGACGGTTAACCAATGTCAACTGATACCAGGCCATGAAAACCTGTGGATTTTAAGAAAGCTGAATCAGTCGGGGTTGTTACTAGTTACTGGCATCCAAAGCGCACAAAATACTGATTTGTGTGAAATTCCACTGGAATGACAATAACTTACTTCAGGAACGACTGAGACCGAGTGGCCGCGCAAGCGCTTGTGGGATTGTTTGGGGGAGGGAGGGGTATGGAGAAGAAACAATCCGGTCCCCCCACCCAAACAATCCCTCACGCGCTGCTCACACGATCCCATTTCCGAAGTGAGCTATCAGGTTGCATTGACGTTGTATGACATTTATTGTACCTCAGACAACTGCTTTTTCTGCTCATGTTTCATCATCATCTCAGACACTCTCTTCCTTATCAACTGATGACGCCATTTTGTCCAGAACTTCTCGTATACTCGGCGATCAACCTACAAGTAAATATATTTTTGAAACAAGATTCTAATGCAAACGTTTTAATTCGAAGAAAAGCTTTCAACTGGCCATTGCACAGATCAATTCTCGATAACGTCGTCAAACAAGCGCAGATTTTACTTCTCCACCTAGGAACGGCTGTCGCGTCAGCACGAAATCATTCAGAAAGAATAAAATGTGTCCCATTTCCTGGCTGGCAACTTTCTTGACGAAATACGCGCGCCCTGGGCACGAGCGAATTTAAACCAAAAAATTTTTTAAAAGAAAGAAAAGGGAATACAAAATACCAGATTCTCACCATTTCAGAAGCGATGGTATTGAGAGAGATTCTTTTCTTCCACATAACAAAGTATTTTTGCACAAATCTCTTCTCCTTTTGTTTGTTGAGTAGCTCAAGTTTGACGTCATGTAGCCAGGCGCGAAAGCAGGTTTTGCTAAAAAGGAAAATAATACAAACAGTGATCATAGTAGAAACTTATGTTCAAAAGTTTTAAATGGCACGGGGAACGTGCTAACACCATGTCAGCTTTTATCACATTAAGAAAACTACGAAGTACCATGATTTCCCAAAGGCAAAGGGCAATTATTCTGTAAGCTACCGATATTGAAGACAATTTCTTCGTCCTAGCTTCATCAAAAATTGGTTATTACAACTACATCAGTCCAAATCAGACAGAGAATTAAATAGCTATAGCTTAAGTTTACCTCAGAGTTAACTGGTAATGAATGTCCGCAATTTCTTCTTGTTCCTAAGTAAGATAACACACAAACAAAAATTAACATCTAGGAAAGAGGACAACTGCAGAAGACCGAGTTAAATCATAAGAATATGCAGGATAACATGTTAGCTAAGACTAACAGTGGAAATTTCTAGATACCGTTTTTTAAAATACTCTCGAAAAACCTGCTTACGAATAGTCACGAGAAATAAGAAAAACGCTCATTGAAGCAAATATCATGAACTGATGAAAGGTGACCTTCGTGATTTTCCTGCAGTCTCCATTGGTTTGCATGAGTTGCTGTAAGATCGTGTCCCACAAGCAGAAAGACTTTAATTTTCATTGCAGGAAACTTTATACCTTTTCCTTTTCTTTATCAGCCAGTTTTTGCTCTGTCTTTGCCTTCCACTCCGCGAAAAACTACGGAAACAAAACAGAGCAACATCAGGTGAACTCCTCAGATGCCTCGGGCTCGCAGTGGCCCTTAAAATCGCTCATTTTTCACAGAACTAGTAAAAGCTAAAGTGTTAATAAATAAAACATATCCAGCTACAAATTGATGGTAAATTAACGCCAAGTGAAATCAGTACCCCTACAACAAAGATTTAGGGAGGGGGGAGGGGGAGGGGGGAGGGGGGAGGTACGAATTCTTTAACCCTAGGATGTGCAAGTTATACTCAAGTCACACACAATCGTGGTACAAGGATTTCCCTGTGATCTTACTGTAGGGTTATACTATTGAAAGATAGCCTGGGAGGTCCCCTGTAAGAAGGAATTAATATCATGGGTGACGACGTTGTTGGTTGCATATGTCGTCATCTAAAATGTCAGTTATCTTGGATTGGAAAAAAGGAAATGACACTTTTTTGAGCGAAGAATGGACAGTTTGTGGAATTAAACAGTTCGTGTTTGTGTTACTGGCACTGAATTGTCATTTACCGTGCCAACATGTAAGAAAGCCATTTTTTATGACAAAATGCCGGTTTGTCCTAGTAAGAAAGGTATAGAGCATGGGCTACCACGTCCGAGAATTAAAACCCTAGCCTGTTCCAGGCGTTCAGATAGTAAACACAGCGCAATAGTACCGACAGAGCAAGGCAAAAATAAAGCGGCCAAATATGGCGGCTTGGGAAGAGCGGCGGAAACCCGACAGTGAGTCAAACCTACACATCCGCACCTTAGACGTGATTTTCGTGTTACAGTGCTTCTCTGCTCGGCTCTTTAGTGTAAATTTCTTCCATTCTCTCAGGCATCCCTTCTTCAATCGTCTGTTGTGGTGCACCATCTGTCCATCTATCAGATTTTTCTGTTTACAAGCTAGTTTCAACGCATCACGCCACTCGTAGAACATGCGACAAACCTGACCAAAAGTAAGAGGGATTAGAAATTTTCTCAAGAATCCAAAAAAAAAACCCTCTAAGAGAAAGACAATCGATCAGCGTCATACCTTCTTGCTCATCAGCTGATCGTGAAAAGATTTTATGGTCTTGCGTTCATCAATCCTTTTACTGACAACTTTTCGCCATTCCGCCAGTGATCTGGATACAAAGCATAACATTGCGTTTGGTGTTAACCAATTTAAAGGGGCAGTGTCACGAGGACTTTTGCTGTTTTAGGTCAATTCTGTCTTAAAACCATTACTTTGAGGCTTTTCTTTTAAACAAAATCCTTCTGTTAAGCTTCTACGAAGACCATGAAATGAATTTTATCAGGGAGGGCTAACCATAATCAATTTCTTGAGGATTTTTTGAAGACGTAGCATCAAAACTTGAAAACATTAGCCGATTCAAGTTTCAATCCATGAAACAGTTTCAGTACCTTCAAAAAGTCTTTAATAACAAAACAGACCATTATTCTTGGAATTCAATTGATGCGAAGACACCTAGCTTTTTATAAAGTTGCCAAATAGCGTGACACTGCCCCTTTAAAATGTTAACGTGAACATCATTAAACAAGTTGTTCATTTCCTTATTTAAGTGAAATTTTTAGCGAAGCCCTTTGCCTTTTGTAGACGGTTTTAACATCATTTCCAGAGGATTATTTTTTTGAAATGAAAGCACAATTCATGCTTTCACTTCTGACCAGAAATGAACGTAACTGTCAATTTGGGCCGTACTTCACGTTACATTAAGTTATTCACAATTTCCATATACTTCATGGAATACACCATATTTGAACTGGATCTAGCACGAAGTGGAGGCTCTTACGGGGGGAGACATTTACATAGGAAAAGATTCCCCTGTTTAAGCCTCGTGTGCACGCTAGTTCCCAGCTCATTACCGAGAATATGAATAAGGTCTATTGCTTGTGTTTGGGGACACTTTGTGATGTTCATCATAAAGAGAATGAATCTCATTATCGGTCAGTCCTGGACTTATCTTCCCCGTCTCACCCCTCCCCCGACCTGCGAACCTTTAGGCTCTTATCATTTGTTATGTGAACTGAAAGTGTTAATTGACCTCTTCACAATGGTCCTGCTGTGCAGTTCTTTGGCTCTTTGCATCTGACGAGTTTTCTCCGTCCACTGATGGAAGTAGGAATGCTCCAGTTTCCGGCCATGTTGTGTCTGCAGATCATCCGCCATCTCCGCTTGTTTCTTCACCTCTGTGAACAGACAAAAAGCAAAGATTAAGAGCAACTCAAAACAGAATCACTTTCACGATCAATGTAGCGTAACTCACTGTATGCAAAACGTTTCCAGTGGAGACCAGCTTCCCGCGTTCTTCTTCGCAGCATTTTCTGGAAAAATTCAAGAACACAGAGTTACATTAGCAAAAAGAACAGTGATTTTGGTTTTCAAATTAAAAAAAAAAACGTTTAAAATACGCAATTTTTGTGTATCCAAGCAGCGCAAACCTATTTAAAAACAAAGTCAAACAAAACAGTGAGAAAACGGCGGTGATATACCGCATATTTTCCCGCGCTTGTCTCTTGCTTTATAATTTCCCTTGCTTAGCTCCAGCTGCACGTTGTTTCCTTTCCTTGAAGGCTGATTGGCTCATTTCATTATTACGCTTGAACAGTGATTGGTCAGAAGGGATAACTTTGGTTTTAGTTCAGCGGTGATAACATGAAATACCAAACAGTCATACCTCTTGGAGTTTTTCAGTTTCTTTCTTAGTGTACAGCGCGAACCACCATCTTTGGAAAGACTACAAATAAATAATTAAAATATTAATCTGTTTCTTAAATATAACGACAGGCAGCATGAATACTGTAACCATATAATCTTGTAGTGGACTACCATGAAAGCTTTAGCATCAAGCTCATTTTTTCAGCAAATCCATAGTAAAACGATTTAAAAGGAAACTGAGGTAAAATTTTTAAGGGAGGCTGCTCGAATCTCACATCCTTCCTTGGCTCTCGTAATTTTTGCGAGTAAAAGATAAGATATGGAATCCAAAAGTTTTCTTCGCTTGGTTCTTGGCAAAACACGACGAATATTTTAACACGGAAGGAAAAACTGATTTTTACGCCAACAATCCCTTTTTGGAGACATTGTTTCAGCAATCCAAACCGCAATTTATCCTGAGCAATTTCGTCTTTTCTATCACGGCAAAAGTTTGCTAGTAAATCCAGATTTATGTGAAAGTTAGTTAAATATCCCGCCTTCATCAAACAAGTTTATGAATCCAAAATAAATAAAGAAAGAAAAAGGCTACTTTGGTAATGATACCTTAGCAACCAGTTTTTTGTGGTAAGATTTCTCCGCTTTGCATCTCAGCATAAATTTCATCCATTTAACAAGACAGCGATTCAACAATTCGGCATCTTTCTTCTGAATGTGTTCTTCCAGGGCGTCCATGTTCCTCACGTTTCTCTGAAAATTTTTTTTCCAAGTTTTAAAGGAGCTCGATAACTGAAGAGAGAGAGGAAGGCAAAACATGATTATTTGTTTATGACAATGCAGTTTTTGAGGTTGTAAACAATGAATACCGTTTTCTATAATTACAACTGTAACTTAATAGGTGTCTTGATACATTTCTTGTGTGAAATGTAAGATCTGTTATTGAGAACCAATGTAAAGGTTTGTTTATTTCCACGTCAATAACGTATTAAGCAATCGCGCCCACTCTGAGAATTGTTTTCAACGATAGCACTTCAGTAGATTGGCGGAGAGAGGTCGTACCTACCAGCGCATGCGCCTTGTTTTGTTCTACTTCTTGCAAAATGCGTCGCCTTTCCACACGACAGTGAACATACTGGTGCAAACCCAGTAAAGTGCTAGAGTGGACAAAAATGAAAAACAAAACGCACAAGAAATATAAGTGCTAAGTCAAATAAGATAGAGAAATGGGAAAAGAAAGTTCTTCGACCACTGTAAAGAAGCAAATCATTTTTCCGAGCGATTCTCTCTCTTTACCTTCTTATCATCTTTTCTTGGACATGATTCTTGGCCTTCTGTACTTTGTGAGCCTCTTGCACCCAGTGATCGAACATGCGCCGTAAAAGTTTCTTCTCAGAATCCTCGGCGATGCGCAATGCTCTTGTATTCAACACCTTCGCTTCTATAATTTCAAAAATCGTAAACTGTTAAATCAGTAACGATGATTGGAGAAGCCAATGGGTTTACAGACGCCGTCACTTGATATGATGCTAGTCCACGCCAGGCTACTCAGTGTGAAGTGAATGCGAATATTACTACTCTACGTCCCCGACAGATGTAATACTGAATGGGAAGCTGGTCAAGGGAGAAATATGGAAAAATGGAAAGACTACCGTGGGAGAACCCGGGTTCGGTAAACCGTTTGTCCTTACGACGTTCCAGTTAAAAGCTGACATACTGAATAATCAAAAGAAGCCATCCCGCCTTTCTGTCCAAGAACTCTTCAAGTGATAGAAATATAAAAAAAGGAAAATCATAATATTACGCAAGGGCAACTTCTACAGCTTTATGAAATGCCAATGCCAATGCAAAAATTAATATTCACATCAGATGTACAGACGAACGAGATTCGCGAAAATTCTGCAATTCTGATTTTTTTCAGATAAGGGATAATTGTTTTTAAAGAAGAGATGTCCTATGAAAACCAAGAGGAAAAGAGTTGTCACTTTACCTTCTGTAACAGTCTTCCAAGTCTGGATAAGACGGCGTGTCTATGAAAGAAAACAAAACATAAATTCCCTCTCCGATCCCTAAGTAGCAATGCACATGCACTTACAACAAGTGCACGTATAACGAGTGAATGTCTTACGGTCTTTCGTGAAGTGTATTCGTCGTACCAACACAGGAACATCTGCGAAATAACAAACATCTTCAATTAGCAACTTGAGTGACTGAAAAGAGCTTAAATTAAATTCTGAGTAGTTAAAAGCAAATCTGCGCAAAATCAATTATAAAAAGTAAATTTAGCCCCCAAAAAATAAACACTGATTACCAGCATAGTCGTTTATAGCATCAAAAAAGGCCTTCAAAATTTCCCGATTATGTGAGCATTCAAGATTACGAGGAGGAGTTTTAATTCTGAATGGAATCAAGATCTATTCTTGTTTCCTGTTTTAATTATAAAGAGACAGCGGAAGTAAAATTTAATGGTAAACCATTTAACTTTGATATCAACTGACTGTTAGCGTAAGTATGGTAGCAAAAACGATGATTTTAATTCATTTCATCTTCTTATTGATTTTTCAATATTTTTTAGTATTTCAAATTGACTTTTTCCGACGGGAAAGAGTTCACGTTTCATACCACTGTCTACATCCAAAGCAATTAGTTTTTTGTTATTTATATTTACCTTCTTTTGCAGGGCTGTGACGTTAAACTTGTCTGCTCTGATTTCCAGTGTATAATCACGCCATTCTTCGAAACATTCCCGCAATAGATTGTGGTCGCGTTCCTGACCGTAAGCCCGCGATAACTCGGAATGTGCTTGAAGCTGTTGCCAGAATCGGAAGCTTCGAGCAAGCTGAAAGTGGAAACACTTCCTTAGTCAGTCGGTCGGTCGGTCAAAAACCACCCGACCGATTACGTCAGTTAATCATGTCAGTGAATTAGTTAGTCAGTCAGTCCGAGTCAGCCAGCCAGCTAGTTAAAAAGAGCTCTTACCAAATTTGCGGCGGAATTGTTCCTGAATTTCTGCATTGCCAGTTTGTTTCTCGCTCTCTCGAGAGCCACTTCTTTCCAGCAAACAAACACACTAAGCAAAATGAACCGCAAAAGATCATCACTGAACGCACAGAAAGCCATTATTGTGATAAAAATACATTTAAAATACAACTAAATGTTCAATTTTGTCTTGATAGATTGTTCGTCAGGTGGTACGGATAAATTATCGAAACGAACCAAAGATGCTCATGCAGATTTGTCCAGAAGGATTACCCGTCTTGTAACTCCAGCTACTGAGAGCGGTTGAAATGCTATTAACCATATTTTTGGTGGCTATCGGTTGGTTTTTCTCTCTTTACAATCAGAAGGTAGTTTAGTCCGAGAAGCGAAAAAGTCTAATTATCCATGCACGTGCCATGTGCCATAAATGGCACGTGTGAGTGTTTACTTTTTGATTGACACCTCAAAAGTATTGTAAACAAACAGACATGCTGAAACACAAAATAATTCTAATTAAAATAGAGCATTTCCATAAAACGACGATTTAAGATTTTGAAACACCGTAATTTACCTCTTCATAATGTGTATGTCATGTGTTCTCTTTGCTAGTTGAAGCTGTTGTGCTCCGCTCAGCCACTCGGTGAAAATCTCCCTCGTGATCTTCAGCTCCACTGAACGCCGGAACAAACGAGCTTGCTTTCTTCGCGTAGTCATTCCTAACACAAACACACAACAGTAAATTGGATTTTTCTTAATCATTTTTTTTTTCACAGCTGATCCCATATCAGTAATTTCATCCCGCCACTTTTGGAGAATTTGTATTCTCAATCTAGAAAAAATAAAAATAAAAAAGGTCGCGGTAGAAGATGTACTCACCATTCGCCCAAGCATGCCAACCTCTGAGAACTACTAACAGTCTATCAGTTTCTTTGATCTAAAAGGTCACAAAAACATCTTAAGTATTCAGTGGTTCATTTTTTACGCTAACTTAAGACTGCTGAAACTAATCTTCACTGCAAAAAAGTTACCTCGATGAACTCGTCCACTCGGCTAACGGCTTGAAAACGTGCTTGCCACTCTCTGAAGGCCTGAGGAAAAAAGAAAACAGGATGAAACGTTTAGAACAAACCACAAAACGATTACCTGGAGACCTTACTTTTTATCGCTGTTGCTCTTGACACAGTTTAGTCAGGATTAATGGAAAATGAAAATCAAAGAGAAAAGACCAACATTTAAACTTTCGTATTCACTTTTCCACCAGATTTCTTACACTATCTTCGAATTTTAGCGTCAATCAGGTTTCAACTGTCCTCAACTGTCACCATCACTCGCATGTGCTTCATTCAGGTCTTGACCCCTAGGGACACTATATTCGAACTTACAACAGAGCCTACTCTCCATCTTACCATAGTTAGAAGTCGTCTCTCCCCAAACAGCGCTACCTTTCGTCTGTTGGTGACTCGAGTGGAAGCCAAGACATGCCATGCCACAAAACACCTGGATAGAAAGTACCAAAAGCGGCGGTCATTAGTCAGAACATAACTCACAAAATTTGTTCCTGCATATTACTTCCACAACATCTTAACGCATAGATTATGCTAGCAACCCCTATAGATAGTTTCACGGTTATTGGCGCCATATTAAATGTGGGGCAAACGCGACGAAAATTACAGTAAATGTATGGGAATTTGACCGACTTTGAACCGCTGTAACAGCGCTACAAAGAGGTGGATTTCCGCAACGAAAATTTCTTTCAAAATACATTTATACTGACATTATTTTCATGAAGTATAACGGGCAGATTCAGGCTACAACGACCGTAAACGAATTTTTAAGATTTCATACAAACCTCTCTAATCAAAATTATGCAAATTACCGCATTTTAATTTACGGACGTCGTACCTTCGTTAATGGCCTTATTTTCTGATGAATGAACGATTTCAATAAAACCCTTAAAAGTAGTGGCAAATGTTGGAAATTCGCCTCTTTTTAGCGGCGTTAGAGCGGTTCAAAGTCGGTCAAAATCCCATACATTTACTGTAATTTTAGCCGCGTTTGCCCCACAGTTAATATGGCGCCAATAACCGTGAACCCATCTATCTTCTCCAGAGAAATTGTGTGATAATTAAGCCATTTAAGAGAAAACGATAGACCATATGCAAAAATAGCTGCCTTTAAATTATTCTTTAGTTCGCATTCAAAACTGCCTCGACAACCTCGTTGGGGATAACAGATTCTTTAGAATTTCGACCTCAAAAGCGAGATTGAATAATTTAAAGGCAGCCATTTTTGCATTGGGTCTATTGAATAGATCAGTTTCGAGTTCGCCACGACCGCTGAATAAAAGTACTGAGGAACGCATTTGTACCGGGTTAGCCTCGATCTAAAGTAAGCTAGGGTATCTAAAAGATAGTAATGCAGCGGCACATTCTGTTGATAGTGACATATTTTACGCTGTGATTCATCTACCTCTGCTACCTGGCCGTTGAAAGCGGTTTACTCCTCGATGAAACAACAATAGGAAGTGTTTAAAAAGAAAAAGCGGTAGCATCGGTAGCGGCTATCGCACCAGATCGAGCATCGCTTGAAGGAAAGTAATTTGACAGCGCTGTTAACAGATTTTCAGTGACTAATTCAATGTGGTAGGGTATAGGTGATTTGCACGTTACGTCATCGCCGCCATGCTGGTGGACGTAAACAATACATCTCTCATTAGCTCCTTTCGTTTGTCCACCAGCATTTGTCCGCTTCACCATTGTTATCTGTGTCTCTAGAGATTGGCTACAAACCACCTAAAATGCAGTTACTCCAAAACGAAAATCGCTCCTCCGTTTCTTAATTTTAAAACCACAAGGTAATGCCCTGCGTTAAAATTACACATGTAAATATAAAAGTGAAGCAGGGAGCTTTATCGCGCGATTAAATCAAATGTCAATTTCACTGATGTTAACATTGAAAAAACACCGGCATACCGAGCGCCCAAATAACTAATAGGTAACGCAATATTTCTCGTATTTTTACGTTTCTTCTTCGCAAAAGCGAGCATATTATAAAATTTTGATCGAAAATAAAAAACACATTTCAATAACGAGGATGAACAACGAACTTGTGTTTACATTGCGGCTAGACGCGATGGCGCTGCTCAAAAGTATTTTTAGATTTGCGCTATTTTCGTCACAAGTATAAATTATTTCCATCGCTGAAAACGGCTTCGCGAATGCCGCTTTATTTGTGTCAAAAGTTTTCCTTGTTCTTTTGGAAACCCTTTTGCTTTGAACAACTTATATATATTTTTCCACAGATCGCAAATCGGAGTCGTCTCACTCAGAGGAACGTGGCGAAGTGATGCGTGTCGCCGTGCGTGTGTGCGATGAGCCCGGCGATATGAAATTAGCGTGTTCTCATTTTCATATTCTACACACTTATGCAACGACGATTTCTCTTTATTTAAGAATTCGACCAAGGAGGTAAGACTACTAAGAAATAACATACTAAGTTTAAAACAAGATGACCACATGGTGAACTGGGTTTACCTAAAAATTGGAACCCGGAATCAGGAATCCGAAATCCAGAATCCGGAATCTGGAATCTGGAATCCGGAATCTAGAAACTGGAATTAATAATTAATAAGAGGGTTAAAAGAAC
Organism: Pachyseris speciosa; assembly: GCA_016490735.1. Classification (NCBI taxonomy): domain Eukaryota; kingdom Metazoa; phylum Cnidaria; class Anthozoa; order Scleractinia; family Pachyseridae; genus Pachyseris; species Pachyseris speciosa. The sequence goes on from JAEMWC010000949.1 coordinate 60,634, forward strand.
CAAAGAAGACGATAGATGTCTTATAGGAGGAGGTAGGTGACAGGAGTTAAGTCTTAGTCTGGGACTTGGTTTGTTCTTTCCAGTTGAGTCGATGTGGAGGGATATAGGGATGACTATTAAGAAAGACCATATACAGGATCATTAAATGCAACTTAAAGAGCTGATCCGCGAGATTTTACACTAGCCTCGTACATGTTTAACCTTAAGAAACAAACAGGCCCATGCAGTGCAGCCCTCGCTGCAAAAACGGAGTGAGAAGTATTGCTATTGGGAAGAAAATCTTTCTTGGAGCAGATTAACCACGTTTATCGCCTACTGTAAAAGTAGGCCTGACCGAGTCCTCAGTTGTTGTAGATATCCTTAACCAATCAGAAGTGGAGAGCAGCGGTTTTTGCGTGCTCAAAGTTCCTATATAAAAGTTTCAAGGTATATTGGGCACCATACCGACTTAGGTTTTTTCCAAAAAAAGAGCAATGACAGAAGACGGTACAATTGTATGAGGGTGAAAATGTTGTAAGCAAACGAAAGCGCTAAAACAATCCTCACCCAGCCCCCATAGCTATCATTTCCAGGTGGGGCATTTATAAACGTCTTTTTTTACTTTTTTGGAATAAATATTTTTTGTCTTCTTTTTTTCTCCAATTAATCTCTCGGATTATATTTATTTCGTGTTAGTTTCTTTTTTTCTGTATATTTAAAGTTTTTTTTAAAGTGATCTTTCTTCGTCTTTTGGAGATGTTCAGGAATGTACCGGGATGTTCCTCGTTTTATCGACGGCCACTCGACAACCTGAAATGTACGTGACGATACAGTTCCCAAACATTCCAGCATGGAGCAACAGACAATGACCAATCAGGCGTAAGCGTTCCCACGCGCAATTAAGTCAAGATATGCAAAGTGATTTTTCTCTGCTTTTTGGTCACGAAGCGTTTAAAATAATAAGCAAAAAATAGCTCTTGTTTTATAAAGATCTAGCTGAAATCAATAACAAAACATTGAAAACGGAAAAAAAGTCGCTCGAAATCAAAAAAGGTTGATCGAAAATCGAAAGTTGTTCAAAAAGTTGCCGTCAACTTGTGGGCAGGCCTAACACTTTTCATCGACGAAAAGAATAAGTGAAGGTGCTTTTAATTAAAATGATTTGAATTTAAAATGTTCAAATTGCACAAAACATTGATTAGTATCGTTGTGGTGTGATTGAAAGCTGTGTGCTTTAAAGGAATCAGGTGGTTTATTAAAAGCAAAACCAAAGTATTAAAATGCTGCCCTAGAATAAACTTCATGGTCTTGATTGCTGCAAAACTCAGGCGAAGTCATCATATAATTTGTTGACCATATTATTACCCAAGCGACTTCAACCTGCGTCAAAATTTTCTACCAAACTTCTTTACATTCCGTATTCCGGATTCCGCATTCCGGATTCCATGTTCTAGGTAAACCCTGGAAATCGAAAGCGTCCAGATTTGTAAAACTTTCACATACTGCTTTAAAAACGAAAGCGGGAGTTGCGAAAGTCAAGCACGAGCTTCTTCACCTCGTATTACTGGTAAATCAAGGCGAAACATTACCACTGGAATATGACGGTACGACTGACATCCTCGTGCTTTCCTGGCGCAATGCCGCAGAGAACTCTGGCAAAAAGTGGCGCAGTGCACTCTGGTTAAATGCTATGCATTCTGGTCAAAAATGTGGTTAAATGCAATGCATTCTGGTAAAAAGTGTGCCGCAGAGAACTCTGGTAAAAAGTGGCGCAGTGCACTCTGGTTAAATGCAATGCATTCTGGTAAAAATTGTGGTTAAATGCAATGCATTTGGTAAAAAGTGATGAATTCGAGAATTCGTACCCCCTTCTATATATTCTTCTTAAATCCTGACTATGTTGCTGCTTCGCTTCGCTCCGCAGCAAATATTCACAAATTCCAGCGAGAAGATGACCTGTTTACAGCTCTGTCTGTATTTGTGGCACCTTCCCGCCGGTATTTGTGAATATTTCACTTTAGATCGAGGCTAGCCCTGTGCAAATGCGTTCTCAGTGCTTTTGTTCAGCGGTCATGGCGAACTCGAAACTGGACTATTGAATTTCATGCGATCTTGAGGAGTTCTGTTTAGGAAACTTTTACATCCTCGTAAACTTAACTTACTTTGGCAGAAGTTTCTCCATGTACAGTCGTTTAGCCTCCTGACTTTTCCTGGTCAACTGAGCCCAGTACATGAAAGCTTGACGCACAGATCTCGCGTTCTGCTTCTTTTGAATAACCTCAGTGGAGCTTTTGTCTCGTTCAGTTACTGTGTGGCAAGAAGGAATACAACTTCTTATCAAACCATCTGCATGAGTTATTGAGAGTACTACATTTTCTCCAAGGTCTTCGTTTACGGCCGAGACTCTACACATTTTGTGGCCTCATACAAGACACCTCTCGCCATTTACGTTGAAAGAGTACCGGAGAATCGTTGGGGAAACAAACTGTCATTGGCAAAGCCAAAGAATGTCTGTGATCTTATCGAAAGGGAAACGTGTGTTCATATCTACCTGAGAAACAGATGCAGAAACGTGCGACTCTGAGAGGGGTAAGGACAGCATACAAAGAAGAGTGGACCTTAAAGACAACTCCTGCTGTAGGATAATGGGGGGGGGGGGGGGGGGGGTGCAGTTTGTAAACTCCTGTGGACAGCTTCTAAATCATTCTAATTTTCCACGTTATAATTTTCACCAAGTGGGCGAAAAATTAATATTCTGTCCTCGCATGTACCTTGTTTACGACCTTCTGAAATTCCAGCGGCAGTTTAGCATTTTTCAAGCTCGTTTGAAATAGGACTATAGACCCTTTTCATAATGGCGCCTGACAAATTATTCTTTTATTCTTATGATAATGAGCCCTACTAGCCTCGTCAGCATGTGCAAAATTCAATAGAATTTTTTCATTAAAGTGAGGTTAGTAGGGCTAATTAACACATATACAAAAGAATAATTAAAATCGTCCGCCATTATGACAGAGGTCTATGGTACTCACCAATGGCCTTTTTTTGCCACTGCCCAATAAGAGCTTGTAGCTTCTTCTTGTTGGAACACTGCAAATGGAAGAAACTTGTCCAGATTACACTATGCCCTGCAAAATACCTTTAACTCTACAAATAGGACTCACCTGCTTCTTCCATTTCTGAAAGCCTCCTTTCAACCGTGCGAGCCTGCAGTGTTCATCAGCCAGCACCTTCCGCTCCTCCTGGATCATCTTTGTGTCCGTGTACTCGTGCCAGGCCCTCAAACACTTCCGACGGGCTGTGTCAAGCTGGGAATACAATTTAGCAAGGTACATGACTCAAAATGAAAAAATACATAAATAAATAATAATAATAATAATAATAATAATAATAATAATAAAATAAAGGTTACCACTCAGTAGTTGACAATGTGGATCAGGTACGTCAAAAGCGTGTTACAGCTAATATTGTTACTTGCCGGTTTGTGTACTCCTCTCGTTTTGCTAAATGCAAAAAGATGCACAACGCAAGTACAGCGCCACACAGAACTCTGCTCATTAAACCACAAGCCAGCAATAATCTATTTGTCCTTACAAGTTGCTTCATACCAATTTGACAGTCAAGTGAAAACCTGTAAATTAACAATAAAAAGAGCTAACCCAGTGTTGCCTAGCAGTGACTTTAGTGTGAAGTTCTCTCCGCCATGTTGCCAAAGTCTTCACCATCAGTTCGTTGGTTTTGTTATTGGTGAAATAATTCAGCAGTTCTTTCTGAAGTTTCCTCTGTCGTGTGTATTTCAACCATGTCCTGAATGTTAAGCTAAGAGACAAGTTTCTCCAGTGAAGGATGGTTTCTGTGGCCATTAATTCACGATCCCTCGTCTCGCTTTGAATACTGCGACCAGTGAAAGATGTACACGAAGCAGTGCTCATACGGTCATCCTGCAGAAAGATCAACATTAAACTTCTCTTTACTGTTCATCTATATTTTCTATTCTTAACCATAAGAAAATACGAGTCGATGTGAATACGCTTCCACAGAGGATGCTCAGGCCTTCACAGCAAAGCCAGCAAAGCCAGTTGTTGTACTCCCCCCTCCCCAACCCCGTGTCCACGGGTATCATAACCTCCTCCCTTACCTCGTGGTCCGACTCGCTGCTTCCTGAATGAATCCCCGTATCATCTTCTGACTTCGCAGGAGAGAAGTCTTGATATCTGACTGGAGGGGTGGACGGCAAGTGATGCTCCGGACTAGGGGAGGGGGCAGGGCTGGTATGGTTTGAATTGAATACAAAAGGGGAGACGGGACGGGTGTCTCTAAGGATGGATATGGGGGAGAGGGGTCGGGTATTTGGGCCCCCTGGCCTCAGCAATTGATCTATCTGGTCAATTCTTCCTGGCAATGACGCAGTCTGGAAGCAGATACAAACAGATAAAAAATCAGCTGTATAAACTCAACCTGAGTGAATCAATACAGTTACTACGGTCTTACAGATGCACACATTTTCACCAAAATGATAATGATAAATCCAATAGAGAAAAGCTGATTGCTAATGAATGCTACGACTGGCGTCTGAGATAAAAGAAGGTTTAAATTCAAGGCAGTCTTAACTTCAACGCCGTCACAAGCCGTCGACAAAAATTATAGATTTAACTTATAAATATAAAGTTATACATCGGCGAAACAGGAAGACGATGAAGCGACCGATTCCGAGAACATCTACGTGATGTTGAGAAAGATGGCAAAGACGTATCGAAACCAGTCGCACGGCATTTTAATCTCCCTAACTATTCCAAACAACATGTCCGATCTGCGGCCTATCCGTACATCAAGGTACCACGGAAAGCCGTAAAAATCTACAGCAAAAATTCATTCAAATCGGCACCCTTAATCTCTTCCTTCAATTAATTTATTCGGCTTGTTTTTCCCGTTACCACCAATAGCGTAGCACCATCTTCTGAATATAAACCATACACAACCCACAATTCCTCGATTCGCTCTGAAGAAGGGCTAACTCTAGAAACGCCAGCTTTTGAATCTATTTACGATGGTCAATTTAAATTATGAACTCAGTTGATAAAAAAATTTTGAGTTTCGCAATGTTTGCGAACTGATCACGATTCAAGTCCTTGAGCTGATCACAAGATACAAGTCAGTCAGCTTCAGTTTAACTCACGTCATCGTCCCTTTCCTTAGGTGGCACACCAAACATGAACACGCTACCAGAGCCTCTCCTAACTGATGCCCCATAACCAGAGGAAGCCAGGGCATCGGACATCGTCGGCGACCCAAGGGCCGACCCGAAAGTGGAGCCTAGAGTAGAACCAAGCGTATTACGGAAGGCTGAGGCAGCGAATGATGCGAACGATGAATCCAGGCCAGAGAGAGAGGTGGCAAACTGCTGCATTTCCCGCTGAAGAAGTTCTGTGGTAAATCTGCGCCAGGCTTGGAATACCTTCCTCAGAAAGCTTTCTTTTCTAGTTTGGGCGTGATCTCTGAGTAAAGGCAACAAGGGACAGAGAACTAATGAGATTACATTTCTTAAATATCAATTCCGGAGAGAACAAACACAAAACCAAACAGTTCAAAACCAATGTACATGTGATAAGCCTCAATTTCAGGAAAGTATTGCTTTGCTCAATCATTAGATTTCGTTTGTCAAATGCTAACCAGACAGAATTTAAACGCTGACTCCGCGAAGAATTTCCTTAAGTTTTAGTCTTCAGAATTTGGCGATTAACTGAGATATTTTGCCTAACTTCATTGGCAATATCGTCTTCGGCTTTGTTTTCAGGAAAATGATTTTTTTAGCGACAATATTAAATTCGTATTTTTCACCTTGCCCATTCCTCCACTCGGTACCTCCTCAGCCACACGATCCAGGCCTCTCTCATAACCATGCTCCTGTAGAACTCGTCAGCGGTTTCTTGTTGCCGCAAGCGGACCTCTTTCTGTTGCTCAGCGGAAGTCCGCCAAAATTTGAAAGACCACCTGACCAACAATGTATTCCGCGCCTGAAAACAGAAACGCAACGGAAGTAACGTTAAAGAACGCATGGCGTTATTTCACACTTACAGGCCTCAACGTAACTTGTGTCAAATGATCCTTCGCTAAGAGCCAGCTCTTCCTATCAGCCTCGTATCGGCACTACCATATGCAACTAAAAATACCCTGTATGTGCCTGACTAAATTGAACCTCTTGGTCTCGGAGCTATAGTCACCTCTTTCCCAGTCTCCTCCACCTTCTCCTCGGCCCTGGTTTCGACCTTCTGTTTCCACGCAGTGTAGTACCTTTCCATCAGCTGGAATTTGCGCGCGCGCATTTTCAGTCTGTCGTGCCGCTGGTTCTTGACATACGCTGTTCAATTTAAAAAAAAAAGAAAGAAAAAAGTGGTTTACTACGTATACAAAGAACATGAACCAAAAAAGAGCTTCTTTCCTTTCTCCAAAATTGTAACAGGTGTGTGATCAGGCTAAGCGAAAACAGCAGAGGCAGCTTTGGCGCGAGCTACTGTCGATACCTCCACTCTCCATCCATTTTAAATCTTTCATACACCGAACGACCTTCAACAAAAATACGGACAGAATTGCATTCTCCTATATAAACAGTACATGGAACAAAGAGCCTAAGATTAGTTTATGGGGTTATTGCAAAGCATTCAATACAAGAAATGTCTTTCTCTGATTTCCGCGTTTGCTTATCTGTTTAATTCAATACAAAAATGTGTACTGCATGCCATAAATTCTAACCATTCCCAACACACTTGGTCTTTGCAATTAATCACGAGCAAATCTAGTTCAAAACAAAACATTTTCCCGCGCTTGCGTTTGGTAACTCTCGCTTGATTTCTCGCGCTTGGTAACGCTTGCATTTGCAGAAGCCGCGCT
>JAEMWC010000949.1:75000-90000 GCA_016490735.1 Pachyseris speciosa
TGGCGTTCGTAGTATCTATCAGGAGAATTGAAAGACATACCTGGCAGTTCGTTGAACGGATGGGATCCTAATCAGTTCAAAAATGCTTAACTAAAATTTTGGTTCAAGTGTCGTGGCGATTCTTGTAAAGGTTTACGTAATTACCAAAGCACAATTTTGTAAGCGGTAAGTGATCAGGGGCACCCAACGAACCAAATCAACCAAAAGCTGTAGAAAGGCTCTTCTAAATACCTTATGTTGTTTGAAGTCTGTTTAAAGTGATGTTTTCGTTAGCTAGAAGAATTTCATCTGTTCGGATTTCCTAGCTGAAGTTTAATTGCCCGAAAATGTTAGGGAACAAAGTCTTCCTTAGAGAAAATGCAAGCTGAAATGAGCTTTCCACGAACTTTCTAGGGAACAATTTTCTTTTCGAAAATGCTAGGTGACGTTTTTGACTGCCAAAAACAGCAATTACAACCCTTCCGAAAACCTCAGGGGCTATAATTTCCCCATTGCGAATCTGTTAGGCCACGTTTTAGTTACGAAAATCCGAGTGCACTCTTTAATCGACGCCGAAAGCACAAGGCGAATTACCCTCCACCGAACAGATATCGACCGAAACTTGTCGCTGGGTGCCCCTGAGTGATATAGTGATTTTGCTGTCGGAAACGCCGACCTTTCTGAGGCTGCTAAGGTCAATTAAGTATCTCACTATCTTCTAGTCGATCCGGACGAAAATCTCATCTATACCCGGCATATAACGACTGAGCCGGTAAAGAGCTTTTCAGGCTGAGGTTAGCGCTAATCATTGATTAAGATGTATTAAAGCCTATAAGTTCAGCTGTAATAAGATGGTATTTAACCCGGGTTAGCACTAACCATGCTTCGAGCAACTGGGCCCAGGGAAGCTGACTACAACACTACAAACATGTAGAAAAAATATTCACCCGGGATTAACTGAACCAAAATTTTATTTGCTTGGAACGCTAAAAAGGATATTTAAATTAAGTTTTTTTTTCTCGGAAATGTAGTTCAGAAAATCAGAAATAATAGTTCAAAATAGTCAGCGAACTGAAAATAAATGGTCATGTTGCCTGTACGCGAGTTATGTGTTTATGCTTACAAACACACCACATTTGACTGACAACACTAAACAGAGTAAATGCACTAGACTGTCCCATATGTGGAAGTTTTTTGTCTTGTTGTTCACACACTCCACGTGGATTTGAAGGGAGACAATTTGTTGCATTTGCACAACTTCCTCAGAGGTCATTTGACCTTTGGTTCCAATAAAAAGTGCCCCATGGAAAGTTGACTAATAAATGTTTTGGCACCCCCAGGTGAGATTCCAATGAGCTCGTTCAGATTGATATGCCGGTTTTTATACGAGCAATAAAAAGAGCACATGTCATCGGCTTCCCCGTGGGGTCGATCCACAGGCCTACCAGGGAGATATGTGGGAGAATATAAAGAGATGGACGGGATTCTTTGCCCAAGGGTAGGGGAAAATCTTGACATTGTTCTATGATCAAAGATTAGGGGGTGGGGGAATTCACAAGTTTGAAAAGGATGTCAAAGGAATTTTCAGCTGAGAGACACCTAACCCAGGGGACTTTGTCTTGAGAAATTCCCTGACCTCCCGGGGAAATTCCCCAAGTTTGCTTGTCAATGACTGATTTTACAATCCCCCTAGTTAGCCCGGGGGTCAAGCCCACGGGGAAGCCGATGACATGTGCATTAGGCATTTGACAGCAGAGCTCACTGTGGTCAATTATGACCCTGGTAGAAGGATATTTATCTTAAAAATCAGCAGGCATGTGGTCATTGATCTTTGCCCTTGAGGGTCATACTGAAATGATGCTGACCTTTAGAAACAAATTTAATCCAGGCTTATTGCCTTGGTCTTCCTTGTTCAGGGGCATCTTCATCATTTCTCTAATTCATATTTGCTACATCATGAGAAGGTGAATGCCAATAATTAATGTTTTCACCTTCTTTTACTGGATTTAAATACTGAATTATACTCTTGAAAATGTCTCTATTGGGAAATCCAGAATAAAAAGCTAAATCTTTAACTGACTTCATTAATCTATCGACGCTAAATACTTTCGATTGTAAATCTTGGAAATATCCGCCTCGAATTGTCGGAGTTTTTCAGTAAGCTCGGCTTTCTCACAGTCCAGATCATGGATAGCTTTCTCACAGTCGTTTTATAGCTCCCTAGAATCTCTATCAGCAGAAATATCTGAATCACGATGTCTTGGTTGATGACAGTAGGTCAGGAGTTGCTGAGGTTTTCCTCAGTCTTTTTCGTTTGATCGGACTACTATGCTTTGGAGCTTTTCGTTTTACGAGAGAACACTTCTTTCACGGAAAAGCGGATGGTACAGCAGTAGTTTTCAAAGTTTTCTCGCGACCAGCAAACGAACAAATATAACCCGAAGACTTGAAGTGGCGCAAACATACCCTTGATCGAGTGTTTTGTCACTTATTAAGTTAATCCAAGATCCCTTCGTATGGCAACAATCCATTCGGCTTGAACACACTACACGTCGGTCTTCTGGAAACTTCTGATAAGAGATTTTCACACCATTTTTTCACATAAATTTTCTTAGGACAGAATGGAATAGAGCAATTTTGAAGCATGATCGCTCACGATTACCATATGTAAACACCACAAGATTTTCACGCCGGCCCTCGATGCCTCGTTTCCGTGCTGCTCTCCCCAGATCATTCCGAGCGGCCGCCATTTTGGAATAAGGTGTATGAATTGAGATGATTAATTGTAATTTATGAATATGTAAATAACATATATTAAGTTCCAGAAATCACAACCACTAATACAAGAAAAAAAAATGACCAAGAAACACGTGGTAAACGTTTTTTATGTATTTTAGTTCCTAGCGTTAAATTTAACACTCTTTTAGCAAACTACCTGCACTATGCAAGTATTATTTAACCACTAATTTAAAGAAGAAAGCAAAGAAAGCTGTTTGTTATTCCTTTCTTCTCGGAAAGTATTAACCACAAAATAGCGAAACGACAACAACAAAACAGAGAAACGAAACTCCAAATTTTTCTTTCTTTTTTGGTGAATCGTTTTGTGGGTTTCATCATTTGTTTCCGCCCTTTTCCACTCAACTGTAAAATAGCAACGCATTGTACATAAGATGGACTTACAATAAAAATTTATTATAATATTAGTTAGTCTTGGTATCGGATTCAGCAATCATTGTTAGAAAATGGAAATGGAAATGTTGTTACACAAAATCATAATTAAACATAAGCTTACTTATAATGCAGTGATGCCACTCCATTCTTCTGTTCTGTCTCATACTTCAATTTCCATCTTTTGTAGTTCTTTGATAAAACATGTCTGTTGGCCATGTCTTCCATCATTGCTTCCCTGCAATTAAGAGGTCATGAAAGGGAAGCTATGACATAGAACCCAGCCAGTTCCTCTATAATATGTCGGATTTGAATTAGGATCTGAAAATGCTGGTTTTTAGGTGACAGAAAAATCTGAGAATAGCAAGAAAACCACTGAAGTGAAGTGGGTTTGAAGTATACTTTCATAAATAAGCAGGAGCCTTGCCTTGATAAAACACAAACTGCGACTTTTTTTCAACAGCTTTAAAAACTTTTGTTGTAGATCCAGCCATTTTCCCAATAATTGTTGGGTTTATTATTATTTTGACGAAAAATTTAGCAGTGTCTGTATCAGATATAAAGAGACTTCATGGATTATGAATGAGTTTTTGAAGTGGACAAACACTGAATTCAGCTCCAATTCGTTCAGCATAATGCCAAGTCATAACCTAAGACACTAAGGTGGCAGACAAATCTCTCACCCACTACGCTATCCCTGCCACCAACAAAGGCAATTTATTAAGGAGGCAGTTAAAAATTAATTGATAAAGCTGGTCTATCGTACCTGTCCTGGCCAACTTTAAACATGTGCCACTTGTCAAATGCTTCTCTGAGTCTTGCTGTGACCTTCATGTCTACACATCTTTGCCACTGAATATGACAGAACATTCAAATGAAGAAAATCCTTTATTGAGAGCTTTTAATTAACTACGTTTGTTGCAATGGAGGTTAGGTGCCCCGAGACAGCCAGGAGCTGACCGGTAACCCAGCCCCTCTGCAATGGAACCACACTCGTGGCCGCCAGTGTCCGCAACCCAGCCACGAACCCCAAACCCCTGCTCCCCAGAACCAGCAATGGGAGACAGATAAAAAATCCCTGGGCACCTGTCACACTGAATACAAATTCAGTGGAAAGAAAAAAAAAAAAAAATAATAATAATAATAATAATAATAATAATAATAATAATAATACCAATGGAGAAATAATGATAATGCTAATAAAGCCAATAATAATAATAATAACATAACAATAACAGTGACAATAATGCACCCTGGGAGCGGGAGGGTGGGGAACACAACAAACAGTCTGCCAAGACAGCAAGAACTCACACGAGGAAGGAAAAACCAGAATCACGTGACAAGAGGCGAGCCTGCCTCAAAGACTACTGACCGCTGACCATAACACCCAGAAAAACGCTAACCAGCCACGGCCACAAAATACGCAATAAATACTGCTGACTGCACATGCTACAGTCCTGTAAAACACATAAGGGATACAAACACCCTTGATAGGACACGCAAAAAATACTAACAGACCCCTAACTGGTCACCGCAAACAATACGCAACAACTACTGCTAGCCACATCTTGCTACCGTCCTGCACAAACGCATAAGGGATACAAACACCCTCGACAGGACACGCAAATCCGCTAAAAATACGCTAACCACTCAAATATGCAATAAATGTACCACTAACTGCATATTGTCACAGTCCTGAAAAACGCATAAGGGATACAAACGCCCTTGACAGGACATGCACAAACCGCTAACAACAAAACCGCTGACCGCTCACCACAAAAATACACTAATAGTAATGACCAAAGAATGCTAAGAACTAGTAGGACGGACAGGAAAATAAGCCATAAAAATGAGAGCGGCCAATAGAACCACTAACAGACCAAACTGACAACGCTCCTTGTAGTTAACTAAGTTAAATTGCATTTAACCAAATTATTAATTTATGCAACCTTATAAAGACTTTGCGTCACATCAAGTCAGAGGGTATTATTAATAAATAATTATATCAAAAAGAATTAAAATAAACAAATAACATTAACCTTCATGTAACATCATCACCATCATTATCATTATTACTAATTTTTCTAAAAGATAACGTTATAAAAAGTGAAACTGCTAAAAATGATAATTTATTGCCATAAAGATAGCTGCGACCCTGTGGAAATCTCCTTAAAATGATTTAGACTAGAAAAGAAACACAAAAATAATACTTAGATAACTTATATAGACATTTCCTTCATTAATTTTATCAACATTAACTTCAAGACCCCCTGTTCACTGATTTCATATTAAAACTTTTACATCCTTGTTGTTTTAAGAGAGTGATCTTACAAATGCTGACATGTGTATTATTTGCTTGGCTTTACAGACCTTAAGCCAGTACTTTGCCATCACCCTTGCAGTGGTTCTGGTTTGCAGCTCAATGATGGCCTGCTTCTGTTGATTGACAGCAAATCTTAATGCCCTTAATCCTTTCTGCAGCATTTGTTTCCTCCGCAGTTGATCAGCCTTTTCTTGCTGAGTGTGTCTTGCATTTCGCCAAGCTTCAAAGCATTTCTGCTGCATCTCTGTTTGCCAGAAACTCACAGCACTTCAAGGAGAAAAGAGAGACAATAATTTTGCCGCTAATTGAGTTCACTGGTACACAATATGATTTCGAACCAAACTTGATTGTTTGATGCATAAACATTGTATCTAGTCCAGAAGATAAACTGTACTATTGGGTTATCCTATACCAACAAATCAGCTTTGTTTGGTAAGGGTGGTAAAATGTGTTTAAAATATATGGGCTTTGGAAAATTTTAGCCAAATTTGGAATGAATTTTTGGGACAAAGCCACCTCGGTGTCTCAAGTTCTTTAGCACACCTAAAACTGCCTTAGCTCATAGAAAAAAATGCATTTTCGCTGTCTCAGTCTCAAATGTACCATTCAAGGCTGCTTTTTAATGATAATTAACATAATTAATCCACATAATTATTAAAAGCATCAACTGTGATTAGAGCCCAGGTCACATTGGTAGCACCCCACAAAGAATCCATGTACAGCTGCACTTTCCATTTCCTCAGAAAATTCCAATTTAACTTCACACTTTTTATCAAATATTTTAACATTCAAGACCACCTCCCTCTTAGATTTTCCAGTGACATACATACATACAGACAGACAGACATACAGACGGACATACAGACAGACAGACATACATACATACATAGACTTTATTCATACACGGTAAAAACATCAGTACAAAGATAAAAAATAAAAACTGATTTACATGTTTGCCGTGTGGGAGTGCGAGGTTGACATAAGGCGATTAATTTCGCTTTTGAATGACTGAAAGGAACTAATCCACAGGAAAGATTGGTTAATTCCCAACTAGGGTCAAACTTGGTTTAAACTTGGGATTTGATAATTCCCAATTTGTGAAATTGGGTTTTATTTGGGGCAATATTGGGTGTTAACTTTGTGAAGAAAGTCATCTTCACAATTCCCAATGAGTACTTCCCAATTTAAAGCCAACTTATGTCCTTCTGTAAATGAAATTGGGTATAGCTTGGGGTGAAATTGAGAAATACATTCCACAATGGGGCTACTTTGGAACCAGTAGACCCTAATGTGGGTCAAACTTGGGATTCATTGAAATGCACATCATTTGTTTTGGGGTGTATTTGGGGTAATGTTGGTGTTTCATTTCTAACTATAAAGCATTTCCCAACATAGACCCAGGCCTTTCTTAGACTGGATGAAATTGGGTATAACTTGGGTAATAAATTGCAAATTCCATATTGCTGAAGACTTTTTATTGGACTGGTTACAACACAGGATTTTGCCCGCAGAAATAAAAATTAGAAATGCATAACATAAACAATGTATGTTTAACTCTGAGAAGAAAGAGTTAATCATGATTCTATCAATGAATAAACATTAAATATAGTGTTTGCTCTCTCTCAAATGTACTACTTTGAATTACTCAGATTTTCTTTCCTGAGGGGTTTCTTGTTCCTGATTACTAAAAGCCGTGTTGCTTTCATGTAAGCTTTCATCTTGTTTTACTCGTTTTACACGCAACAGTTGACTGCGTTTCCAGTGCTCCAGTTCCACTTTTCTTGAGGTTGCTTTTCCCTCGCATTGTTCACACGGACAATGAACATGCAAATACGTCTTGTCCGGACAAGAACAAGCTACAATATCGACTCGATCCCAAGAAATGAACTCAAATGTATTTGTGCAAGTTCTCTTTTTCCCCATTGTGCCCGCCATCTTGGTAAAAGTCAACCGAAAGAAAACTGGTACCGAAGTTTAGTCAACCAATCACATGCGCGATGTGACAAACAACTGAAAAGATGTTCGCGCCACTCTGCTCGAGGCGATGGCGGCGAGAGCTAGCAGTAGTGATGATCGTTCTCATGAGAAAGCTGAATTAGATAAACCGTTGGACACCTGGACTGAAGGAGATGTCCAATGTTTTGTACATAGTAACTTCTCTGCAGAAATAGCAAAAAAAATTAAAAGGTAAGGTTTCGTTTGTTTCTACGGCTGTGGCTTCGATGTTGTTTGTGCCGGGAAATCGATCTTCAATTTTACAAATGTAAGTTACTTTTTATTAACAGATGAAGAAATAAATGGAGATGCCTTAAGACGTTTGATTAAAAAAAATGACGAGGATGAAATATTCGTTAAACTGGGACTTCAAACCTTTGGAAAGCGTGTCAAATTTAGAAAACTTGTAGAAGGGTTGTTGCCTTGCTATGAAAAGATCAGCAGACCAGCGACGCCTTCATCAACTTGTTCAAAAAAAGCCATCAATGACAGAGATAGCTTCGTATGGAAAGGATATACAGCTGTTATACAAAGCAAAGTAAGGAAGTTATATTTCTTAGGGATAATTTAGCAGGGAGATTCCATATGATATTTACTTTTTTACCCGTGGTCGGTTTGAAACTGCTATCCATGGTTTGTTTCCCAGCCATTGCTGGTTTATTTATAGATTTCTGGTGGGAATATTGAGCTCGCATCGTGCATTTTTGTAAACCTGTCACCTGTCCAATCTTTTGATTGAGTTGCATATTTGTAAGATGTTGAATTGTCTCATTTAGTTAAAGAACTGTGGCAGATATACTGATGATAATAGAAAGTCTGTTTTGTTGTCTGGTGTATAAAATTGCTGAAATAAGTTGTTTACTTAAGAATTAATTAAGCTTATTTATTTCAATTTTCAACAGAAGGAGTCGTATCCAGAAGGCTGCAGTACAGCAGTGGCCCGGCAACAATTTTCCCAACTTTAGGCTGGCTGAAGAAAAGGCAAAGCTTGATGAAGTAGCCAACTCTCTCTCAAGAGAATGTTCCATTCCCGAAATCAACTTTGGTTTGGAGGGTATAAAGAAACACATACAAGATGTATTTAATGAGAGGAGACGATCTCGAAAGAGAGAAAAGATTGATTACGAATTGGTATGTAAGTCGTCTGTTGTAGATTTGAATGTGCATTGATCTTCAGAATTTAATAATTTTCACTTATAGTTGTCATATTTTCTGTATTAAATTTCAGCCTGATAAAAGAATGCGCAGACCAACTGTCTCAGGAGAAACTAAACCTCCACTTCCAGCAATGCTATTTGATACTGAAGATAAGAAGGATAAAACTGATGATGAGAGCGACGGTAATAGTACCAGCGATGAAGATGTGAATGGGCAAAATGACGAGAGTGGTGGAGACACAGATGTCTTGGAGAATAGTGATCAAGAAGTTACAGCAGTCAATTTAAGTATTAAAAGTGCCAAGGTCGTATTGTTGTCCTATTCTGGAAAAAAGGAACCTCTACAAAATCAGCCGAGATTATCTAATTGGTGTTTTAAAGGAACTAGGAGGAAAAGTGTCATTGGCAAAGACCCTAAACTTTGATGCCTTGTGTAAAGCAGTCGCTGTTAAACTTGTTAACACTGGCCGTGTGAAGCTGAAAGGCAAAGTTAATTTGTCAAACCTTGCGCGATCAGATATAGTTTGCAAAAAGAAGTAAGTGTGAACAAGTGACTGAACTTCAATGTTGACGGATTGTGCGAAGCTGTTGCTGTTGAACTTGTTAATTTCTAAAGGCCATGTACAGCTAAAAAAAATTAATTTCAAGGCCATTGGGTAGGGCTGCTGTTTACTATTCAAACTCAAAGTAGTATAGCAAGATTGAAAAGGTAAAGAATAATTAACTATTTTCAATGGCCATTTATTGTTAGAATAAATAAATAAGTTGAGATTAAGTGTAGCGAATATAATTGAACTCAAGACAAAAGGCAATGATAGTTTTGTAAAGTTTTTATTCAAGGAAATGTTCACTTTGTTAGTAAAATGAGGCCTTGTTGAATCTTGTGCATCCATGTTCTGGCCCTATCAAGTTTAAATAAATGTTGTGTTCACAGTACAGAGTGTAACTGGATTTTGACTTTTCTGTAACATTATTTTCTTTGGAGCTGTTCAGACTTAAAAATCGTAATATTTTTGCCCCAAATTTGGGGCAAGTAGTTTCTTTTTTATTTCCAATCCTGTTCTTTTTTTGGGACCATTTGAACATCACTTTGGGACAAAGCTGGGATCAATTGAACCCAGCTGTGGGTCTACTTTGGGATCAATAAGGGCAAATAATTCACAAATCAGACCCAACACTGTTAGAGGTTTGGGACTACTTAAACATCACTTTGGGGCAAAACTGTGATCGGTTGGACCCAGGTATGGGACTTTCTTGGGATCAACATGGGGCAAAGAAACCACAAACAAGACCCAACATTTGGGGCTAGTATGGGTCTAAACTGGGAAATGCATAAAGTACAATTACAACCCAGTTTGGTAATAATTTGGGAGTTGTTCCCATTTCCCAACCAAGGAGGCTAGTTTGGGGATTGGTTAGTTCCCAAAGTAATATCCATGTTAGACCCAAGTTTGACCCAATTTAGTACCAGGATTGCCCCAATTTGAATAGGTTGGGAATTCACCAACATTTCCTGTGATCGCTCTGACCTTTTGAGGCAGATTATTCCATAACAATGCCCCATTGTAGCAAAAACTGTGTTTCAGGTAATCAGTGCGGGGCTTGGGCAGAGCGAATTTGCAATCCTGATCCCTTAGTTCGTAATTGGAGCTGAATGGTGTGAACAGGCCTTGAAGGTACTCCAGAGTCTGATTATTAAACGTTTTAAACATAACTTTCATTTTGAATTTCTTCCTTCTGGTAGAAAGGTCATCCTCGGAGGTCGGTAGCACTAGAATAATAATCAGACTTCATGATAACCCAAACAGTGTGATTTTGTAATTTTTGAAGCTTGTCAGCCAATTCATTGCTAAGACCGTCCCATACAGGATAGTAATAGTTGAAATGTGGTTCAGTAAGTGCTCGATAAATAAGTATAGCCATGTCTTCACTTATAAAGGGCCTTAGCCTTTTGAGTGCACCTATGCCAGAGGAAATAGACTTAGTAATTTCGTTAACATGTTTAGACCATGATAAAATAATGTTGGTCAATATAAATTCCCAAGGATTTAGTGTCATAAACTCTGGTTATTTCTTGCCCTTTAATCTGTATTTTCAATAGGTGAGTAACGGTATTAGATTTTCTTTGACACGAGCCTATTATCATTAACTCAGTTTTGGCAATATTCAGGCTTAATCTATTCGCCCTCAGCCAATCATGAAGGTTACTTAGTTCGCTATTTACATACTGTAAGTTTCAAGCTCTGGTAGGCTACTGGCAGCAATGCTGATACTTGTGTCGTCAGCATACATTCAAGGTATAGATTTAGTCAGACATTTTGGCAAGTCATTAATGTATATCAAGAAAAGAAGTGGACCAATGACATTCAACAGGGGAGGTATGGATTTTTTCTGCAGCAACACAAAAAGTCATGGGAATAAGGAAATGGGGAAGTCCAGCAGAGAGGGTTGGCATCAGCTCTGAGACAGATGACAGGATTTTTTCTCAATGGAGGAAGCTGGTGGTAAGATCATTTTTGTACAGAGATCAAGATTTAAAAACTTGATTGTACAGGTGTTGAATACCCCGGGGGGTTACTCCTTATAATGGCCTATATGGGGGAGGCTCCACCCAAAAGGGGTATCATTTTCACACTTCACGAATCAAAGTATATGAAAGGGTAAGGAAATCTGTTGTTTAGGTATTTAAAAGGGCCTTTCATGAAATATTTCGAACACATACCTCATGACTGTACTGTTCCAATGGAAGGTATGCAAATGGGGTACCATTTGTCAATGGAAGGTATACGGGTACCTTTTCTGTCAAAAAATGGTATATAAAAGGGTAAGGGGCCGGACCTCGGGGTAAAGCCTCCCCATATTACAATGTACATTTTTTTAGTACCCCCCGCCCCGCCCCTGGCTGAATACTCCCCAAAAGTGGTTAGTTTAATATTGCACACTCAAATACTGTACCTTTGCAGCTTGACTTCATCTTCTTGTTTGATTAGCCTCTTTAACCTTGTTTTTTGGTACCAACGACGGAACAGTCGACCCTAGAAATCAGCGAAGGAATTAACATCAGAATGACAAAAGTCAAGTTAGCTTGATTGGTTACCTTGCTTCTTAACACACTGCTGTGCATGTGTAAGATTCACATTCAAAAACATGCATTGTCTGGAGTGTTCAAAATACCCTACTTTCTTCCTTGTGTTACAGTTAGTTTTCACAAAACATGAATGAAGTGATTAATTGATTTTAGGAAAAATTAGTACCTTTATGAACAAGTCCTGGTAGGAATTTGGGCTGGATCTACGGGAAGCTTCCAGTAATTTCATGGCCCAGAGTGCAGAGGAAATTCTCTGAGAAGTGTCCACAGAAAATGAGTTTCTCATGCTAAAATGACAGAACAGATCAAACTTAAAAATCTACTGTATTACCTGACACACACTGTAAATTATTACTGACTGTATCTAGTTAATAATTTAAGTCAAATCAATTTGAAGTCTCCATAATACATGTAAAAGTAATGTACATGTATGCATGTGCTGTCTATTATAGAGATGGAAATGATGGACAGGTGTCTGTCACTGTGATAAGCTCTATAAAGTGTACCTCAGATCTTGCAGCAGACTTCCTTTGTGATCATCATAATCATCCACTGAGTGTTCCTTTATGCTGCTGTAGCTGCTTCTCTCAAACTTGGTTGGCAGTGAATTATCTGGACTGGAGTTCTTGCTTCCACTTGACAGCAGCTCTTCAAGAGTAAGACTTGCATCTTTGCTATCCCTAAAACTTCTACTTGGAGTAAAATCCACTTTGCTGTTTGACTGTCGTGCAGACCAATCCCTTTTTGAATCAAAAGATGATCCTACATTGGAATGTAAAGTCTTACTTCCATCAAAGCTCACGTTAACATTAGACTGCCTTGGAAATGAGCCAGAGAAATTACATGTAGATGCAAACAAGCTCTTCTCATCAAAAAGAGACAAAACTTGGACTGATCCTGACTGTGAATCAAGTTGACTTGGAGGCCTGTTAGTGTCTCTTGTGGGAGGTGAGGGTGGAAGGCAATCAATCTCTAGTGTGTCAAAATATGCTCTTTCCATCCTTGCCTGCTGCCTTGGTTTCTGATGAAAGCTTCTTCCCATATCCCTGTTTTGCAAAGTAGACTCAAACAGCTTTTGCCCTATTCCTTCAGCCACTACATTGCTCTGTACTTTGTGTACCCTTGGTACTGTGGCAGAAACATTTCTTGTGGGACCAGCACTCACACTTCTAGTGTGCTCTTCCACGTCAAGCTTGGTCAATTTGCTTGATTTCTCTCTGTCCTTCACTGGCGTTGCAAACGACACTGACTTAGGTGAAAGCTCTCTCTTGCCTCTCCCTCCATTACTGTGCTTATACGTTTTGTGAGAGGACTCTACTGATCTTTGCACAAATTTATCACGAACTTTCTCCTGAGAATACAGATTTGTGTGGCTTCTGCTGGATGGAAAACTCCTTTTGAGTCTTTCTAAATAGCTGGTGCATTCACTGCTCCTTGCAATTCCACTTACACTATTTCCTGGTTTGGATGAAGTAACAACAGAGGACACAACAGTAGGAGGAACTTTAACTTGCACTTGTGACAAGCTTGTGGATGGATGGTGATGATGTTCATTGTGTTGTGGTTCCTCAAAAGTACCTCTTACTCTTTCTTTGCTTTGCAGGACTACATCAGAGTGCCGGTAGTACAAACTTCCATCAAATGTCTTACAAGAGGACACATTTGCGCGGCCTTGGGACCGTTCAGCAGCTGATCTGCCAGTACTAAGCTGACATCCATTTTGATCACCTGTTCGCCTGCTGTTCTCTTGTGTGGAGCTTGCAGATGAACATCCTGGCATGAGATTAATTGAGTCTTCCATCACAGAGCTGAATGGATTGGAAATGTCAGTGTCCAGGAATGCATGAACACAGTGGGCTGCAAAAATGGTAAAAAGAAAATGGTTTCATTAGTTACAGTACCGCCTGAAAGTATTGACCCATCGGGACGAGGCGATACCTCGTCTATGCCGCGGGTAGTGGCCGTGCGTCCACCGCGGTATAAAAAATTTGTTCCCGCGGGAAAACCGAGGTACAATTTTACCACGGGAATACCGCGGGAGAAATGACGAGGTAATGCCGCGGGGAAAGAACAATGACGATTAATTCCAGGTGTCAAAAAAGCGGAAGGACTGTAAGGTGCGAAGATTCAGGGACAAAAAAATAACGCTGTGCGTGATTTGCGTATGGACTCGTAATTTCTGAACCGGCCTCTACATAATGTAAAATCGAAGTCTTTGAAACGCTAAGGGGCTTGCCCTGGTTAAACGCCTGCCTTGGTTAAACGCCGTATTTCACATGTGAAGTACAGCATCTGCAGCATTTGTCCCAATTCTTGACTTGCACGTCACGCAAGTATCACGCAAATGAAAAATAAAATCGCTTATCTTTCAATAAATTAAGTCAAGAAACTGAGATAGTGTAGAAGAGTAATAAATAAACAACGTATCAAAGTTTCAGCGTTGTGCGATATTCCGAACTCGAGTTATTCGATAAAGGGTACTACTCAAAATTATAGTTTTTTAGTATGGAGACGCCATCCTGGCACCGTGTTCCTTTGAGAAACTCCAACATGGCGGTCGGAAATCCATTGGAAACATCTGGAGCTCAGTTTTCCTCTCGCAAAAGATTTTTTCTCTCTGCTAAACTTCAAAACATTCGCATAGACACTTCTCTTAACATATTGGTTATTCAGAACTCGAAAACAACGTAAATCGATATTTTCGCGTACGTGATATGTTTCTCAGACGCAACCACGATGTCTGCCATTGTAAAAAAAATCTGAATTCAGACTGCTTTATTTTCAAAACAAAGCATGCTACCGAGCTGAAAACATGCAAGCATATATATCTTTAAAATGTCTTTAACCTGATGAGGTAAAACCTCAAAATTTTTAATTTTAGTTTTTTCTGACGACACGTGCTGATTTCATTTTGATCGGCTGAGGCGTTCTTCACGGCTGGCCTTTTCTTCGGACCTTCTAAACTTAATTCGCAGACAACTTGGGAAATTTTAAAATTCCGCCTATAGAACGACAAATTTCTTAACTTGACATACTCTGCTGTTCGAACCATCTTTGCTCCGGAGCTCAAGTTGTGTTGTCGTCACGTGCCGTGCTCAAATTTGCTTAAAACGCCGATACGCACGAACGACCAATTTGAATTTGGATTTTTGAAATCTCGGCCTGCCTTACTTAGAATTTCTTGGTAATTTGTTCGCTTCCCTTAATATCTTAGTTCTAAATAACTTCGAGTCAATCTAACAACGTTTTGGATCTGTGATAAGCTTAATTCAAAATTCCTGTCCGGTTGC
>JAEMWC010000949.1:95000-135000 GCA_016490735.1 Pachyseris speciosa
ACAAACGACTTGGGTAGCCGTTCAAAAAAAGTTTCCATCCGTTCTCACGGCTTGGGTACCCGTGCAGAAAACATCTGCACTCGTTTGAACGCCTTCGATCAGCCGTTCATAAAAATCCTCCATCCGTTCGAAGTAGAGGATGTCCGTAGAACCCGCGATTTTTGTTTGTCGTGACACCACAAATTCACGCTTGTTGACACTTGCAAAATAAGCTTGTAAAGAAATTACTCATCAATAAACGGCGCATCATAAGCACTTTTGTAACCGAAATTCAGCGTGTAAGGACAGTATTTTGCCGTTTCAGTCCTCTCTGTGCGCCCTGTGGGACCAGAGATATCACTGTAACATAAATAAAACACGCTGGTTAGGATTGAATTCATTGTTTCATTTGTCAGACTTTATGTCACCAGTTGTTTTTGTGCCGCGCAAAAGCCATAGAGAACAAAAACAAAACATTGAGCACTCTTTAGTGTCCTTCAAGTTTTGTTCCTCGGAAACTGTGGAGCGTTGAACTGCGCTGCAACATGAGTTGAAAATGAAGGGAGCGGGTGAGGTTATTTCATATCTGAAGACGCCGACGTGTGAACTAAATGTGGCGACAAGATTACCAAACCCAGACAGAAATGCGTGACGGACAAGTTTTCTGCTTTAAAAAAAACGTTGCTATTATTAAAACACTGTTCTGTATTCAATCACACGGGATTATAACAGAAAAAAAAGAAAAGACTGAATCACTGTAAACTCAATGATGCGGCTAAAAAAACTGCGCTGCAACATGAGTTGAAAATGAAGGGAGCGGGTGAGGTTATTTCATATCTGAAGACGCCGACATGTGAACTAAATGTGGCGACAAGATTACCAAACCCAGACAGAAATGCGTGACGGACAAGTTTTCTGCTTTAAAAAAAACGTTGCTATTATTAAAACACTGTTCTGTATTCAATCACACGGGATTATAACAGAGAAAAAAAGAAAAGACTGAATCACTGTAAACTCAATGATGCGGCTAAAAAAACTCACAAGTTGGCGGTTCACGCCACTGATCTGACTGATAAAGTTTCAAAGCCCGTCAGCAACACATGTGACAGCGCATGACGGACAAGTTTTCTGCTTAAAAACCGTTCTATATTTAATCACGCACGATTATAAGGGAGAAAAAAAAAGAAAAGACTGAATCATTGTAAAGTCAATGATGCGCTAAAAAACTCACAAGTTGGCGGTTGTCGCCACTCATGTGCAATTGTTGTTGAATGAAAATTAATTGATATGCATGTTCATGTATAAACGTTCGCATCGCAGGCAGATCAATGATCATTTTAATGTTATGAATTGTTTTAGGAGCTTTTTCGATTTTTTCTTCCTTTTGATATGAAAGAAAAGTTGTTAAGAGGTGCAGAACCACAAAACTGAATTCTAAACTTTATAAATTACAGACAGTAATTAATTTTATCTCTCTCCAACTACGAAGAGGCGGATCATGTTGTCATTTTCAGTCAACGCAGTCAATTATCGAAATATTTGTGTTCCTGAAAAGAAAAGATTATAACTTGCGTTCGATTTGTATTCTTGCAGTAATTTTGGTCTCTATTCATTCCGCTTTAACGAAAATGTTCACAGGACATGAATTTTTTTTCGTGGCTGTTGTTGCGTTATCTGTCACATGTTCCGAACTCGTATGCAAATTTTTAGTGAGTGATAAAAAGGTGCCAAATGACCTTTGTGGTTTCGTTTGGATTCGCAAAGTTTAGATCAGTTTAATTAGCTGAATTTGTTTTAGATCCTAGTTCAGAACATTTGTTTTGTTTACCGTTTGGCTACTTTCCATGTGTAATCGTGGGTTACCTATTCGTTTGCTATTAAAACCGTTCACACTTATTTTTGGATGTTGTGAGGTGATCAGTTCGCTTGGCGTTTTACATAGCTGTGGTTACGAGTTCACCGACGTTAGTTCAAAACAAGTTTTTGTATTTGGGGTGGCGAATGGTTCTTCAACTGAATAAGTGTCTCGCAGAATTTTTGTCAAATTTCACAGGTCTTGGAGTCTCGAATCTTTTCACTTTGTCATCTTGGAGTGTAGATTTCTTTTGCAAAGCTGGGAAAGTCTCGGGCTCGCAGGAAATATATTAGTCTCAATGTCCCGCAAAGTCTCGGATATAATTATTTTTCATTCGCCTTCCCTTGTATTGGGTCTTCAGTCAGTCACCGGTTCTTGGCTATGCGTTCGAAGTTTTCCGTTCATGGTCATCTAAATTCGCAATGTTTACGTGAGCTGCTTACTCGTTAATGACCTCCCATCAATATATTTTCAACGAGCCGTCTGGGCGTTCATAGCTACTCGTTCGAAATTTTCAATGAGCCGTTCAGTCGTTCATGACCATCCGTGCGAAATTTTTAATCAGGCGTTCAGGGTTCATAGCAACTCGTTTGAAATTTTCAATGAGCCGTTCACAGTTCAGTATCGTGTGTTTCAAACGGGTTGATGACTCGTTTCTTACCCGTTCAGTAGCCGTGCGTTTCACCCGTGCACGGAACCCGTTTGTTTACGTTTTCGCGTGAGAGGTCACAAATACAAAATCTGTCAGGTGTTCTCTTTGGAAACGAGAGACTGGTGCGAGCTTTCAACAACACATCGTTGACAATCGGTAAGAAACACGGACTTGGTTGTTTTTTATTTATCAATCGGCTAATTCATCAACTTTAAGGCCTCTTCGATGTTTAGCTTGCTGCACAACCCATCTGTATGAATGCTTACTTCTGCTTCCTGCTTCTGTGGTCAGTTCGTGCTTGATTTACAAACTAGGAAAGTTAACAGGTCCGTGATTTCAAGCGAAGCTTTCGCCGTCTTCCCTCCGGAAATTTACTGAAGTCAGAGCTGTTAATTCCCCCCATACCTTTGGAATTCCAAACTGTATTACCCCGCCACTCCTTCAGAATTCCAGTCCAAGAAACCCCCCCTCTCCCTCGGAATTCCAAGATGCCGCCTGTGGTATGGTATGGATATTTTCTGGAATCACCCAATCCTCCAAAAAACAGTAACATTTAACATTTAGTTAGCAAAAAAAATAATTTTAATTCCCACAATAAATAGCCCATGAGAGTAATATAATTATTTTAAGCAAAAACAGGTTACCTTTTCTTCTTGACAAATCCAGATTAAAGTTGAAATCATTCTGTAAAAAAAAATTAATGTTCATGAGAATGTCTGTGTTTGCCATTGTAAATTTTTTACTTGAACTCAAGAATAAGAAATACATGTAGTCATCCATAAAAAGTCAAACCTAAAAGTTTAAAGATTGTGATTTATGAGTCATTAATATTGATCAGGTGTCTTAAATTAAGCTTATTTCTATGGAAGACCTTTAATCAAGTCCCACATTGTTTACAATTTGTTGCTAAGGACACATATTGCCTTACTGTACAATTTGTAACAATAAAAATTAGATCACTTGTGTATGAAAAGGGAGCTGTCATTTGAAATGTATCTTCGAAGAAAGATTTCATTTTAAATTTAAACTGATATGTAAAGTGCCACCACATCAAAAATTAATAATGATCATATCTGTCAGAGAAATACAATCTGGATGTACAATAGCATGATTGTTCATTCTGTTAGACTCAAATCAAAAATACTAGTTAGACACAAGGACTAATTCAATGCTCTCTGACCCAAAGATACAATATCTCATGCAACAGAAACAACAAGAAAATGTTCTATAAAACGCATTCCACATAAAACATCAAATAAACAGACTGTCAAAACATGTACTCACGGGGTTTCATTAGAAGCCGGCAGCCACCAAAAATCAGCACCTACTTTGTCAGAATTTACCTCTTACCGCAGCCTACTTTGTCCATATTTCAATCAAATTATTTAAAAAATTCATCAGGTTGTCGCCAACTTTAGTTAGCTCAGATGGCTATTTCAAAACTAATTGAAAACCCCGGCACATTCATACACACAGGCAAAACACCAGGTTCTACATGTACGTATAATAAATTATGCTTTTCTGTAAATTAAGAATTAAGAGCAGTGTACAGTGCATGGACTAAAACAATAACGTATAAAAATATTCTCCTTTGAGGACATGAATAAAATAAATATGTTACATTGTTTGAGAAATTCAAAAAGTCATTAAATGTGGAACAGGCCACAAAAATTGTAATCTCAGTATAGCTTGTGATTTGTGTTCTTCACTCCAACAAAACAAATTTGCATTTGAAAGCCCAAAATAATGACTTACTAATAAAATTTTTTTCTTTCAAATCACAGTCACATACATTGCAGGTGCTCAACAAAAAGACACTTAATGCACAGTCAAGGGATAAAGAGAACAGATTTACCGGCTACAACTTAATCATCTCTGCCTCTTTACAGAAAAGCGAAACAATCAAAGACAAATTCTACGAGGCAATTAACTTACCAATTCCTAAACAATGGAAAATCAACTCAAATGAGCAAATCAACTGCACACAATATATGTGCACATTGTAAGAAATAGTGAGAGGCTTTTTGGTCAATGTTATCTGCTTTATCACTAGCATCAGAGTAGAGGCATTCTTGATTGTGGTGTAGAAAAAGTAATTTGCAAGCCAAATTAAATGTATCCTGAACAAAACCTCTGATATTGACTATCTATTAAAAACTTTGACAGCTTGGTACAAGTTGTCACATGTGGAATGGAATAAGCACAAAATCATCACGTTTCAACTTCTGTACTAAGAAAAACCGATAGTTTGGTAAAACGTGAGCCAAATCGGCTAGACGTGTAATTGAAATAACAAAATACTTGTAAAACTGTGACCACTAAGAAAGAAAATGGCAGTGGTGTTGTTGTGGCAATTTTCTCAATTTAGGACCCGTATTGTTCTGTACACACATGGTTTTGTATAAATTACATTTGTTTGCTTTTTAAAAATTCCTAAATCACCAATCGATACAATACCATTTCTGAGCTGGGTTACAGATTACATTTAAAAGCAAACAGGTTACCGTAAAAATTAAGGATGAAATTTACAAAAAATGCTTGTTGTGAATAGTATGGTCTACATATACGCTTTTTTTCAAGATAGTGCTTGCTTTTTGAAAGCGTAATATTAAAAGTACAAACACAGCTTATTCAAATGAAACACTACACTGTACACCTTTCTGGCAAATTCCATTTGACAGCTCACATGCAAACTATGACATGGTTTGCAACTTTTTTCTTTTGCCGTAAGAACATACAATGTACATTTCAGTCAAGTTTTGTTCAGTTTTGTTCCAGGTTATGGTGCTGAACATGAGGTAAAAGAAAATAAAAAGCCATCTCTCTGTTACAACAGTACATGACTACCTCTACACAATTATCAATATTATTATTGTACCACAAGTCTGCAATGAGTGACAAGACTAAAAATGTCTAGTATTATTGGTACTAAAAGCCTCATGCCTTCCACTACATAGAGATAAAGGTTAAAGTGATCATGTAAATATTTTAGGTAATGAAAATTATGGAGAAATATGTTGAGTTGACTGCACTGCCACATTGCCATCTTGTACAAATCACAACTCCAAGACTAGAAAAATTGCAATTCACTGTACGCTAGAATTTGTTTAGAATGTTTTGTTTTCTTTGTTTTAACATCATTTGTGAGTTTCACAGGTTTTTACACCAAGGTAGAGCCTGAAATTTACTAGAAAATTTGGGATAAGGTTACTGAGCTCTTCCCTTGCAAGTGGCAAATGGCACAGAGGAATAATGTGCATTTTGCAACATTTTTGAATTATTGGATCTTTTCATGAAGCTGTCACAGGAAACAGATTTCTTTGAAAATGATGCAGAACTCTCAGTCTTGAAGAAACCAATAATAGTCAGGACATCTCACAAAACTTTGATGTTAACATTTGCCACAGAATTATGTACAAGCTTCGGAATTCAGAGGGTACAGGACAAACTTATCTTCTAGTCTTGCCACGTGAGATGCCCATCCTTGAGCTACATACAATGTATATATATAGAAATTTTTATACCTTGTTTCATTAATATCAATGATCAACATCCTTTTAAATTGTTATCCACTTGCAATACAATAATTTTGTTTCCCATAACAATAAATTCATTTAAAGAAACTAAGTGATTTACCTGCTCAGTAGACCGTTAATCAAAAGTTTTAGGTAAACGGTCTACTAGGCAAATCAATTAATTTTTTATAATAAATGTATATCGTTATGCCAAACAAAATTACATTATTGTTGAGTAATTAAACTTACTTTCCCAGAAAAAAAAATTAAAATAGAAATTCAGTATTCTTTCCTGGAAAAGCATATTAAAGAAAGGAACATTTTCCAATCTAGAACAAGATATATAAAATGTAAGGCATCGAGTTCAATTATTCAATAAACCAGGATCAATCGACAACCAGCCGTAGCATTTAAAAATATTGCGCGTAATTTTCTTTCGAAATTATAAACACGCAAGTACACTGCCTCGTTGATAACCTCTCATTTCTTAGCTTGATATAAATCTTAAGCTTATATTTACCAACTCAAATATGGCGAAGGAATTTCCATTCTTGTTCAAAAGTATTAATAATGAGCTAAATCTACAGCTACTTAAGGAAGTGGACAATATAAAGCTCTCGCCGAGAGAGTGAGTGATTAAGTTTAAATAACAGAATCGAAAAATGATGGGCTTTATCTGACGAAACACCATCCTAGCTCATCATGAAAACTCCGTAGCTAAAATTTCCTGCTTTGATTGAAATTATCAGTAATTATAAACCATTTACATATATTCGATTAGCTTCTTGGCGAGGGAAATGAAAACATAAATGATTCATGTTAATTAAACCGCATTTAACGCGACATGTGTATTGACGATCCACTTGCTCACGAACACAAGTCAAGCCGCAAATCTTTCTACTGACAAAAGTTTCACAGCAGATGATTTGATTCATATACTAACCCTCGATTCAAGCCTTCTATCTCGTGTCCTTCGATGTCCGGCGAAGGTTTCTTCCATTGAAAGAAGGCTTCTTTCAGGAGTTGTTTTCGCCGTTCACATGTTTACAGCCATTGATTTTCCTTCCGGGCTTATACAACCAATTTTGGCGCAACTCGAGGTCCTTGGAATTTGAAGTTATGGCTCGTTGCTCCAATATAAAACAGTAGTTTAAAACTAAATCTTATTCATTACGCTATTCAAAACTGCTGTCTTCTTGCAGCGGAGTTAAATCAAGGCCTGATAGGGTAATTATTACTGAATACAAAGTGATCAGCACAGCGTGAATCATGGCGTCTATTGTTGGAAAACTGAAAGAGACAATGGCGGGAAAATGTTGCTATGGTTTCGAACAAGGCGAATCACTCGTGCGGAACAAATAAGACGACAACCGTCTGTCCGTAGACTACTGAACTTTATTCAGCGTGTTTCCAGCGGATAAAAATGTATTGGTGGCAGTACATTTTATCTTCCCGGAAAGAGATTTATCAATTTGATAAAGCTGTCTACTCTTTGAAGCCCAGTGTTAGCCGACGGGTTAGCTCAGTGGTAGGGCACCGGACTAGCGTGCGGGAGGGAGACACCTGACATGGCCTAGTTACCGGAAAACTAGCCTGTTCCAGGCTCACAGATATTGGGGCGAGCGAAGAGCGAAACACGAAACGAGCGAAGAACGAGGGAAGAAAATCGCGCGGGGATTTTCTTCCCTCGTTCTCACGCCCTTGCCCCAAATATCTGAGAGCCTGGAACAGGCTACTGGAAAACTGGCAGCGTTTCATTAAATTTGTGTTTATTTCCTTTTTTTATTTTTCACAAGGCTGAAGCTCCCCTGTGAAACTCGCCAAAGTTTATTCCATCGCTAATGTTTAAGCGAAGCCATATGATGCAAAATTCTTTCACTGTATTCACCTTTTCTTTCCTTTCAAAACTGGCAATTCTCTTGAACGCACGATGACCCTAAAAGGACTTTCAGTGGATTTTGTTGGATTTCCGCGAGTTCAGTGCAATTTTTTGAAAAGTTGAAAAAATTAAAACGCACATTTTATTGCCTGTTGGTTTTGCTGAAGTGTTTTCAGATATGTTCAGCTACACGTCCTAAAAGTGACTCTCTGGCTTGTAAATCTGCCTTCATGATGGCGTTCTATCTCCTGGAAAGAGATTTATCCAACTTATTAAAAGTTTGATACACAGTTACTTGAATTTACGACTTTTTGACTGCAGTTCGAGCCGGTTCGAATCATCTCTCTTCGCCTGCAAAAAAAAGTTATGAGCGATATTCAATTTGACGTAGAATAAGAAAATGTAAAGCTTCAGACAGCCAATCTAATCACATATCTAATGTGACGAGCGTAACAAAGACAGTCACACGTGGCCTGTCATCACAAGACAATATAGTCCAGGGAACAATTGCGTTATATATAACGCTTTCTATCGATAATGGCTTCCTTGTGGGATGCACTGATTAATTTGTTTAAAGCACGCATGTGCATGAGCAAACAACGCAGAATTGTTTATAAAATCTGAAACGTTCTCTGGCTGAAACTATTTTGAAAACACAAGCTTTTTGACTGACAAAACTTCAGTCATCATCGGGTGAAATTTCATTTCATTTTTTCATTTCGTTTTCAAGTTCTTGTTTGACTTCTTTTGTTGCCATAACGTAATAAAGCTTTTTCTTTCTTGGAAAACTAACTTCATTTCATCCAACTGGTGATCAAGAAGCAGTTCTTTTATTCGTTTTTCGTCCCCCCACCTCGTCCCACATTCCATTACGCAGCACCCAATCTAACCCCCTTGTCTATGGCCAGACAAAAACATAAATTAAAACATAATCGTCACAAACCTAAGTCGACTGACATTTAACGTTTTGAATTTAGAAATCAAGAATCTTTGTCGATGTTTTTGACCTCAGTTAGTCGAGTGATCTCTCTTCGCCTGCGAAAAAAAAAATAAAATAAAAGCAAGAACCATTATGGTTGTTGATAAAATATTCAACAGAGAATGTTAGCATCGGTAACGAGTGCGAGTACGAGAACAAGTAAGACTTGTACTCGTTCTCGAAGTCGTGCTGCACGTATTTAGGTAAGCGTATAATACGAGTTCCAGTCTGGACAAAATACTATTTATTTTTTGTATAGTACATAATACCGGTAAGCAAATGTTAGCTCAATAGAGCTACTCTGATAATTCGAGTTGAAATAAAGTGTATGTATAAGTATATTTCATATCCTGTCACTGAGTATGAATGGCATCATCCAGCAGAAAGCAAAGTGCTAGCTTAATAAGCTGTTTTGGAGATTGCTGCTCCGTTTTTCAACGAGAAATAAGCTTATGTAGGAATTAAGTATTTCATAGGATCATGTATTGAGCTTGATAAGCGCCCTGAGTCTTGTTTCCCAGGTCACTTCAAAGAACAACACAAAGCGTTCGCGAAAACTAAATTTTCACAACAAATCGTTACTAAATTTCATCAAAGTTGAATGAATCGTTCAACAAAAGTATACTTACGTTCCTGTAAGTTCCATCTTGGTGGAAACTGCGTGTTAAGATAAAAAAGGAAATGATAGTTGATCAGATTGCAAAGAAAGACCTTTGAAAACTGTTGAACTCAACTGAGCTAAAAACCACACCAATTCTTTGGCAAAATATCAACATTTTAAGCTGCTTTTCAAGTTGAAATCCCACAAATTATTTACTCAACACTTGAGGATTGTTAGTATATGATTATTACTTCTTTAAACTAAAAGAAATAGTTCTAAATCAAATGCAATTTCCTTTTGACAAACTCGTATTCACCGCTACGACTTTTCGCTGCAAAGTCGTCCCAGACCGACTTGGCGGGACGAGTTGAGCACGTGGAGCTGCGCAGTATGGATGCGCAACAATCAAAATCCCAGAACTCGTACTCGAAGTCGTACTCGTTGTCAATGCTAACATTCTCTAATATGACGCGGATTACGAAAACAAAAAACTTCAGACAGCCAACTAATCACGCATAGACGTGACGAGCGTAACAAAGACAGTCACACGTGGCCTGTCATCACAAGACAATATAAATTGAGATACAATCGCATTGTTTATAACTCTCTCTATCGATAATGGCTTCTTTGTGGGATGCAAATTACTATTTGATTAAAGTGCGCATGTGCATCAGCAAATAAAGTGGAGCCGTTTGTTAATGTTACAGTGTTCTCTGGCTAAAAATATTTTGAAAACACAAGCTTAGGCTTTCGACTGCCTAAACGTGTTTTCAAAATATTTTTAGCATGCGCGACAGGTGTTGAAAGGGGAGGGGGAGGGAGGGTAAGGGGGTGGTGATGGGCTCCTGCTTTTTCCCTCCCACTCACTCCTCCCTGCCCTTTCAACACCTGCCAGGCAGGCTAAAATATTTTTAGCCAAAGAAAGTTTTAATTTTTACTATGTCGGCATCCTGGCCGGCTGCGGCCACTTGATATTTTCATAGAATTGTTCGGTTTTCTTTTAATCTACATTAATATTCGATTTTCTGATTCGCACTTACAAAGACAGAGAGAGGAGTGCCGGACAGAGACAGGAGTGCCGTGCAGAGACAGGAGTGCCGGACAGAGACAGGAGTGCCGGGCAGAGACAGGAGTGCCGTGCAGAGACAGGAGTGCCGGGCAGAGACAGGAGTGCCGGGCAGAGACAGGAGTGCCGTGCAGAGACAGGAGTGCCGGACAGAGACAGGAGTGCCGGGCAGAGACAGGAGTGCCGGGCAGAGACAGGAGTGCCGGACAGAAGTCGATAAAACTAAGAAAATCGATTAAAGGAGCAGTGTCGGAAACGCTTTCGAATTCCAAGGGACTCTCTTTTGTTAATGGTAGCAAAAATGGCTATGACCAAATTTTGTTCAAAAGTGCTCTTTAATTTACCGGGGCGAAAACAGTTCGGCTTAAGTTCTTAAGTGTTTTCGATTATGGATGGCCGATAAAGAATTGGATGCAAACTATGAAAAGACTGGCCGGCGGTTTGAAGTTCTTCCTCCAGTGGGAAAATTCATCACTTCATATCATATGTTCATTCACGCACAGTCAGTTTTCTCACAAGGCTGAAGTAAGCTCCCCTGGGAAACTCGTCAAATTTACATAATTGCTAATGTTTTAAGCTATGCCGTTTGAGAGAAGGGCACTTTTCGCATATGAAAACGTAAAGCTTGTGGGATGTGGGATGTGGCAAATTAATGTGATCAAGTAAGCTGAAGCCACTCTAAGGGCGCTAATGCCACAAGGTAGCGAGCAATACCCCGTAATCTACCAAAGCAAAGATTGAGCCCAAGCATTAGCAGCCATGGACAGCTGTTTCGGCCTTATTAGGCCTAAGGCCTCATCAGCAATGCTTTTACATATGTGTTCACCTTAAATTTTTCTTTCCTTTCAAAAGTGGCAATTCTATTGAGATCTATTGCAGTTAAAAGAAAACACAGTGACGCGAAAAAGACTGTAGGATTTTGGTTGTTGTATTACCAATTGAACCCCAAGAAAGTAATCCTCAGCCTTTTCAAAGAAAAAAAGCTCGATGAGAAAATAATGGACTGGCTAGTATATGTTGATAAGGCTAATTTATTGATCCTAGGTTTAACGTTTTCTTTTACTGCTTTGCAAAATGTTATGATACATACAAATGAAGTTATCTTCTTACAGAAGTCCGTCACATTTCAAACTACTAAATATATCCTTGCAAAATGGGAAATAACAAAAAATACTAATGAAGTGTAAAATGGTCCCTAAGGCAAGTGAATAAAATAAGATGACTAATTTACTTGCACGTATGAATGCTCACAATATTTGACCAAATCTACAGTGGCAAAAAAAAAAAACGCTAAAAATTGTTCACTGAGAGTGATTACTACGTCTCCTCACAGAGGACTAATTTTTAAAATTTCGTTATTCGAATACGTTAGTCGCTCTTATATGTGTCATTGCACGGAATACTAAATAATTAATACCAGATTGCTTTAGAAATTTAAAATAGTTGACCAAGAACGTAACATCAGAATTCAGGAGCTCAATAGAGTAATCGACATTTATGAAACAGTTTTTGATATCAGATTTGAAATAAGTCATCCAAAAAATATGTACGCGACTTTTATCTTTAAAGTATTCAGAGAAATAGCGCAGCTTTACTTGAATGATGTGATGAATATAAATTTGCGATATTTGTTCATTTCACGCATCTCACGTACATGGAAGAGTTCAGAAAAGTGGTCTAAATTGGATAAAATTGGAAAACTAAACAGTTATCGTGGAAAGTGTGTTACGGTCATTATGTTCCGCTGTAGTCTACATTCTCTCTGTGATGCAGACTTCGAACTTTCCAGGCATCAAAACCACGCCCACTTCCCCGGTCAAGTTAGGAAGAGGTTTTCCAGGTGGATTTTCGACTTTGAACTGATGTAGGAGTCTAGAAGCGGTCAGGAATAGCTCGGTTTTGGCGAGAGATTCACCCAGACAGCCACGTCTACCCGCGCTGAAAGGTAGATAGCTACGAGCCCCAGCAGCAGAAAACTTGCCCTCTGAGTCCAAGAAACGTTCGGGGTTGAATACCTCTGGCTTCTCCCATTCGTTGACGTCATGGTGGATTGCCCAGATGTTTGTAATCAGCATGGTGTCTTTGGGTACTTCGTACCCTCCCAGGGACGTGTCGCAAGTAGACTTGTGGGGGAGGGACAAGGGAACGATGGCGCGAATGCGGAGGACTTCAGCAATGGAGGATTCCAGATATGGCAGGTTCCCACGATCATTCAGGTTTGGCATGCGACCACTGCCGATGACGTCATCCAACTCAGCATGGATGCGTGCTTGGATTTCTGGGTAGGTTGCCATGTAGGCCACAAGCCATCGCAGGGTTGTGGCTGTGGTCTCGAGGCCAGCATTGAAAACGTCGTTCATTGTCATTACGATATGGTCTTCGGTTAACAGCTGTTGCACTTTGCCGTCTTCCTCTTCAGCTTCGCAGTGAGCCTTTAACAGCGCATCGGTCAAGTCATTGATCTCAAAATTGTTGTTAGCGTTGTCCTCTTTGAATCTCTGTTTGTGCTCAAGGTATTTGGCATCCAGTATTTCATCTCTGATGGCTCGCGACTCGCGAAGTCTTTTCACGTCTTCTAGAGGAAGAAAGCGCAGCCAAGGAAGCAAGTCTAGGATGTTATAACTTCCAAACAGTCTGATGAATTCGTCATTGTACTTCACTATTCGCAGAAATTCTTCGTCTTCAATGTCGTAGCTCTCGCCATAAACCATTGCACAGATCACGTTTAAAACCGCCAGCTGGATTTCTTCCTTGGGGTCGAAAGGTTTTCCTTGACGTGCCGAGATTCGCTGGGCAAGATGTTCCACTTCACTGCAAATCAGCCCTTCTAAGCGCTTTAAACCAGTTCCATACATGCGCAGTGCAGAATGCGCGATTTTGCGCTGGTAGATCATGGCTTGTGTGAAGTCCTGGCAAATGATATCTTTGAGACCACGTGACAGGTAATCAGCAATGAAAGTCGCAGGCCTCCCCGAGAAATCGTCTCTCCTGGTAAGCAAAGCCTCTCGTGCCAAGTCGATGGAATTCACAACAACGCAGCGCTGACCTCCGGGAAGGTAGAGCGTGTAGATCTTCCCATACTCCTCTGCCATCTCTGACATTGCCACGTGACCAGGTTTTCCCACCAACTGTAGTAAGTTGCCAATCACTGGATATGGAGAGGGACCTGGTGCTAGATGTTTAGGCTGCTTTGCGCGCGCACGTTGGGTTAAGATGGCGCAGATGACAGCGCAGACAAGTACAAGCACGACTTCCAGAATCATCTTTGGCGAATCCTGTAAAAAGACGGGTAATGACAAACACTCAGTGTGGAAAGAAAAATCATTTCTGTTATCCATGGCCATTTACTTGTTTTAAACTGGAGGGAATAATCTTTTACTGTATAGCTGCTGCAACAACGCAGAATGTCATGAACTATAACTTGCAATCTAACTGTAACTGTTATAAATACTCATTCTTTTTGTAAGAATTGTTAAAGAATGGAATGATTTACCCGAGTGTGTTGTCGGAGCACGAAATCTTGGAAGTTATAAGCGGTCTTTACGATCTTTTTAAAATATCTTGTAGTATCTTCCTTTATTGTTGAAACGGTTTTAATTTTACATGTTTTGAAAATAATTTATCACCTTTCAATAATTTTAAATATTAGATTTTTAACGTTTGTTGAACATTTAAGATTTTCTTTTAGAGAGTTTGTTCTATAGGGTCCACCTCCCAAACTCCCTTTTCGGGGAATTCTCTGTGTAGTCACCTTAATTTTAATGCCTTGAATAAAATGATGTATGTATGTTATATGTTTCAAGGTACTTCTTGGACAAGAGGGGCGGGAATAATTTAGGAGCCCGAAAACAAACATAACTGGTAGCGTATTTGCTTTGTAATTGATTGTTTGTGTTTGTTATAACTGCGTTTGTCTCGCTGGTGAAGAAAAATGGGTGCTGTTAGGGGCTATTTGTTGATTGGCCA
Source organism: Pachyseris speciosa (assembly GCA_016490735.1). NCBI lineage: Eukaryota > Metazoa > Cnidaria > Anthozoa > Scleractinia > Pachyseridae > Pachyseris > Pachyseris speciosa. Next base: position 109,493 of record JAEMWC010000949.1, read on the forward strand.
GCGGAACAAAAGATTTCGAGCCAAAACCGATTTCATATAGTTAAAAATTGCTATTCAGGCGCAAAATGAATCCCCCCGTTTTTCGCCACGTTCCTTCTTTTCGCTCCTTAACCCCACTACGGAGCCTCGTCGCAGGCTAAATTAATTGTGACCTTGGAGTGATACCTTTTGTAGCTTGCTATTTCTTCTTTTTCATTTTATGTTATTCAAACTATTTATTTTTTTGCAATTATTGAAAAACTTATTGGCACGTTTCGCCAGCCAAGTTTCATTCTCTCAGTTTATAGCCCGTAAAGTCTCCCCAAATAACTGTGGTATCTCCCGCGCGCTTATCTGACGAGTTTTCCATACCGGAAAGAAAACTATTTACTAAGTGAGACAGTGTTGATTTATATTTAGTTGTCACTCTATCAAAAGTTACCGCGAAAACGAAAATTCGAAATTCGACCTTCAAGTATTTCAGTTCATTCCATTTGGCGCGAGTCTTGTTGCCGTAACCCATCCGATTAACTGATTACATTTCTGCACCCGTTTTGCACGAAGCCAAACTTCACGACATTTCAATCTGTACGCTAACCCTTGGTATGTTTAACGACTGAAATGAAAGCCATTTAGCACGTTTCTCTGAGTTTTATTTTCCAAATTTTGAATTCGAGTTCGATAGCGAACAAACGAAAGCAAAATGGAAGGTCATATGGTTTTTTTTGGTTACAGTCTACTGTTAAAAATAACATTGTTCTTTCGACTTAAAACCAACAAATCACGGCCTTCGGATTTTGCTGCGGTATCCAGGTTTATCCTTTGTTAATACGGGTGATAAGTCAACTATTGTTACTGATAAGCAATTATTCTTGGTATTTTAGGGGCAATCTCTCTTGACCTGAGCTATAATCGACTTGAAGATTTCGCAAAGTCTGTTTTGGCAGCAAACTAAAGCATATGTTATCTATTAATCCATTTCCGTTGTAAGATGAATTTGTCAAAACTTAAACTGAAACTAAGATAATTTGTTTAACCGGTACCTACATCATCGAGAGGAAACGGGTAAAGTGACCTCTTGCGCAAAAGAAAGAGGTGTTGATCGAGCTCCCGGGATCGAGCTGAAAACCTAAACAAGGTGTCTCATTTCAGGCGATGTTAAATCGCACACAGGCTTATCACAAGATAGTTGATCAGCTAAGACACGTACAAAGGTACGTAGCTCAAAGGGGTTAGACAAGGGTTTAAAGCACAGCTTAAGGCTTCTAACTATAGAGTAACTGGAATGTCGCCGATAAGAGCGGTACATGCTACAGACAAAAGTCAAAGTCGTCAAATACAGCATTTAAAAACGTCTTTTTATACCGTTCTTACACTGAATATCATCTTCCCAGAATGCTTCTGTAAATTGTTTGACGTCTTCCAATATTTGCACATTATTGAAAGTTACGGGTGAAATTCGAGAAGATACCCCTGAAAAGAAATTTGTCTCACATAGTTTATTTGCAAACTATGCCTTTTTAACGTGACAACGAAAAGGAAAGTTGGTGGGCTTAAATTTGACTGGTCAATCGAATTACTTTCCTAACTGAATACTAAGCAGAGAAAAAAAAAAGAAAAGCAGAAAAATAGTATTAAACACCCTGGATAACAACTCTAGAAAGTGAGCGGAAATGAAAAAAAAAAACTATATGTTTAAGCTCTCTCTATTAGTACAGTACTAACAAGCGAAGACTAAACGACCCACTCTTTGGAATATTGAAATTTTTACGGCTACAGCCGTGATATAAATAGGGTAACCGTCTGCATCACGTAATGAAAAATATTTAACAGGCATACGGCATATCAAAAACCAAACCAATGAACTGACTGAATTGCCAAGAAGAGAGCAAAAATGTCCAGCGAGAGGCATCCAAGTAAACACGACAGAGCGTAACTAAGACGACTGCCATTTGTAAACAGAGGTTCAAGAGACTTTAAGCTCTGTGCTTTGTGACAAGGTTTAGCCAATTCCAAAAGGTATAACTCAAGCTCAAAGAGCATGTATATTACAAGTAAATAGAAATATTGAACGAGCAGGCAAAGAGCAAGGAAGAGGCCCACGAATTTTGAGGTATCCACAAGGTTTCGAGTGAAGCTCAATTGCAAGCAAATAGCGAAATTTTCATTTGTAAGAGGTAGTTATTTCTACTGAAATGGGCGTTGATAAATTGACAGTTTGCAGCAAGCTAGTGTGCACGCTAGGAAAATAAAGCTCAAAATTGTCTATCAGTGAACATCTGTTTTGTTTGCAGTTCGCATTAGATTAGAAACCTCAAGTATGCCAAAGAACGCTTTCGTTGTTGGAGAAGAACAAAGTATGTATAAATATACTCTAACTGCATAAATAGTGAAGCCTGTAAGATCCTAGAAAAGATGAAAAAACCCGAAAAAATCCAAAACCAGCTCAACCCATTTAAAAAATTTGGAAACACGAAGCTCTACTTGTGCCCTTTGAGCAAATCATACCTTCTTTGTAAGATATACTTCTCGACTTCTTCTCAGCAACCAGCTCGCAGCTCTTGTACCTTCCACTTCAAGTGAGAGCTTGCCTACAAGGAGTAAAGTACATCAGGGATTCTTATATACCCGGTGCATACATGACATACGTGATGATGGAAGCGTTCTTTGCATGTTTACACGTGTATCAATCATTGATTCGCGGTTAAAATTAGACCGGGCCACCGCACACGTGCACCGTACGGCAGTATTATAAATCATTCTTTTGTTATGTCGCCCACATAAAGTTGGTTAAGGAGGCAGTCATTCAACCCTCAAAACCATACATAACGTGCAGATCTTATAACTGCATATTCATACTGAACTGTTAGTTTGTTTGTACACGCACCACAACTATATGTGTAATCCGACCATTTGTTAAGTAGAGTTTTGTTGCCGGCAAGTCACGTTTTTTAGCTTTCCACTTTATGGACCCAAAGGTCAAATGTATTCCTAAGAAATTGCCCCCAAGACATTCACTGGGCTTTATTTTGTCTTTTGTTTGTTTGCCACCATGGAAATCGCTTAGAACTAATATTTGTACTGCTTCCTTGTATTGCGTAGCAGCAGCCTATTAATACGGGATGCGAGGACGATATTTCGTCATTTCATATTTAGCGACTACTTGAGTCAACAGATGTTAGGAAGAATAATTGGCATTTGCGTTATAAGTCAATTTATAAACGTGAAGCCAGTTCATGTTCAGCTGCAGTTGTAAGTCTTTCGCAGCGTTCGAGTATCAAATCATCCATCACGCAAGATATTACACGACTCGCCTAAACCCGCAAAAAGACGCACGTCAAAGGGAACTCCACGCTCTTGTGTCAAACGCAATAGTTTTCCGTGAGGTGATCAAAATAGCAAGATCACGACAAAGGGGTCACTCAGTGACGGTAACGCTATCATGAAAACGTAAACACGACAGCACTTGGAAGCTCATTACCATGTGAAATAGACCATCGTCAGCGCGCAAAAGGGAAAAAAAACAGGTGAGAGCCGTCTGCAAATTATACGAAGACGGCACGTACAACGCGTTCTTCTAAAATAGAACGGTTCGTGATTTATAGAAATAGTAGTTTGGATATTTTTATGTGGTGAGCGTGGTAACCCATACTTCCAAAATTAATCGTGGATTTCGTTCTGAAAAAAGCCTTTTCTCAATCATATTGTCTCAGAATATGACATAAGACTAACGTATTGCATAACATGTTTTTCTCGTCTTTAATCCTGAATTTTAAGTATTTCACAATGGGTGGCAAGATAAAGGCTAAAAATACGTGACCACCTTTAATTTGGTTTCCCAACAAAAAAGATTTTAGTTCCAGCCCAAAGAATAACATAAACAAACCAAGTTCAGCTAATAAAACGTAAAATCTCAACTTCCAAAATAAAGAAAAAAAGAAAAAAGAAAACAGGTGAAGATATTGCTTCAATATAAAAACTGTACTGGTTACCTTTAAATATATGGACAGAACCTAATACTGTTTTATTGAGCCAGCAGACATACAATATGGAACACTTCACCCCTGGAACCAAATATTTTTTATTCGGTACGTGAAGATATTGTCACGGTCAGCTAATTTAGGACAGCACGTACTGAGTGAGTTGTTTTCGGTTAAAATACAGTCTAGACGAAAAAACGTTATTGATCTATCTAAGAGCACGTAATGTAAAGTGTATGTGTTTTCAATGGTTGCGGTTTTTGATTGAAGGACAGGTTTTTGCTTCGGAAAGAAACAAATTCCATAGTTTTGTGGTACGATCATTTTCAGGCAAAGCGCATGGAATCCTCCGAGTCTAACAAATATCCCTCAGTGGTATTATCTTAAAACCGTTTATTGTGATGCGCGAGGTGGTTCCAGTTTTTGTAACATTGCCTGCTAATAAGTTGGTATCCTGTGGCGCACTGCCATTCAGAGAGTCAAAGAAAACGTTTTAGGCAAATGTTCCCTTGCAGTATTTCTCAAAGTAATTTGCAAAAAAAGAGTGAGTGCCTGGGTGGTTCAAACTTTCCACGAGGTTCTTGTAACAAAAATAACGGAAATCAAGATTAAACTTATCCGCAATCTTAAGTGATCCACGGAAATGTGGAAAACAATAAATGTAGCGAAGTTAAGGCTTGTAAAGGAAACGTGAGTAAAAACAAGGGATTCTCGCTCCCCAGCAACGTTTCAAATAAATCCTTGGAATTTTTGACATATTTAGTGAATCGTTTAGACCACGTTATTTATACGTAAAACAATCAGGGGTCCGTAAATTGCCATTAGTTTGCTGATTTTGACAGGCTTTCTTAAATTCTGCTGTTCCTCTTTAACCGGTTTTACGTGATAACTGGTGGAAAGAAAGTCTTCGAGTTCTTCTCTCGAAATCACTGGGACCAACGTTAAAAGCAAAACTTTCTTCTTTGTCTCATATCTCACCTTAACTACAAGATTTTGTGATTACGTAAGTTTTCGATTTATCCGATTGTCATCTACTCAAAGTTTCTTAATTTAGTTTTATATAAAAAGATCTGTTCCCTGCTTGCACTTTTCTTTTATATAAAGAGCTATTATTAAACCAATTTGCAATGATACCTCTTCAAGTAGCACTGTTGTCAGGTCGTCTGAGCGTTGTAAGCTCTGGAGGACATTAACGACGGCTCACTTGCAGCAGGCACAAATGAATGAAAATTTGAATTATCAACAAAAATCGCACTTGTGTATAAACAAGTGAAGCTAGACGCCGGAGTGCTCGGCAACGTAAGGAGACCACAACGTTACAATTCAAATATAAGTAGCGAATGAGTACACTTCTCCGAAAAGCTAATATCTATTTTGACGTAAGAAGAGAAGTGTCGGAAATTGTCAAGAGCAAATCCCAAACTGACCCAACTTAGTTGTATTCAATCAGCTTTGGCTTCAACTTCCTTGTACTCAGGATAAATTTGTGCCTGAGAAAATTTTCTCTCTCCCCTTACGTCATTACTTCAGTAAATATTGCCAACCAAACGATGTAAAATTGTTTTGATCATTATTTAGTCGGTTTTGTCGATCTAAATGGTGGCGCGTCATAACAGTTGAGAGACTGATTTGAGATCATGAGGTACCTCATCAGTGTTCTTTCATTGGATATAAAAAGCTGAAACACAACAAAAAGAAACAAATTGTGTGGTCCATAATTTAGCAAAGGGTTGCGCGTTCTTGTTGATTAACTAAATACGTCATCGTTTGTTTTACCTTCCGCAAAATGGTTTGTGGCCAGGAGAAAATGGAGGTGACGCAATTCTATGAGAGTTTTTCGCTAGCTTCTTGCATCCATCGGCCCATCAGTGCCCTGATGGCAAACAACCTACACTTAAGAAAAAACATTGAGGGGTGGGGGGAGGAAGTTGGGGCTGACTGTATTTTGCCCAACTATGACAGGCTATCGTTTCAGCAAGTTTGTTTATACTCGGTTTGACATGCATGTGTTGGCAAGGTTACACTTGCACGTGTTCACTTGGGATCTCTTTGCCTCTGTTGTGTTTTAATCAGTCAATTATCACGACGTTTCTCACGCAGTTAGTACTCCATGTGAGGTTTTTTCAACCATTTTCCACATAATGTAAGGCTTCGTACCTTGTTTTGACTGTTATCTACAGCTGGTGATTTTTAGAAGAATTTACTGCCTATATTTACAAGCCTCGGTCTCCTAGGAGAAACATAATTTCCTTGACAAGTGGGGAGGGGCGGAAGTTGGTGGGGTGCAGCTCTTTAGCCCTATGCTGGATATCCTGTGCTAGCCTCGTATCTTGGAAGAAGTAGCAATCAGAGCTCCTAGTTGGTTAATGGTATAAGAGGTTGACCTCCAGCCGTATGGGGTACCTCAACTCAAAGTGCAACTTCGACTTACAAACAAACCCGAACCACTGAGAAATTAATTGTTTTGAATACATTTATTGAAGGTTTCAATGCAAGTTGTCACGGGTATTAAAAATAACACGAAATTCAACGCTTTAATGGGGTACGCAACGTGAATTGGAGTGAAATTTTAAGGAGGTTAAAGAAAGATTGAAAAGTTAAAAAAATGTTTTGAAACGCCACCGGACAGTTGACACCGCACAAGGGCACTGCAGGTTCTGGGGAACTGTTTGGTGTCCGTCTACTAATTTCTAACTTCAAATTCCAATTTCAAACCTTCATTAAATCTTCAATATTTCATCAGTTTCCAGATTATTATTATTATTATTATTATTATTATTATTATTACTGTTGTTGTTGTTGTTGTTATTATCTCTTTTATCACAGTCTTTGCTGGTGTTCTTTTTGTGCATCAGCCGGGCGCAAACCATGCACCTAGAGCGTCAGTCACTCAAGTCAATCATTCTGTCATACACTGAGCACCTTTCTGAGGATTAGATGATGATGATGATGATGATGATTATTATTATTATTATTATGACTTATAATCCTTGGCTTTCTTGTTTAGTCTCTGAAGCACCGGGTCCAACCCATGGCCCTTAGGTACCAAAAAGTTCACTTGATTGACAGGACCCTTCTGAGGATGCGAGCTGTACCCAGAAGAGTAATTTTTTGGAGCTCATCAATGCTGACTGTGCCTGGGATTTTGTCAACATACTTTTCCAGTCCCTTCTTAATGACCCCTAGTGCACCAATGACAACTGGTATCGTCTCTGTTCCCATTTTCCACATTCTGGCGATCTCAATTTCTAAGTCTTTATACTTAGAGAGTTTCTCGGCTACCTTAACGGATGTATTTCTGTCTGATGGGACTGCCATATCTATAATCTGACATTTCTGATTCGAGTGATCTCTGTTTATGATATCTGGTTTATTAGCCGCTATTTCTCTGTCAGTAAGAATTGGCATGTTCCACAGAATCGTTGCTTGTTCGTTCTCTACAACAGTATCCGGTTTGTGGTCGTACCACTTGTCAGTTGTCTTGATATCATAGCTCTGTCACACCTTCCAATGGATGTATGATGCTGCGTTATCATGCCTCTGAATGTATTCAGTTTTGGCAAGTTCTGGGCAGCCAGATATGACGTGATCGATAGATTCATCTAACTTGCCACACATCCTACATAATGGGTTAGTACCATCTTTAATGATGTTGCTGTGGTACAACCTTGTTGCCAGGCTTTGGTCCTGTGCGGCAATAATCAGCCCCTCAGTCTCCGCTTTTAATCCACTGCTCATTAGCTACTGGGTCCACATCTGCATCGTTCATTCTTTTGGGGTGTTTCCCATGGAGTGCCTTGCCTTCCCACAGTTTAGATAGATGTTCTTGAGCTTGTTGTCGGGCTTTCTGCTTTGTTCTTTTTGCATGATGTGTGGCGAATTCGTCTGCTTCTCTAGGTAATTCAGATAAGTCAAACTCCCTAGAAAACTTTTATTATTATTATTATTATTATTATTATTATTATTATTATTATTATTTAGAATTTAGCACAGGGATTTTCCCTGGAAAGAAATATCCAGTCAAGTCTCATCCCGAGACCTCAGACTTCCAGCACTTTTCTGAGGATATGTGCCGATCCGAGGAGTACCGACTTTTGCATCGTTCTTGTTCGGTTTTTAATTCCTAGTGCTCCAAGTGGCCTGCCAGCTTCTTTGACACTGAACTTAATGCGCCTACAACCACTGGCACCACTTTTGTCCTTGATTTCCAGATCCTTTTAATCTCTCTTGCCAGGTCTTGGTACTTTTCATACTTTTCATTATTATTATTATTATTATTATTATTATTATTATTATTATTATTATTTATTATTATTATTATTATTATTATTATTATTATTATTATTATTATATTTTACTTCAATTTGTCTACATTTGCCTTCTAGGGCCAGAAGCAAACCATGTTTCTCATCTGCCACATACGGGCGCTATTTCTATCTCCAGATCATCATCATTATCATCACCATCATCATCACCATCATCATCATCATCATCATCATCATCATTATCATTATTATTATTATTATTATTATTATTATTATTATTATTATTTATAACTACTCTTGAAATTATATCAATAGAGGTCCTTTCCAAACGTTTATTAAAATAGTAACTCCAGAAATCATTTTCATGAGGACAACACATGTAATCCCAGCCGGATTTATTCCCTTATAGTTGTAAATGCATCCCATCATTCCACGGACAGTTTCATTGATTTGAACACCTATGGATTTACATATTTATCAAGATTCTGGGAATGAAAAATATATTATCTTTGGTTGAGTCCTATTAGGATGAAGATGGGAAAAGTTCCAGAAAAGGTATTATGTATTAGAGATTGAACTCAGACAGTCCTCATTGATTTTTCAAACTCTGATGAACTCACGGATGATTAATATCTTAATTTAGCAATCCCTTACACGATGACCTCTTTGACCACTGTCATAAAAAAAAACCCAAAAAAACAAAAATAGCATGCAACGATTTTTGACTTAAGGAAGTCCACAAAAATTTTTCCAACATATAACACTTGCATATCCAATCCAAATCATTATGCCCTCGACGTTTTTCTACAATGCGAGTAATTAAAAACAGACATATCATAGTTCCGAAAACGTTCTCCAGTGGCTCACACAAGTGATAATTTTCAAACGTTTTTTTAGTCTAGTTTTCAAGTGAGGCCAAAGTCTTAAATTTCCACCGTCTGGCGGTTTTTCGAGTGATCGAATCAGCCTCCAAGCTTTCATTCATTTCTCCAGTCACGAAGCTTCAGTTGTTTGCAATGGACTAATTACTCGTTTTGTGCTTTACAAAATATGTACGCCATATATATATTTATGCATTTATTGTTTTCACGCTTAAAAGACCTTGAAGCGTCTCAGTGCGTTTCGTCCCAAGCAGAGAATAGCGGAGACCTTGATAAATAAAGCATACATCAATACTGATTGAAATGCCACCATATATTGCGTCTGGCGTGAGATTCTGGATCGGAGATACTAAGGACTCCCAGTTTCGATTTTGAAAACAGTAGCTGGAGGCAAAACGAAATCTCCATAAAAAACAATATCAACATAAGTCCACAAGCAAATTAACAATCAACTTGGACGCTTTTTAAATAGATCTGCAGATGAAGCTCCACAAAGCCGCTGGGTCACGAATGGCCTGAAGGCAACGTTACTGATACAAATGCATTTTTTCTACTCTCAGTTTTTTTCAATGGACCACCCTCTCAGTTCTCTTACCAGACCAGCCAAAACTGCAATTTTTAATGTTCCTCTCAACTAATTATGCATTTCAAAGGCTCATTGCAAGTTGCGCGCCTAGATTAAAAAAAGTCTCGCCAAACTGAAATGCACGGTAAACAAATATATTTAACTTCGGAATATATATAGAGCTTAAGGAGAAAGAGTGGGCAGATGGCATATGCACATCAAGGTCATATGTCTAATTTTAAGCTGAAAATTTGATTTAGACATATATTTTCTGCATGACGGATGTTCCCTTTCGTTTTCAGCGTGCTTTGCTCGCGTATTAACCCTCCAAGCAAACGAAGACGAACGTGTAATAACATTAAAAGCAGTAGGTTATCGGAGTTGATAATTTCAAAAATCTCCCAAGAATCACATTGTTTCTAGATAAATCACCAAACTATTGAAGGAATCCATCACAAAAATTTAAGGAATGTAAGCTTGATCAAAAGAGTTGTACACAACGCGGCGTTTCACGGAACTTGTTCCCCGCAATATTTTAATTGCCACATTGAGGCCAAAATTCTATGCTGCAAACTTAGAATGAAATTTTCCTTCATTTAGATCACTTCAGGTGTTCAAGGTGCAAAGTCCCCATCACTGTAACGCTGTTCAGCTGTTATTTTTTTATGTAATGATCTCAACTTACACTTCGTAATTTTTCTCAATTATCAGTTCAAAGAAAAGCAAACTCTCAATCGGTTAAAAAGGGGTCGTTTCACGGCCATCAATTAAAACTCCATTAAAAGGGTTAGGAACGTTTGAAAAATGGGACTTTGTGTGCGAAGGCATCCGCAAGATCAGTAGATTGCTTGATAATTGTTAACGTGCTTGGATGTCTTACCTGACAGCGTTCCTCGTTGGTCAACTTTCTTGTTAGCTACCTTGAAGCAGGCTCCCAGCTTCGTGCGTTAAAAAAAATTGGTTCGGTCGTTCGTTACTAAATACTCTCTGCAAAACCTCAACGTCCGCTTTGCATAATACATCGATTTTTAATTTACGTCTAGTCGTTTTTGTTCACACACCTTCACACACTTAAAATGAAGTGGATGGTAGGTTCACATACAAGCACAACTTACAAACCTCAGTGACAGCAGTGCACTTGTGGGGAGTGAATGGAACTTCTAACGTAGGCACGCAATTCGTGTGCAATGATTACCCCCGTTTTATAATACCAGCAAAACACGCTTAATACAGACGGATAGACATCTTGTAAAGCGTGGTTTCCAAGTAGTTTGGGCAGCGTTGCTTAGCAATCAATAACAATTATCATCCCCCTTTGCTTACGTGTGGGTGTTTAACACATAAATCAACGTGTGCTCCCGGCGGCCCGGGGGCCTCTTTTCTGACATTGACTTCAAAGGCGGTGGCGTCTCTTATGTATTAGGCGTCTGCATAATATTACGAAATTGGTTCAACTCGACATTTCACTCCTAATTCAGTGTCGCATTTAATAAAAGAAATGTCACCACATGAACATCTTGCTAATTTATTTTTCGCTGCCGGGAATTGAGGTCACGGTTTATGATTCCATCAACCTACTCTTAAAATTCAAACAAACTGTACAGCACAATAAGCAACAGTACGAAAGGGAAATATCAAAGCTCGTTAGATTTGAATTTTATGACCATACTCTTCGGGTTTTTATTTACAGTCTTAAAACTCTAACTCAATTTGTTAGCATAAGAAACTCACCGTGAGCAGCACACAACGGTATTTTTATGCTCGGTTGTGTTCATTTGACAGCTTTGAAACCACACAGAAAAATTATCATAACCAATCAAAGGTACGGTGATTTTCTTCAAGTAAATTCTAGTTCATCAAGGTTCAAAAGCTAGAACTACTTCCGAACTATCGTGCAGGTCACTCTCGACAACGGGTAAAAAAAATGACAGTTCAAAGAAGTCCTTAAACCTGACCTTCAGATTATGCCGAGAAAAAACAAAACATAATAAAAAGCACTACCCAGTAGCTTTCACTTGAAATGTCGATCTCACTTAAGCATTTTATCCACAAACTGTAGAGTTAGAACTACCTGGTACAGCAAAAAAGCATCTACTACGAAAAGAAAAATGGTCGCATTTATAAGAATTTCGTCCACAGCTCCAACTCAACTGAGCAGTATAGTAAACAGTATGGAAAGAAAGTTCTGCTCAGACTAAACCGACCATTAATTAGCAATAAATTTTCTCTTTCTGGGTGGAGAAACTGATTATCGCAGCATAGTTTTACACACTTCCAACTGGTTATATATTTCATCCGCAGTTAGTTCATGTAAACAAGGCAAAAACAAATTTGTCGACCTGGTGCTACAACTTCCGCGCGAACAAGTATGTGGGCGGAATTAAACGGAAACTTGGAAGCGTTTTGTCGGCCAAAACACTCGTGCGGGCTATATTATGTAGCTGAGGCTTTACACAGAGCACTTTAAACACGAGCTTTCATTCAGTTTTATGCCCTCAAGCAGGTAGGAGTCAGACCACTGAATAGAGAATAAAGGGGATTAGTTTCTAAAGAAACTAAACTGAATAGAGAAGACTAGATAACTCACACGCCCTCTGTGTAGTCCGCTCATTGAAAACGTGGTTTGTATAAATTGACTGTTCGCAACGCAGTCCTCTTTTTTTGTTTTCAAATCTTGGATGGGTAACACTTAGTGTTACACTTTTTTGATTGAGTAGAAAAGTGCATGTTTAATTTCGCAGGAAGATATCAGTATTCAACACTCAAGTAATGTTAAATAAATTACGTGTTGAGTATAAATCGCAGCCAAGCGTGGCTTCTTTCTGTTTAGCCGGCTGCGTAGCTGGTGGTTTTGTTGGGGAGCGCGCGAGCAAGCGGCGAATCCGCGAGAAGAAACCCCATTCTCCTCACGAAAACCGCCAGCTACGCAGCAAATTTAAATTCTTCGTGTTCAGTTACCATAATAATACGTTTGCTGAGTTCTCATGCGGCTGGCGACAGTGTTGTACCTCACGTACAGACCATCTATAGGATAAACCACACTATACGGCTTTCATTAGAGTTACTCATCGATCACAGACATAAAACTTTAGACTACTAATAAACAGCGTAACAAATGTCGCTCATAAGAAGAGTATTCGCTGATTTTGCAAGCTCAAACGATGCTCAAAGAGTAAATCACTCTGTGCTACATAATAAACAGCTAGCTCGAATGATAGAACATATATTGGAAAACAGTGCTTTCTTTAGAGTCTTTGCAGATGTTACAGTTAACTAGTGAAGATTTACTCTCTTACTTTAACCGGCACCCATCAAACATCAAACCAAGAATGTTATTCGTTTCTATCTTTTGAAATTAATGAAATTTACCCATGAGCTGGAAAGTTTGACTAAGCAACGTCTGCTTCTAGACAAATGAATCGCGCCATGAAAGTACTGCAGTTAGTGGTCGTTTTCGTTCGAGTGGTAACACTTAAGTATTTCATTCACAGACTCAAAAGTACCAACCATCTTTTAAATAGACACGATCACAGGAAAGAATTGCTTAGTACCTTTGATTTCAATTTCAAACCGTTTGGGGTGGAGCCATAGCGATGCATTTATACACCAACTCGGACGAAGTTACCTTTTCCAGCGTCGTGCACCTAACTTGTTGAAATGAATTCATAAAGTACAACCAAAATCTAGGGTATATTTTATTAGGATTTACTTCTACAACCAGTAATAAGAGTTTTGTTTAGAAAGCAGCTATTTTTGCTTCTGATTCTACTTAATATTTCAACCATGTCAACTCGTGCACTCGACTAGCGCTACGTAATAATCTGTACCGGGCAGTCGAGCAAGTATACTAAAGGAGTACGACATTTGCATAGGATGCGAAAGTTTCAACAGTTATTAAATAGTTTGCAGACCCGAAAAAAGTCTTTGTACAGTATTAAAACGTGAGACGTTTTGGAAATAATAATAAAAAATTTTCTCAGAAAACCAATAACAGTGCATATTAAAAAGAATAGTAGTGTTAGTAGTGGCTTTAGACGTGATGACGCCAAGGTCGGAACTGTGAAAAGTTTCCTAAAATAAAACATTTGAACAGATACTTAGGACCTGTGTAACTACTTTAAAGGTCAGTCTACAAGCTGTTGGAAACAATTGAATACTATGATAAATACTTTCTTGTGTAAAAAAAATTAAATAAAAATAAGTAGAAGTTAAAGTGAGGACGTTGGCAAGCTAGAAATGTCTCTTTAGTTTGGGCACAAATTTTCCACAATATATTGTCAATGAGAATATTCCTTCATTCATTATCACCATTATATTGTTTTGTGAAAATTTCTAAATATTAAAAAATCAAACGACAAAGATGTAATATTCGTCTAGTTGCGGGCTTCAGAGTCTAAAAAGCAAATCTGTGTGTCCTCGATTAAGCCGACTCCATGACAAAGCGCACATCGCTCGAAATCGAACCATGAATTCCAGCCGCGAATTTCCATAGTGGGCAACAACATCGATACAGTGTGCGGCAGGTCATCGGTTCGAGTTCCGCTGGTTAAATTTATCTTACGTGGCATGCTGAATACAAGGATATCTTTCTCATTCCAGTGACCAAGCTTAAACTTTAAATTTGTATCATAAAAATTTCAATGCACTTGTCGTAAGGCTCTGCTTCTACGGGTGAATACGGGGGTTAACATGTGTTCGGCCCACAGATCGCCTCAGCAAAATTTTCGGATTTAATCGTGTCGGGCAACCAACATTTTACTTTAGTTCTTGAAATAACAGCTCGAAGTTTTGTCATACTGGAAATAAGCTAAAAAAAAAAAAAAAAACGGAGCGAGTCCTGACTGACCCTGACTTTCTCAGCCAGTGCAGGTATGCTTTTTAACGCCCCGGTCCAAGACCATTTGGGCTAATGACCGGTCGCTAATCAATTCTTGGTTTTCAGTCACGCAAGTAAAAAAATAAAATCTTCAACCATTCGATAGATAAAGTCAAGAAATTGACATATTGTAGAATAGTAATAAATAAACAACATGCTAAAGTCTCAGGGCTGTGCGGTATCCCGTACTCGAGTTATTCGGCAAAATGTACCACTCAAAATTATAGAGTTTAGTATGGAAACGCCATGTTAGTGTCCCTCTGAGGGGCACAAATATGGCGGCCGGAAAACGAGTGAAAACATTTGGAATTTACTTTTGCTTTCTCAAAGGCTTTCTTCTCTGTTTTGAGCTTGCAAACATTCACATAGACGCTTCTCTTATCATGTTGGCTTTTCAGACCTAAAAAATTAGCGGGGAATCGATGTTTTCATGTACGTGACATGCTTGTGAGCGGACATGTTTATGTCATACACTGTAATAAAATCTAAAATTCAAATTGCTCTATTTTCAAAACAAAGCAAGCTACCGAGCTGAAAACATGCAAGCAGATACATTTCTAAAACGTCTTTTACGTGATGAAGCTAAAAATGCAAAAGTTTGTTTTATTTTGAATTTTAGTTTTTTATGACGTCATGTGAAAACCAAGAATATAACAGTTGACGGCATCTTGGGAATTTACTGAATTTCTTGGTTGGTGGCCGTTACGAATTACAAATTTTAGACTTGAGACAACAACAACAACAACAACAACAATACTTTATTTCACCCCATAATTACTACAAGATAAAAACAAATAAACAGAAAATTGGTGAATCTCCTCAGTATATCAAACACTGACTTATATGGATATCAGTTTCTGTCACAACCAAGAATTTTCCAATGCTGGGGGAGTTGCTTTCTATGAAAATAAGCTCTGATGAAAGTAAGCTCTGATGACAGTTTCCGAGTTTTGATACTAAATAACATTGCTTTGTAACGTATAACTTTGACTCTTGCAACAGAAAAACAGATTAATCAAAATCTCATTTGGGTTTACAGGGCCCGCGCAAATTGGGGGGGGGGGGGGGCACTTCATACGCTTTAGCGTTAGTCAACTAGGGGGGTCTGGGGGCAGGCTCCCCCGGAAAATTTTGAACTTAAAGTCCCCTGAAATGGCTGGAAATGCATTTAAAACTAACATGGTGTGGTGAAACTGACATACCTTCAGCAACAAAAAAGCGGTGCTTTAAAAGAAGAATTTCATTACCTTTCTCGGTAAAACGTTAAATAGAAAAGTAACTTCGATTTTTTTAGAATTACTTGTTTTATTCAAGCTTGAGTGTGATAAGATCTCTAGTTGAAAATCGTAATTGGAATAGCCAAAACCAGTCACCGTATTGTCCGTGTTTATTTCATTCGGATGCAGAACTTATTAGCTTAACACAGTTATCAGACTGATGGTGGGTGGAGTATGTAGCTATCTGCCCATGCTTAAGCTTAAAAACAACGTAGTTCAGAAAACAATAGTTCGCTCTGTATGGACCAATGCGACAACTATATTGAAACTATGACAGTTTTTCACGTTCATGACCCGAGTACTTCAAGTTAATAAACTTTGTTGCTGCAAACTTGCTTGTTGGTAAATTGATCTGTTGTCGAAAGATCACGATCCAAGGGAATTAAGTCAGTGCTTTGTCTGGAAAGATTAAAACCAATTTAGCATCGATCTACAGGGTGAAAAATTGCCGTAGGGTGCCTTTAACACGATAAAAAACAAAATTCTTTAGATACTTCAAATCGTGAGTCCTCGTGGTCCTCGTATGTGTGTATGAAGCAGAAAACTACCCAACCTTGGTCGTGCAAACTAGAAACAGTTTGGGACTATGCTATTGAATAAACTGGACATATAACTATATGACTTGTGACTTCACTTGCCAATGCAGTGCATGTTGCTCAGGCTGAAGGCATGCAACGCGCGTCAGGTTTAGCGAAACGTATCGCTTTTTAAAGCGCCTATAATCAGTTACGGTCATGGAAGGCCTCTTGTAAATTTTTTCTGTGGCTATAACAGCCACTCACTCAAATTCAAATAATTAAGTTCTGTTAGGTGATATGCACATTTTTGACATAACGTTTTAATTCAGGTATTCAAGAAAACATTTCAAACAGTTATCAGATGTATACAATTCTAATAATTGGGTAAACCTGGAGTCAGTGGGGTTAGTCAAAGTCCGAGTTCCAAAGGTCGTTTTGTGCATTTAATGCGTTGTCTATATTTAGATTAAGTCCAGCTCGTATTCTGCGCTTTTGCTGCTATCTTGTTGACTGCATTATGCGACGGCCTTGAGGTTTTGACGAGCTTCGTTGAAATCTGTCGAAACTGAAAAGTGACTTTGTCGCTGTGCTCTGCCAGACAACTGGGCACGAAGATGTGAAGCCGTGAACTGGGTCTTATTGTTACTGGTGTACTGATCCCTTTTACATGGTGTTTGATCCCATGTATTAATTTTTAATCTCCTTCAACCAAGTTTGAAAGCACCGTATATCGACCAGTCGAAATGCTAAACAGCTAATGTATTACGGTTGTCTTTGGAGTTTTGGCATGTGCGTCGCATAGACGATAATTTTAGAGCTGTACTGCTTCAAATTAAATGCTTTGTGAATCAGAAGTATTAGGCTAATATAACATTAGAATTAGTCTTTTATTTTTTTTTTTTTGGTGGATTAAAATATTTTTACGTGATCTGGTGAAATCACACCAATATATTGAAATCTAATCAGTGGCTATATCCATAATATGGAAGCTAACAACATCTTCCCATGAAATTACTGATAAGTATTAACAATTTCAAGGTTCACCGAGACAAGTGTTCATTTTAGCTCTGTTTAGTCTGATTTCAGATTTTCACATTTATTATTTCCGCTGTCATGTACAAAGTTTATTTTGCTGTCTGCCTTTATCACGATTCGCGGGGTGTGGAAGTTGTTTGGCTTAGTGTGGGGTACCGTACAATTTACTACCCCCGGACATTTGCGTCACTTATGTCGTGCAAGTGACCTGTACCTTAACAATTTTCTTCACTCTTCAGTGAACAGTTTTCACGATATATTAACAATGCATTAAAACAAATACCACGCGAAAATAAAAAAGCCTCGGGTTAAATGCTTCCGAAAATTCAAAGTCTGACGTCCATGCGTCTAACAATTCGTCCGGCCGTGGACCTTGTTTCCAATTATTCTGAACTTTGGATTCTTCTCTCTCCTGTCTTCCATTTTCCCCCGTTTTTAGTCGTTGGTGCGGATAAGCAATTGAAGAATTAGACTAGAATTGATCGATCGTAAACTGTATTGGGTAGATTGTTTTACTTTGCACGTAGCATTGCATCAGCAGAACTGATCACCGTGCGTAGCCACGATACTTTCCATGACCTCTCTTATGAGACTAGCGTCAGTATTATTTTTGGCAAAATTAATGGCATTATAAATATAATTCCGCCAAACGTAAAAGTCAGACACTTTATCGTCAAACGAGCAACAATATGAACCAGACCACAGAAAAGTACTGTGTCACGAATTTCAATTGAACTTTTTGACCAACCCAGTTGTTAAACTAACAATTAAACCACCCTGTAGAGCATAACACTGAGCTCTCCAATCAGCTGCTCAGTGATGCTCATACAAGCATGTCCCATAGTAACTAAAAGTTGGCAAAAATCACAGGCCGCTAACTTTGAACTGCGTCTCCTATTCCTCGCTGCCCCCACCACTACCTCCATCCTCACCTCCCAAACCAAATGCTTTGATGAATTCAACATTGTTATTGGGGGAGGGGGGGGGGGGGGGGGGTGGAGGAAGGTAAACGAGAAAGTGATAAGAACGTGAATAACAATGTGCCCCAGCAGCTGAATTTTGGCCAAGATAACCATGCAGTATTTTTCTAAGGTACAGCTGTAAATGTCGATAAACAACACAGGTTGCACTGCGTCCAAAATAATCACTGGCTGCTGTTTTTTTTGACAAATCTTTTCAGCGCCATATCTCTCAAGTCTTTCAAATTACAAAAAGAGAAGAATTTCTTGCGGTTTGTTTGTTTGTTTGGTTTTACGTACGTTGCTGCATATGATTAGTTTCTATAAGAAGTTTAGAAAGCTATTTTCTACTGCCGGGAATTTAAGATTTCTGGAAAGGTTTTTGTCACTATTTATTGGAGGGAAACCGATGACAGTGATCCCATTTGATTGCTTGACAGAAGTTAAAAAATTGAATCACTGAATCGTGTAACCATTAGAAACATGTTAACAATCCTCTGAATGCTATACGTGACTTGATAACTTGGTATTCATAGCCGCTAAAAAATAAATATTTTATTACGTCTGATTTTTTTCGACGAGTACAAAAACATTCATAACCTGCCTATTTATGTCTAATCTGGTACGTGTCACTTCTTTAAAGTGGAATCACGTATTTGAAAGGACGATGAATAATAGATGATTGACGCAAAATAGCTTATTTTAGAAGAGACGACACAACTAAAATGGAACATAATAGAAAGCTGGGGTACGTGGCACCGACCGAAAACAAATACACAAGAAATGAAACTTTTTGGCCACCGAATGGTCGTGCCGGCAGAAAATGGATAGGAAAAGGGGGCGTCTAAAAAATGCTACCGAACAACATTTTTGTGCGTGATACTGTTTATTAGGCTATAAAAGTAATTCAGTAAAACCCTTAAGTTTACGGGTAAAATTCTGAAGTGTGTCTAGGAAAACCTAAGTGTAGCATTTCCTGTGGTGCTGTTTATTATGCTGTACAAGTGGTTCTCACACGTAGGTTTGTGGATAAAATACAGAAGTATCATGATTCAAAAGGGAAAGCGACTTAGAAACACTTTCCTTTGGCGGCTGCTTATTACCCTGTGCAATTGAGCTGTCAACGAAATCCTTAGAGTATATCCATCCAAATGCTTGCGACAGGTTATGATTTCTTATTTAAAAGCTGTACTTTCCTGTGCTGCTGGGGTTTATAATGCTGTGCGAGGCAACTCTGAATTTTGAGCCAGTGTGCGGAAGAAATTCCATATCTATCAGTGAGGTAGTTACTGAACATCCCTATCTGGTTGTGTTTGTTTACTAGTCTTTCTAGAACTCCTTCTCATTGCTGTCGGTCCCAAATAAGGTAAAAAAAAAACTTTATGAAGTTTTTCCTTTTTCAAGCGGGATGGACACTTAATCCTACACGGCTGGCTAATTTGTGATGTGCACGTAATGTTGTATTGGAGAAAGTTCTATCACGTAGACACCAGTTTAAACTTAATTCCGCATTTTCCCTGATCTGGAGTGCTACAGTGACTGATTTACACAAACGTTTTCAAAGTTATTCTGAAAAAGTTGGTACTCAAAGCAGAGATGTTTTGTACTGCAGCTAATCTGAATTAAGGCTAGAAAATAGCCCCTTCTATTTTAGGCCAGCTATAAATCTACCTCAAAGCGAACACGAAAGAACTTCTTTTGCAATTGTCCTTTCTTGTCTAGCTACAATTGCTTTACCACCTTCACCTTTTAATCTGCTGGCGACGTTCTAAAACGCTAAAAATACAGAACTACCTGTCCAATTTGTTTACTGTTTGAGCTAAAGACACTTCAAATCGTGTGGGAATTTGAAACACGTAAATCATTCTGTACGTGACTTAAAATTAAATCGAATCGCTCTGCATCGCCACAACAGAACAGTTTTAATTATTATTGATTTATCCGCAAACACGTAGGATTCAGGGAAGTTGAAAGCTCCAAATAACAAACTGAAATTAACATTTCCCGCCACATTTTTTAGTGAAATCTCGATAAAATAAAACACTTTTGTAAAACTGGACTACAGTTAGTCCGTTAAGCAAAAAGCTAGTATCATTGTCCAATCACAGGCTGCTGGTTTTTAAAAGAGCCTTCGAGAAAACAAAACTGATAACAACAGAAGCATTGGTCCTTAGCCCGAAGGCAATGGCAGCGGAAAAGCAACAAGCTGCCACGCCTAGAAACTGAACGATCATACGCTGGTTTATTTTACAACAGGGCCGGCGACAACAAGGTAATTGACCCGGCATTAAACAAAATACCAAAATAATGGCAAAAACCGCAACAGTGGAATCTACAAGGAAAGGATCTTCGAGAGAGCGGGAAGAGAGTGTGTGTTTATTTTACAGTTGTATACACTTTTAAGTCTGGTGTCACCTCGATTTACCGGCGAGTCAGAGAGATCCAGCGGAGAAAGAGCATGCACTCTGTCATGTTGGGCAGCACGGAAATGTCCAAGTAAGAAAGCCGACCTACCTACGCATGACACCACAAGGCATTTGTAGATTCCACTATTGCTTCCTGGTTTACTGACTTACATCATTTGAAAAGTTCTCAAAACTGTATGCTCTCTCACTAGATCACACTCTCCCTTTGAAACTATTGAGTATCTCTCACTCTGGAAACCGAAATTGTTGAAAAAACATGACTCGTCCCTGGGTTTAAAGCGTACACTAGGTAAATCGCTTTCAAACGTTCTCCCCGGCAAAATTATTTATTTCAACATGCTTTCTGCCGCTAAAATCCAAAAAGATCACCAATTCGCAAAAATGAAACCCCGCAAAAAGTTTCGTTCAATACGTTGTTTTAAAACATCAGTGATCCCAACGCTTTCCAGCTCTTTCCGCTAAGTGTCTGACAAGAATGTCGGTCCCAGATCCCCCTGCATTGTGATTCCGTGACAAGGTGACTGTAATATTGGCCTCTGAATTTCTGTCACAAACGAACAAGTTAGACAGTGTTGTGCAAAGATCCAGTTGGATAGTAAGAAGGAAGGTATGTAACCACAGCTATTTCATGCATTTTTTATAATATTTACGAACACCAGTGCAACGAGCAAAATTCTGAGTCAGTGCATGCATGTTGTTTGATCATGTTGTGCATGAATGTTGTGTATCCCAAACGAATCAACCAATGTGTCCGATATTAACTTCAGCGCACTTCAAGCGATACATGAATAGAAGTGTTTGAGAAGGAAATCATGAATTGGACGTTGTCGTATAGTCGCTTGGTCTTTCAATTTCGATGTTCGGCTAGTTTAGAGGGGGATCAGCATTCTCGGGGTCACAATCTAACATCCGCATCCTATTGGTGATTGGTCCGTTAGTGTTGTAACTATTTCACCAAATTTAAGACTGCCTTGCTCCTTAGTACGTAATAAGTCAATCCTTTGCGGTTCTGAAAATATGAAAAGCTCCTTCTTCGTTTTCGACTGATGCAGTAAATAGAAGGCATATCACTTCCCACTTACCTTCAACGGTTTTTCTCTGCTGTCACGCAAGAAGGAGTGTAAGGCGTTACAGGACCATGACCGATCTATTGTCTTAATGCTAGTTATGATTCACCCAAAAGCAAATAAGGACGCAGTTATTTTACTTTCAAATACGGCACCGTTTCTATTGTCATAAATTTGAAAAACAATAAATTTATGTTTGTCGAGGCTTCGCTACAGTACCATTGGAATTAATAATGTCTACAAAGAAGGAAACCAATTTTATTTTTTGTACACCTTTAAAATCTAACTTGATGCCTTCTATTTAATTCCTATGCACGTTTTATATCGATGCATTTTAGTAGTTAAAAAGAGTGGATGATCTAAAGTATTTACAACATTATAACATGCAAAGTGGCACAACTGTTGTCTGAGGATCATCTGGTTATGATGATGAACGACGTTTTCAATGCTGGCATCCAGAGCACTGTAGCGAAGTTGCTATGGTTACTAGCATACACGGAAAACTACCCAGAGGTCCAAGCGCGTGTTCACTCTGAACTAGATCACGCCTCATTGGTGGTCATCGCCAGCCTTGTCTTGAAGACCGAGGGAATCTTCTTTTGTTGGAATCCACAGTTGCTGAGGTGCTACGCATCGCGACAACCGTTCCCCTGTCCATCCCCACAAGTCAACACGACAAAGTACCCTGGGGGGATATGACATACCTAAGGGTACGATGATGATGACGAATTTGTGGGCGATCCATCATGATGCCAATGGGAGTCATCAGACGTGTTCAACCCCGAGCGTCTTGTTGATTCCCGGCGAAGGAAAGTTCTCAGCATCCGGCCCCGCGGGGTTTCTTAGGTTTCTGCCGTTTAGCGCCGGCCGCCGAGTATGGCTGGGAGAGTCGCTTGCTAAATCCGAGCTATTTTTAGTTACTGCCAGGCTACTGCATCGTTTCACGTTTGAGACGGAGGCAGGAAAAAAAAACCAAAGCCTGACCTAACAGGCGTAGTTGGGGTAGTGTTTGTTCCTGGCCCGTTTGAAATAAGCACCAAGAACAGAATTTAATAAGAGTCTTTTCTTTTGGGGGCGGGGGCGGGGGGATGTCCGGTACGGTTACCTCTCCTTAAGGCCATCCCTGTGAATGTTTCGTTTCTTGTTCTTCTTTGTCACGTGATAGTTAGTCGGTCAGGGTAATAAAGAAGAAAGTAGGCAAATTAACAAATACATAAGGCATGCACCACCAATGCTATCTTGCAACGAGCCGCCATCATTCCATAGGGTGTTTGAACTTCAGAGTTGTCTTAACGAGGGTCCAATAAGATGCTTGAACCACCTGGAAATGGAACTTGTTGCCCCTTTTTGTACGTTAGGCCACTTGCAATTTGGGGATAGTGAACGGGGCAATGATCACCTGGTGGTGACCTTAACAGGCCAGTGACCAATCGAAATATAATGAACTTAATGATTTCATCGTTTACTGGAAAAACATTGCTTTAATTATTGTCTAATTTGGCTGTCAGTAAGATGCATGAGTATATATCTCAAACAGACATGTCCTTAGCATGCTGCTGCTAGGTAACTGCTGCTGCTAGGTAACATGACAAAATTTGTCTTCTACACTGTATCACCATGTAAAAATGACAAGATTGAACTTAAGGTGGCTCAAAATGGTTTCGTTATCTTTAAACACCAACTCTTTTATGGATCGATACTCCCACAATTTTTTCTTTTTTTTCTTGAACATGGTATCAAAACATTTCTCAACTATTTCTCAACAATTTGCGATCAATTTTTTACAGCCGCTTAAAAACACCCTAAATTTTGGCGCTATGTGCCTATAACTCAAAAACGAGTCCAGTGACCCCCGCTTTTTATTATTGAATTGCAATTAGCATATAAAGATTCATCTTTCTGCATAGTTTTAAAACAATCTGTACATGGGGTGCAGAGCCACCTTAATGTTTCGATGATTTAAAGTGGCTCTGAACCCCATGTACAGGTCAGTTTTTGGTTCATATGTTCCCATGAAAGAGAGGAGTGTGAATGATGTATATGAAATAAAATGAAGAATGATCCTCGCAGTTGTCAACGCAATTTATGCAATTGCCAAAAGAAGACTTGCAAGAAAAACAATGTGGGTTATAGCAGATGCCATGGATCTCTTGTCAAAGGATGGAGGGAGGGGGTTATAGCAGATGCCATCAAGGGAGGTGGGGCTATAACAGATGCGGTGGGTCTTGTGTCAAGCCAGGTGGACGCCATGGGTCTCCTTTCAAGGGGGTGGGGTCATAATGAAGATATCATGAGCTTCTGGGCAGGGAAGCGGGCTAAAGGGAGAGACCTTAACCACAATACGTCGTCGTATACGTCATCGTGTGTCCCTAGTATGTACAGACGTTTTGACTACTTCCCTTGTTGACGAAGAATAACATAAATCAGCGCGCAAGGTTTTTTTAAGAACTACGTTTATTCGGAATACATCTGGAATAAGCCTGCATAGCGGATGTAATCCGAGTGGGAAAGGAGAAGCAAAAAGTGGAAGGAAACTTTTTCTTCCTAATTTCTTCCCCTCTTTTCCTCCTAATTTACGCCTTCTTCGAAGGCTAATCCATGGATAGACTATGTCCAATAAACGACTGGGGAAGACGTTTACAATACAACGTGCCAGAGCTAGGTGCGTATAACCGTATCTTCAGTTA
Organism: Pachyseris speciosa; assembly: GCA_016490735.1. Classification (NCBI taxonomy): domain Eukaryota; kingdom Metazoa; phylum Cnidaria; class Anthozoa; order Scleractinia; family Pachyseridae; genus Pachyseris; species Pachyseris speciosa. The sequence goes on from JAEMWC010000949.1 coordinate 134,008, forward strand.
TAACGATAAATTTCTTTGGTGTGATGTTTGTCTTGAGTAAGATGAAATATTCTTCAATCAGTCTTGGCAAGACAGCTAAACGAGGGTAAAGCGTGATCAACATATTGAAGTTTGGGAAGGTTTCTAGACAGACAAAATAACGCTCTGAGAATGCAGCTATCGAATGAACTCTTTTTAAAACGTATCAACAAGAAACGGAGGAGCCGACAAAATTAACAGAGAGATGCATGTGAAAACGCAAAACACAAACAAGCCCGGGGAAAGGGAAGAGGGCATCTTTTTTCAACGGAGCCTAAATGCTTGAGTTTGTCTTTTTCAGAATCAACCGACTTTAGAGTCGCTACCATGCTTTGGGAAGCAGTTATTTTCCTGTCCATTTCCATGCTTCTGTTCTTTATTGTGGTAAACCGCGGATCAAGAGCCAAGAATTTTCCCCCAGGACCGCGCCAATTACCTATCATCGGCAACTTGTTGGACATGCAAACATTCAATCACGTGACCATGAAAGCCTTGGCCAAGCAGTATGGTGGCATATACACGTTCAAGATCATGAGCAAACAGATTTTTGTGGTTACCAATATTGATTTGGCGTGGGAAGCTTTGGTTCGCAAAGGAAACATTCTTGCTGGAAGATCGGATTTGTACGTCGCTAACGCCTTGTACCGCGGGAAACAAGCTATAATATTTGGTGACTTTGGAGAGCGGTGGAGGCTGTTGCGAAAGGTAGCACACTCGGCTCTCCGAATGTTTGGAAGCGGCATCGAAAATTTGGAACAAAAAGTTCATCGCGAGGCAGAAGAGTTGTGTCGTCAGCTGAAAGAGTCACGTGGTGTTCCCATTGATCCAAAGAGGTTTATCAGTGTGTCAGTCATGAATGTTATCTGCTCATGCTTGTTTGAGGCCCGTTTTTCCGAAGGAGATCAGTTCTTGGAGGAAATGTTTGAAATGATCGACGAAGCTATGTACCTAATGGGAGGCGCGGTGCTTCTAGAA